>JBBPDB010000032.1:9056459-9068060 GCA_037974465.1 Brachypetersius altus | reverse complement strand
ATATATACTTTGTGTGTGAATGTTTGTTGTGTGTGTATATATACAGCCATGACATTTACCTGTGATGATAAGTTGACACTCTTATATCAATAGAAATAATCTGTCATGACAAAATATAACCTCTGCCTTGACACATGATGACATGATTATGTCAATCCCATATCAGTGCATATAGCAAAGTTGTTTCTACAGAATCTTTCCATAGCAGCATTAACTGGAATCATCTGTTTTGAGAATTCCCTACCCTCATACTGCGTAATGACAGATGTATGGTGGCAGGGCCTACTGTTATAATGGCTTCTAAGGTCATGGAAGTGCTGCCAAGTAGTTCACAAGTTACCCAACCCTAGTAGATGCTCAGTCACCTTGATGACTGAAAATACTTGTCCTATAGAGTCCTATAGAGTCTTATTGAGTTTCTTTAGATTTCTGTGGTTATTTCTGACTTTAGTGCTGCAAAGGATGCAAACTAAATAACACCACAATGTCATAACATCAAACATTTATGAATGTGCTGCCTGATGTCTGATGCATTGGTTTTAAAAACATTTTGCCATATAACACTCTTTTCAATATACAATCATGGTGCATGTAGATATTATTAGCATGGCTTATAAAAACAGAAAAACAGGTGTAGGTTCTACTTGATAGATAGATATAATGAAAGTGACAAAAGCCAGAGATCTGAAGTCATTACATGAAATGTGCATGCAGATATAAACTATATGGACAAAAGTACTGTGATGCCTGAACATTACACATTTACGGCATTTACACCGATAGGGATTTTAATGAGATTGCATTGACGTCCATAGACTTTAATTTAGAGTTGGTCCACTTTTGCAGCTACTACAGCTAACACTATTCTTGAAACGCTTTGCAGATTCTGGAGTTTCTGTGGGAATTTGTGCTCATTCATTCTATAAAGTCTTCATGAGGTCAGGCACTGAGGTCTGGCTTGCAAACTCCACTGAAGTTCATCCCAAAGATCCCAAAGGTGTTCTGCAAGGTTGAGGCCCATCCAACCATGTGTTTATGGATCTTGCTTTGTGCACAGCGACACAGTCATGCTGGTATAGAAAAGGACCTCCCTTAAACTGTGTCCACAATAGCCAATCGGGTGAGGAAAGGAGACGCTTCCAGAGGAGGCGGGGCTTGACTGAAAACAAGTGGGGAAAGTAGAAGACGCTTCCAGAGGGGGCGGGGCTGTCCGAAAACAGGTGGGAAAAGAAGACCAGGCTTGCAGAGGGGGCAGAGCTTGTGTAAAACGGGTGGGGAAAGAATGAGACATTTACAGAGGGGGCGGGGCTTGTCTGAAAACTGGTGGGGAAAAAAGAGACACTGGTGGACCCGGCGAGCCGGTGCAGGAGCACAGAAACATCAGTGCTATGGATCTGCAGAACAATGCCCAGGCAGAGAGCGACCAGGAGTTTTTCTACCCCTACGTCCCGACTAACATTCTATGCAAGCAGACTGAGCAGGAGAAACTGTCGGGTGTGGTGAAAAGCGTCCACCGCAAACTTCGGAGAAAATACATTGAAGGTATGCTTGTTAGCCAGTTAGCCTCGGCTAGCATACTTAGCTTCGATGTCTGGCTTAGTTACCAAACCAGGAGAGCTTCATAACAGCTGAAAGTTGAGTTAAAAACATAAAGAGTATCTCTGCGACCCTGTTCTGTTTCTTATTTTTTGTTGCTACCATGTTGTCATGGAATAAAAGGCTGTCGTTGGTCAATTAGCCCGTTTCTGCTGCTAGCTGTCTGGCTAGGTTCCTGTTTTGCATAGAGTTTGGCCCACTTTGCAGCATAAATTAGCCAAAAACACAGTTTTATGATTTTAAATTGTTTTTTTTAAGACTGTTCTGTGGTCTTTTTAAGCTCAGAAAGCACACGGACAAACTAACCCAGTAAAGTAGGAACCTAGCGAATTTGCTCAGTTAACACGTAATTCACGTCTCCCACGTTTCCACAGACGAGTACCAGTTTGTACAAGTTCAGCACTCTAGTTTGCTAGGCAGTTTTCCTCTAATCCTACGCTACATTGACAAAAGTATTGGGACGCCTGACCATTTAATGATCTTGACATTGGGTGCCTTTAATGACACTGTATTCACCACCCTCTCCTTACCCTCTTCTTGAAAGGCTTTCCACAAGATTTTTGAGTTTCTGTGGGAATTTATGCCCATTTATTCTGTAGCGCATTTATGAGGACAGGCAATGATGTTGGATGAGAAGGCCTGGCTCGCAAATCTCCGTTCCAGTTCATTACAAAGTTGTCGGAAGGGGATGTGGTCAGGGCTCTGTGTGGGCCAGAAAAGTTCTTCCACACCGAACCATCCAACCATGTTTTATGGATCTTGCTTTGTGCACTGGGACACAGTCATGCTGGAATAGAAAAGGGCAAACAGTGTCCACAAAGTTGGAAGCATGAAGTGGTCCAGAATGTGTTGGTATGCTGAAGCATTAAGATTGCCCTTCACTGGAAGTAAACCGTGAAAAACAGACGTGTCCTAGTACTTTTGTCCATGTAGTGTAAAAGGGGTCTTGCAAGGTGACCGAACCTGCAGCCTTTAATTAAACAAACTTCTGATGTAGAGGCCTCATATACTGATCCACGGCTGTCCTATTGACAAATGAGTCGGGTGAGATTTATGAACTTATTGTGAAGTCTCCAAGTTTCCAAGTGTTAAAGGTAGGGTTGCACAGACTATTGTCTTTAACTGTTGTTGCAGTATTTCTCTCTGCCATACTGCTATAGTGAAATGCCACAATATACAAATGAGCCTTTAACCAATCACAGCTTTAGGTGTTACTTGGTGTTTTGATTAACCAAGGTATTCATGAAATCCAATAAAAGTGAAATAATTTGGCTAGTCTTTAACCAATAAAGGTTCATAAAGAGTTTTTAGGAGGCCCAAATTCTGTACGTTTTTACCACAAATATATTTCAGAATTCAACATAGTTCAATCTTACATTATCATTTCAAAACCTTTTGTTTATTCTTTAGAATTAAATATTCTGTTTTTGTTATTGTACCTTTACAGTTGATATATGAAAATGATCTTTTTTCTTATTGGCTCGCCTGTAAAGTAGCTTAAGAAGATATACGCAAATGTATGACATCACAAAACCTATGCTTTGAAAATGGGCTCTTCTGCAGCTGAGTTAGTTAATGGACTGTATGGATGGGGAGTAAATTTAATTTTTTAAACCATATTTACAGCCTTTAATTCCCGAAAAAAGTGATATGAGCCCTTTAATATATTGAAAAGAATTGCAATCACAATATGTAGCCATATAATTGCAATACTGATTTTTTTATCTGTACTGTCTGAACCTCGGGATACTTCTTCAGGCACCTCTGACATTCCAGGAGAAAATATTCAACTTTTTAAAATATTAAAATATTAAAATATGTGTTTAAAATATGCTCTTTGTTTCTTAAATGGTTCCTATTCAGTGGTGCGAGTAGCATTTTGTGGTTGGTGTCAGTTTGCTAGTTTTAAGACACTTCGCCTGAGGTCATTAATGTTATTATTGTTTGAGACTTATGAGTTAAAATCAGAATATGATCCCTCATCCCCCAACATACATGTTACGTTTCTCTTCAGTAGTCATAGAAAATTTTCCCAAAACTTTCAGCTCCCTGCCTAAGAGCTCGGCTCTATAAATCAGTGCACAGTGGTCCTTTCAGTAGACTCCACGATGGGATAATAAGGAAGGCATGATCTAGTCCGCTGGGCATTGTAAAGTGATATTCATACTTAGGAGGGCACTGCAGTTTATTCCAGTCCCTCTTGTTGTCTAATTTTTCAAATCTGATAAGAGCAGTGTTTTCCACTTGGTCATGGGACAGCTTGCTGTTTCTTTGCTTGTGTTCACAAGCCCTGCTTGGGAAGAAAAGTATTTCTAGATGTGCACCATTTTGTAGTTTAATTTATGAATCAGATATGAATCAGATTTTACTTTGTAAAATTGTTATTGATGATTAATGTAGGCTGAAGTTTAGAGTGTGTCTTTGGTGATTGTTTTTTGTGCTTGTGTAGAATCACACATCAGCTGTGGATAAGTGCTAAGAGTAGGTAAAACGTTTTTGCTTTAAATTGTTGCATTGGATTCCTATGATCTTGTGTGTTATATTAATGTTATACTACTGTATAATTTAATGTTCATTGTTTCAGTTGTCAGATACAGCATATTACATAAAAAACGACTAGTCACCAGCTTTTAACTTTCACTTAAACTTAACGTGACTTGATTTGAGGAAGGATGGGCAGTTTGATGTTGGTTGTTATTGTGATGAGTTACATTATGACATGCTTTTCTGAGCATATATTTAATGCTATCAGTGCTTCATGAGTATCAAACATTGTCCAGCTGCATGTTTAATTACAGGGAGAACGTAATTAGTCCTTACTAATTGGATTTCAATGCAATATATATATTTAAAATGTGTGTATATGTATATGTATATAATTGTATTTTAAGTGTTGGAGTCACTGCTGTTTTATTCCTCTGTTCCAACCTATCAAACCTCAGAAAAATTACGCTTCATATCGTGAAAATATCTTTGAGTCTCATGTTGTTATATTTTTTCCACCCCAACTGTGTCCTCTCTGGCTTGAGTTGTTTTGAAAAGAAGTGCACAAGTAAGTCCGCTTATCTGAAACATGGGCTAATTAGTGATTTTTATTACTTTCCTGAGGTCAAATATGGGTCAGATTTTAATGTTCAACCATGTCCATGATTTTTAAGCACTTTCACGCTAATGTTTGATAAGTATGAACTAACTGAAGACTTGCATGTTTCCTGTGTGCTTGGCTGCAGTGGGGGACTTTGAGAAGATATGGCGTGAGCACTGTGAAGATGAGCAGACTCTGAGTGAGTATGCGTTTGCCATGAAGAGTCTTGCTGACAACCACTGGGCCAAGAAGTGTGACGGTGAGGGCCGCATCGAATGGTGCTGCAGGTGAGCAATGATATGAACATGCTTAATATAAAGTTAATATACTTTATTTTGCACTGTGTAGCCTGTAAAAAGTGGCATAGACACTTTATAGTAGACTTGATGGCAGCTTCTTACAGATAAACAGGCAAAATCTAGCCTGTTGCTTGAGGAACACTTCAGCGTGTATATTTGTCACATTGTTGTAACTTTCCCTGTCTCAGTGTTTGTCAGGAGTATTTCATGGAAGGAGGAATGAGGAAGGTGTTGGAGAAAGATGAAAAGACTGCGAGTCACGCTGCAGCTGCAAATGGAGCCCCTTTAAACACCCAGACAGATTCCTCTCTGCCCAGGTGTGCTACAATTCCCACTATATATACTTTTTCATGGTGATTTTCTACTGAAATACCCAAACAGGCTCTGCAGCTGTAGTGATACTGAAGTTATATATTTTTAATCAACACTATTCAGACAAAAAGCACAACTTCTATTAGTCCACATTGCTGTATTATGCAGTCCACAATACTGTATTATATAGCGTTATATATATTGTTGTATAACACAATTGTATTCAGTCTGTGTTCATCCCCAGTCATTTTATATGTTTTGCTGGTTCAGAATTTAACACATTCTCTATAAGAGAACTTAAAAATATGCCACTTTTCATATTTACATGTTTTGGGGGATATTACAATGTAAGTTAAAATACATACCTCTGCACAAATAACAGTAAATGTGCATTAAAATGTGGCAAAGTGAGTTTTCTGTAGGTGTGTATGTGTTCTTAATTGAACATTTACATATAACTAATTAAATTACAAAGCATGAAGTTTAATTAGGGGCACCCAAACCTGCATACAGCTATTTACAGATTTTTTTTCCTTTACCTTAGTTTCAGCGCAAGCCACCAGTTTGGCAAGATGCGCCTGCTGGACGTGGGTAGTTGTTTCAATCCCTTCTTGAAGTTTGATGAGTTCCTCACAGTTGGAATTGACATAGTGCCTGCAGTGGAGGTATATATTTGCAATAATTCTGCCTGAATAGAGTATATATTAATTTAGTAAAATAAATAGCACTTTCATTTATTTAAAATGGATGCTAAGAACAAGTTATTCATTTTTCAGCTTCAGGAAAAGCAGAACAAACGTTAAAGGGAACATTACACTAAACTAAAAATCATTTTTCAGTGTTTTGTGTGTCCAAACTTTACCTTTATTATAGGTGTTTTTTTATTTTTGGGAGGCCTGCTTTCAGTTTTTATAGTAACCTACAGAGATATGCTTTCTGTAAACATCTCCAGGGTGTTAGATGTTGGTTGCGTTCCTTGAAATATTCCTTTTCGTAGTAATACCCACACTATACGACTATCTCAGTGCAAGAGAGAACAGAATATATATATTTTTTTTAATCTGGGATGAAGAGTCCCATTGTCTTGAAGTCATTTTTTTGGAAACTCCTGTTTTTCACTTCCGTATTTAATTATATTGCCTTTTGTCTAATCATCTTAAATCTATCCTCTGTTAAATGTATGTTCCCTGTTCTGACACTGATAAATGAATAACTTAATGGCCGTTTTGACAATTTGATTAAATTGAAGGGTCTCTCAGACCTGCACAGTACTGTATGATGTCTGTATTATCTTGATTGGTCCATTGTATTTTTATTCTTTCTCTCCATCTCCAGAGTGTGTACAAATGTGACTTCCTCAACCTGCAGCTACAGCAGCCTTTGCAGCTGGCCACTGATGCGCTTGAAGCATTCTTGCGACAGCTGCGTGGGCCAATCGATGCATTACCTGCGCAGCTCTTTCACGTTGTGGTTTTTTCACTGCTCCTGTCCTATTTCCCCTCACCATATCAGCGCTGGCTTTGCTGCAAGAAGGCCCATGAACTGCTGACACTGCATGGCCTCCTCCTCATCATAACGCCCGACTCCTCACATCAGGGCCGCCATGCACTCATGATGCGCAGCTGGCGTGTGGCTGTGGAGTCCCTTGGCTTCAAGCGCTACAAGTATGTCAAGTTCTCGCACATGCACCTCATTGCCTTCCGCAAGGTCTCAGCCACCACAACCAGCGACCTGGTGAGTCACAATTATCCAGAGATGCTCTACATACCGCAGGACTTCAACATGCTAGAGGACGAAGAGGGCTTCACAGACTGCAGTGAGCCACCACGCTCTGATTTTGAGGACGACCAGCTAGCGTGTAGCTTTGCGGAGCTGCCAGATGCTCCTTATGACTCGGACTCTGGAGAGAGCCAGAGCAGCCTTGCCCCTTTTCATGAGCTGGAGGACCCTATTCTGCTGCACAGCTGAACCCCACTCCCCACCGCCCAGCAACGCTGCCCTACAGCCACACCGGCAAATCAACGCTGGGCTCGCTTATTCTCCCTTTTTTACGATGCAGTTTGCACAGAGTTTGAAGATGTTTACACAGATGACCCCAAATGACACATCCCAATGGTTAAAGACTGCAGTGTCCAGGGTGAGTTCTAGTGTTAGGATTCAGGTTCCGATAATGTGCCATTTGGGGGTTTATAAGAATGCAGCTAGCAGGGTCCTTCTCTCCCCGTAACTCTACCCTGATTTCAAGGTAGAGTTAATAGCATTCTTCATTTACATGCAAAGCGACCACCTACATTTTGAATTGATGATGACTAAATTGGGGAGAAAAGACGATTACACTAGGGTAGTATTGGATTATTAGGTGAAAGACACTGTGTTTTACACATTTTAACATATCCACACGCAAAAAAAAATACAGACTAGTTTTGCATTGGAAAGGGTTTGATTTTGTAAAGCCGCTGAGCGAGCTCAGGATAAAGAGTTTGTGTGCTCTTTCTCAGTCCTCCTTTGTCATACAGTGTCATCTGGACAGGATTTGTCAAAACCTTTTAAAGTAACAGAAATCATTTTTGTATTGTAGACTCAGACACCGTCAGTGGCTGAAAAAATACAGTAGTTTGACTAGTTACCCTACAGACGTTTAGCAGTGTTTGATTATTTTGCGATAGTTCAGCTGCTGACAGTAGCTTGTACAATTTTAAATGAGCATCTTTGGTATAGACTTTGCCGGTGATATTTGTAGCATTTTCTGTGTAACGACATATAGGCTGCGTGTATTTGGCTTGCTTATGTGACACTGTGACTTTAACTAACTGATCACTTTACATGGTACAAATCATGCAAGGTAGTTGTAGTTCATAAGAACAATCTTGGAGAAGATTAAGATGAGAGGTGTGTTTTTGCCCCTTTTAGGGGTGTTTGAATGGATGTGGGGTCCTTTCTTATCTTGTGATCAAAATGACCTAAAAGCATATTTTTAGCTGTGAGTAGAGTAACCGTTTGAACCTACAGGCTCCCATACGTGACTGGATGCACATTTTGTGAAAACGACCCTGCTTTCTGGACCTTTGCCATGCCTTTAGTGGATGTCAAATGATACTTTTTACTTACTTTTATTTTCAAAGCAAAGTGTGATTCTCAAAGACTTATACCAATGTCTTAAGCTACTTTTGTTTACTGTATGACTGATTCATTTTTTCCTAGTAGTGCATACATTACACTTTCATGGCTAAAACAAAGTACTCAGATTTGGAGAATGAACCAAACCATTTGGAGTGTTGCTTTTGTCTAGACGAATAACCTCAACCTGTAATTGTGCCAAGTGCTTTACACCCTGTTTGTATTTCACTGTGAAATAGTTTCTTTCACTGCAAGAGTTGCACCTGTTTACAAACACTATCCATGGAGGCGTTTAATAAGAGCTACTTGACATTGCCCTTGAATTTTCACAAGGATGGTAATACATCCATGGTTTTAAATAGTAAATTTGTTAAAGATTACCAATAACATTAAAACTGCCTAAAACCACCTGCAGCGAAAAAACCTGTTGAGGCATGGATTCCACAAAACCTAGGACTGTTATGTTTCTGGCACAGACATTAGCAGCAGATTCTATAGGTGTTGTGAGATGATGCCTACTCGGATTAAACTAGTTTGTTGAGCACATTTCTCACAAACTCCGTTGGATTGGGCTCTGGGGAATTTAGAAACCAGATCAAAAGCATAAACACCTCTTTGTTATATTCTTCATACCGTTTTCAAGACACCACTGCCATTAGGGGATGTCCTTGCCCTGGGGGGGGTGTACTTCCTCTGCCTTCTTTCTGTAGTGTTTTCTGGTGCTGTGTCTTCTCTTGGTGAGTGATGCACATGCTGGGGTTAAGTTGGGATTTGTTATGAGGGGTGCTGGGCTTTATAGTTTGAGTGTATGCGGATGGAAGGGAAGATACATTTTTCGGCAGGGAGAAGTAGTGGGTTAGAGTGATATTTTGAGCCTTTGATAGCCCTGACCCATTTGAACCCCTGTGCACCACCTTCCATAATTCCATGGTCCAGTATGCACTTTCAGCAGTGGACATTGGTCGGCATGGGCACTCCAAACAGTCTGCGTTTGACACCTCCCTGTCACAGCCTGCATGTCAGGCTTCTGTGGGGTCGGACAAGACGAGGTAGCCCTCACTCCTTTTGTTGATCAGTATTGGGCACCCTGTTACCATATCACCAGTTTTCCTTCATTGTTTCATCCCACAAGACCTGCTGTTTTGGAGATGCTCTGATCCAGTCACCTAACCGTCACAATTTCATGCTCATCGAAGTCACTCACATCTCTGGGCTTGTCCATTTTTCCTGCTTCTAACAAATCACCTTCAAGACCTGATTGTTTAATTACTGCCTAATGTGTCCTACCCCTTAAGAGGTGCCTCTGTAATGAGATAATCTGTGTCATTCACTTCATCTGTCTGTGGTTTTAATGTTATGTAGCTCTTATTAATCTGTCATAGGAGCGTGTTTTATTTCTGAAAGCTTTGTTGAGCAGGTGCATATAATGATTCGGTTTGATACACTTCTGAAAGGATAGGTGAGTTTTGAGGGTGCCAACAGTACCAGCCCTTTGTAAGTAGTTTTTTAATGAAGATGTAGTTTTATGACAATTCTGAAGGCACACGCTGAAACACTGGTTTATTCATTTGAAATGGAATCGGATAAACCCTAAAGGTGCCTTTTAGCCCTGTTTGTAGTTGAGCATCTGAAAAGACGGAGAGCTAGAAAAGTCGTGGCTGTGGGTTGCTGCTTGAGGATGGACAAATCCTAAAATGTTATTAATTTCAGAAACCAAACTTTGACCATTTATAAAGAAAATGCTGGTCTTTAACCAGCTGGTGAGAACTAACATCACTAAATACTGTCAGCCACATTAATCACATTAGCAATAGTATTTATAGATGTTGTGTTCAGTATGTATTTAGTTTGTGAAGACTTTACAGAAACAAAAAGCTTTTTACCGTGCTTTACTTGATGTTCAAGCTTTGTATTGCCTTGTCTTCCCATGGCCCTAATCAGGCACTTTGTGCATGAATAGCTCCTCTTCAGTGTTTGACTTCAAGATTGTTGATGTGAATTGTTGTACACCGCGCCTTTTATAACTAAAGGTAAGTGTTGGCTATAGATGCAAAAAATACATGGAAAAATTCAATAAAAAGACAATTTTACATTTGATCCGTCTTTGCTTTTTGGGTTACATGATGAAGGCTATATCTAGTTTTTCATTCACTGATTCCACAAATGTATACAAATGTTTTCATGTAAATCCAGATGAAGCATTTCTTTGTCAATTCAGCAGTGCTTTCTCATGCACTGCAGATTTGTGGGTTTTTTCCCTTTGTTTTATATATGTTGACTTATTTTGAATCAGATTTCACAAAGCACTGCACGATCAGGTGAGCTAGTCTAGGATCAGTCTGCAGTCATTACAGGCATGAATCTAAGAAGGGTCTGATGTGAAATCAGTGCTTCTCTGTGAATATTATCACAGGTGTACCAGAACAGGTAAACATGAATGCGTACAGGTGGACTGCAGACCTGGATAGATCCTGGTTATTGTTTAGAAAATGTTCATGCTAGATATATACATATAAACGTGTTTTTTTTCATTGAAACAGCAAGGTAAATCTGTACAAACACCAGAACTGTACTTCAAATGAGTGCATGAGTCAAATGTGAGCATAATTTAAGAAGAATATACTGAAATATATTGGGGGTGTAGTGAAAAATATGTTGACAGTTTTAGTATTAGATTAGTATTAAAAGGAAAATTATGGTAAAGGGGTAAAATAAAAGGATAAAGGAAACAAGTGTGTTAACAATATGCCTTGCTGAGTCTTGCTTTGTGAACTGGGACACAGTCTTGCTGGAATAGAAAATGTTCCTCCACAAAATTGGAGGCAATGTCTTGGTGTTCAATTTAGATGTGACCCAATATATAGTGTATATTCTCTACTCACCATTCACTCATTCAGTCCAAGACCTGAAAAACAGGTGTGTTCCAATACTTTTGTCCATACAGCATGTTCTCTCACCTTTCACACATTCAGCCCAACCCCAGAAAAACAACTGTCTCAATACATTTGTCCATATAGTGTATTATCTCATCTGACCTTTAACTCAATCAGCCCAACCCCCGAAAAACAGGTATGTCCTAGTACTTTTTCGACCATATAGTATATATGGTTATACATAGGGATGGGTACCGAGACCCGGTACTTAATCGGCCCCGGTGCCTAATTAGAAAAGACCGGGGGACCGATAAGCTCT
>JBBPDB010000032.1:9045273-9055314 GCA_037974465.1 Brachypetersius altus | reverse complement strand
ATTATTGACCTAAAGGAATAGAAAATATGGACAAATAATTTTTTCATTGTATTTTTCTTGGTGAGGCAGTCAAAGGGTTAAAGTACCGAACCAATAAGTGGTATCGATAGAAGTAGTAATACCGTTAAAACCTTAATGATACCCAGTTAATGTAGTTATACAGGTGTGTCCCAATATTTATGTCCATGTGTATATACTCTGCCCTCACCTATCACTCACGCAGCTCAACCCACGAAAAAAATGTAGGCTCCAATACTTTTGTCCACATAGTCCATGTAGTGTAGTGTACAGTTCACCTCCCCTTCCTCCTCAGGAAGATGCAGGGCTGGATGATCTGTCATGCTTGCCGTAGCTCAGCACAGACACGGTTGTAAAGGGTGAAGAAAGTTCTGAAAGTAGATGAGTTGCTAGGATTTCAAGGAGAACAGTGGCTCGTGTCACTAGATCCTAGATGATTTCCATTTCCATCTATGATCCTGTTGTCAGTAGTCTAGGAGAACTCGAATGTTCTGTCACCTTTTCTTCAGATTTCAGTACCAGTCGGAGAGGCTAATGCTAACGCAGCTAGCAGCTAACACCGGCACAGCAGTCGCTTACACACAAACTGCGTTCACTTTATTGTCTGTTCTAAAGGTCGTTCGGAGTTTTTGTTCGTTTAAAAATACTTACAGAAGCATTACGAGTTCGTTTTCACTGTTCCGACACTTTTAGGACTGCACGAAACTAACGACATGCTAACTAGCTAAACTTGGGTGAGTGGTTAGTGAGACAGTAAATTAAAAACGCTTTAACTGTATTTTTACCCATTCTGTATTTTTAGCACACTAGAGAAGAACTCGAGGCTCTCTTGTGACACTATGGCGTGCTGTCGTTCTGTTGTCAGTAAACTAGAGTGCTTAGACTTGAGTAAGCTCCTACTTTTTGCACTGTTTTGAGTGTTAACGTGCAGCCATGTGCAGGCTCCTGCGTTACTGTGTGAGCCACTCTTTGTACTCAGCCATGACCAGGCTGGAGGAGATCAATAAAGGGGTCAATTTGTGGATGTCCATTCGCTACCTGGGCTACTTGTCCACTCTTAACCTGCTTGTGGCAATATGCCTGGGTCTCTATGTGCGCTGGGAGAGGACTGCACAGCCTGTGCTGCTGGTCATATTCATCCTGGGTCTGTTTGTCTTGGGAATGGCATGCATCTTCTACTACTACTTCAGTATGGAGAGGGTCGGTTTCTGTCTCTTCCACCTGTGGCTGGGCTTCTTGCTGGGCTTGCTGTGTTTCCTCAATAGCCCTCTCCTGGAGGTGGACTTGAAGGAGCAGGTTACTTGCTACATGCTGGTGGCCAGCGTGATGATAAGGACATTGTGGGCTTTGGTGGAGCGAGTGTGTGGCTGCACAAGGCACAGACCTGCACTGCTAAAGTCCTCTGAAGCTCTGGAGCTCACAGGCTTCGCCGTGGCAAGCACCACACAGGTGGCCCGTGACTCCCTGAGCCTGGCTGTGCTTGCGCTGGCTGTCGCTGCACTACTGGCAGACTTGCGAATGAAGTCTTTCCTGGCCCTTCCCAATCTGATATGCTTCTCGGTGGTCACTGCAGTCTTCTTCTTTAGGTCCTTGGGGGTCTCCACAAACCCCTATGCTTTGTCCTGTCTTCTCAGTCGGCTTGTATGCGAGCCCCTCCTGGATATCTACTTCAGTGGTCTCTCTGTGACTGAGCGGTGGTCATCCTTTCTGACAAGGGGTGGCTTTTGGAGGCGTCTCACTCTCCTGCCACTTTTGGCCGTCGAAACAGCCTTTTTTGTCCTATCCGCTTTCACATTGGGCAGTCTGGACCAGTGGTATGTGGTGATCCCGAGCTTTTCAGTTTCTGGAATTTTCTGGATCATCTGCCACTTGGTCTTCCTGGCGACTCTCTGGGGCTTCCACAGCAAGCTGAGTGACTGTCAGAGAGCGTGTGTGGTCCAGAGGGCAGAACCAGGGGCACTGGACAGAGTGATGGCCTCTAGGGGCATGCGCCACTTCTGCCTCATCTCCAAACGACTGGTGGTCTTCAGCCTCGTGTCCACTGTCATACTTGGAGCCCTGTCATGGCAGGTAGGTTTGTGCACCAGCTGCTAGGGCTGCAGAATAAGGACAAAATACCATAATGGTGATTATGATGCAACATATTGCAATACTTGTATATTATACAAACATTTGTGAAACAATATAATGGTTAAAATTTGGCCTGCATTATTTTTTACCAAGTTAATTTACCTTTGTTATAATAATTCCTTTTTATAAAATAACATCTTTATTTTATAAATGTCAGGATGTATTAGAGAAACATATGTCAGGTTAATAAGCTGTCATAAGAGTCATTTAAATGTTTGCGGGTTGTCTTCTTGTTTTCCTTTTCCAGTCAGCCAATAGTCTGTTCATTAGTGTGTTTCTCCTGGTCCTGCCTCTGGAGTCTCTTGCTTATGGCCTTTTCTATGAACTGGGAAACTGCATTGGTGGAACATCGGTGGGCTATGCAGTGGTCATCCCTACCAACTACTGCAGGTATTTACAATCTCTTGCTCTGTCTCTCTCTTGAGAACACATCTTAAGCCTTAAAAAGGCTGTTATAGTCATGTGATGCATGTGATGCATATTTTAATCTTTTAAGTATATCATATAAGTATTATAGAACATTATTAATGTTTTAAATATATATCTTTAAAAAATCATCTATATACTAATTTGACACTTTGGTTTTAATTGAAATGGTGTTCTTCCTTCTTATCTCTTTCTTTCTGTCTGCCCCCCCCCCCCCACCCCCCTCTCTCTCTCTCTCTCTCTTTTTGTAGTCTGGATGGTCAGCCCACACTGTTACCCCCAGATCAGGTGCAAGAGCTGAACCTGCGTTCCACAGGCATGCTGAACAACGTGCAGCAATTCTTCTCTCACCACATGATTGAGACACATGGCTGTGACTACTCCACTAGTGGACTTACACTGAATGCGATACAAGCCAAACTCCACTCGTTCCTGGAGGCCCACACGTCCGACGGCCCACGTTACGACACCTATGTGCTCTTCTACAGCGGCCACACACATCGCACTGGAGAGTGGGCTCTGGCAGGTTAGAGAGAAGACGATGTCACAAATTAGAACAGAAATCTTAGTCAGGGATACATTGTTAGCCCATATTTTTTGTTTCAGAATGCACATCTGTTGCAGAACCCCAAAACGTCTGTCCCATGTAATTTTCAGGTGATTAGAAAATGGGATTTTGGGGGCCCAAAGCAACATCCTGCTTTAGTGGAAGCTTTAGCAAAGGAACAGATTTCTGTTCAGTAAATAAAACTTTGAGCACCAGGGGCACTATGGAGTGTGTGAAGCTTTACAGCTCAACGTATAAAGTGGATCAGTGAACTTTAATTACAGTTGAGCCAACATGCCTTCATTCCTTACACATATAAACATTGTCCTAGGGGGACCTGGCAGAAATTTGGAGTACATATTTGACAACATTTCGATTGAATTTTGTATTGAAATTTGAAATGTATGCGGAAGTGTATATATTGAAATAAGTGTGTGTGTGTGTGTGTATGTATATAATTATTTTTTGGGTTTGTTTACCTCTCTAAGGTGGGGATGTCCTTCGTCTGGATGAGATCGTGCAGCTCTGGAGAGAGAAGTCCACTGGCTACTGCTCTCGCCTCATTCTGGTTTTGGACACAGAGAACTCCCTCCCCTGGGTGAAGGAGGTGCGTAGGGTGCAGGAAGTGTATGTAGCTGTGCAGGGAGCTACATTGTCCAAAGTACTGGACCTGGAGATCCAGAATGCTCCTCAGATTGGAGATTTCACCTGCCAGTGGGTAGACTTTAACTGCAACCCCGACAGCACAGTTCGCTGGACTGAGCGTGGAAGAAGCATCATGGCCACGTATGGCCTCTCGAGACACTGGGGGGACTACAAGCTGCACTTGCCTACAGGAAATGATTTGGCCAAGCACTGGAATCTGTATTTTCCCCGTTTGACGTATCCAGTTGTTCAGCTGGCCCACTGGTGCGGTGCTTTGAACCTGTTCTGGTTCTGCGGCGTTTGTCTGCGATTTCTACGAAGGATCAAACTCAACTGGTTCCCTCCAGCCGTGCTTGACACTGGTCAGGGTTTTAAACTGGTCAGGTCATAGAAACCGACTGTGGAGTCACTACCAGTGTCGGAGCTCAGCAGGTCTTAGCACCTGTCATATATCATTGCTGTCATATGAAAACCTCATATCACAGTTCCATTTTTGTTTTTTTTATTTGAAAACGCCACGTGTTCTTTACATTGTGTGAAAATGTTCTCATATATAGAGCCATAGAAATTATCCAGAGTTATTTGGAATAGAATGCAAGTGTAGCATACGGTAAAACTACAGTGATTGAGGATTCTTTTGTTATGACAGCAATGAGAATTTGTCTGATGAGTTCCAGGAGTGGCAGCTTTTAGTTTCAGTGACCATGGCACCATGATTTTGTTTGATCTCAGGTGTGAAAGTAGCCCATTTATATGTATCTGTGAATGACATAACTAATCTAAAAATTGACAAATGACGATACAGGTCTATGGTTACTGTCACTGAAGAAATTGTTTTCTGTGTCAGAATCCCCAGCACTTGCAAGGGACACTAATATGTTACTTTGGGGCATATCAGTACTACAGCATTTCATGTGTTTGTATTTACTAATGTTGCTGTTACCTAGTTTGCAAATACTGATATAATGCTTCCTTCAACAGTTTATATCAATGTTAAACACTCATTCAGGGTTTTGACATTTAAGCGATAACGAACACAGTGCTTCTGGCTCCGCTATAAAGGTCACTGTAAATCAGTGTGTATCATCAGCACCATCATCTCCATGCACTAAAACACTCCATTCAGTGTTAGGCATTTTCACTGATCTGAGATGAACTATGGCTTTAAAGTAGATGCTATATGTGAGTATGGCATGAGTCACTTCAGGTTGTAGGCCACTGGGGTCCTGAATCCAGATAATTTTTTTATAGATGGTGTTATTTATACGGAAGTACTTTGTCAAGAATTTGTTTATTAGACTACATAGTATTTTTGCCCTTTGTAAATTTTGTATTTATGCTTTACCTCAGTGAGAGCGTTCAGCTTTAAAGGTAATGTAGTAACACTGTGCTTTTGTATTGACAATGCAGCATGACCAAACCAAGACGATTATTTCCCTTGTTTGATAATCAGTACATATCCCAAACAATTTGCACTTTGGTAATGATGGATATGATCTGTGCTAGACTGCCAGTTTGTTCTAGAGTATTGTCTAGACGTTACAAGATTTTCTGCCTCAGGAAAGCTGTAGTTAAGCTGTAGAAAATCCTGTTCAGTCTGGACCTACACTTAGAATGCACAAACTGACATGTATGTTAATCTATACAAGTGTTACCACTCCAACCAAGTGCCTTAAGGTTTAGACTTCACCAAGAGGCCTTCCTAAGTGAGCTGAAAATGAGCTGGATGAGCTGTTGATAGCTCGGAGGTGTATGAAGCTAACTTTATCTGTTGGCTTTCTTTAACATGGCACAGTAATATGCAAGACAACTGAACGGTAGTGAGTGCAATGTTGTTTACTCACATGCATGAAAACCTTTCTGAGAGTGATGTTCCAGAAATAAAAGGAAGATCTTTTCACTGTGACTTATTCTTTTATTTTTCACATATCAAGCACATTCATAAGCAAAATTCAATCTGAATAACAGAATCTGTCAAATGCAGAAATGTAATGTACAACACCTAAACCAACAGAAGGGAACTTGTAAGAGAACCTCAGTGCTCCTACCTACAGAACTAGAAATAAAATGTGAATTGATTTAGTTGCATGTAAAGTGGAAACAGCCCTGTGGAGACAAAGGCAGTTTAGCTACTTACCCAGGCCTCTTCTACACCGTCACGTTTTGTTACTTATAAGGAAACCTTTTTCTCCAAAACTTTCATTGTGCAGGGGAAGGGGTAAAATTTGTTTACCCTAAAGTATGAAGATTTTATTTCAAGTATTTTTGGACAGTTTATGTCGGCCGTTTCATTAAGGCCAGCTGGTGTACAAAACAAATCTGGTCCCTCCAAAAGTGTAAAAAATCTAATAAACCCTTTAAAAAATGGTGCATACAACATTGTTGTTTACAACATTAGCAATCAAATACAATCTGTAAGGTGAAAAATGGAATCACAAAAATGCATCAACTTCAGAATGCATGTTTTACTAAGCGTTTTAATTCTTTTACATCCACTTTTTAATTTAGCTTAAAACAGAAACATGCGGATCCAGGGCTTGAACTGTCCAGTTGTTTAACTGTAATCTGCCAGTGACACACGGGAGCAACAAACTGTTCTTGTTGTAAAACCTTATGGTATATAGAGTTATGAAAGGATTTTTGTACACTTAACGAAGACACCAGATGGCCTTTACATTGAGTTAAGTATGTCAGAAGGAATGGAAAAGAAACGGTGCATAATTAGAATAAAATCTAACATTGTGGTATGTTAAGATTTATTTTTCCTCTTCCCTGATTTTTTGGAGAAAAAGCTTTTCTGATGGCAGTGTAGAAGAGGGCTGTCTGGGGCGTGTGAACCATCGATGGTATAATTACCTCGTGTCAGTAGTTTTCACATTGCGAGTGTCACATTACCCCATGTGTAATGTCACCCTGATCCTTCGCCAAGTGTTGAAGTGATTACTGCACATACAGTCACTGCAGAATGTGTGTTCAGATAGACATGAACAAAATAAGCCCTCCTAACAAAGTCACGTACTTTGTTCTGCTGTGGAGTCTAAACTCATCCATGTATGTTAAACAGAGGAGGAAGAACACATGGGTGTGTCAGACCACAGAGAACTATAGACTGTGGTTATAATCATCCAACATTAATGCTGCATGAGTGACGCTACTGCTGCCTATAAGGTTACTGCAGGTTCCTAGAGGAAAACAGTGATGCTCCAGAGACTGTAAGGAGCTGGTTCTGCAGGATGCGTGGCCTTTACTGCTGGGCTTGCTCTTAGATATGGGGAGCGCAGCTTCAGTGAGGGCAGATCCAGGATTGCCCAATGCACCGCAATGGGAGGTGAGTGACTGCTGAGGTTCACCAGTTCCACCAGTATAGTTTTGAGAGGTCAGTCACTGGGATGTCCAAATCTGACTCCAATTCTTACAGTCAGAACAGGCCCAAAATCTCCAGAATACTAACATTACAGAAGAAAAAACGTAACTCTTAATGTGAGTTAAAATAAGATTTATTTCATTTCGGATCATTTCTGTTAGGCCGTTCCTGACTCAGTGTTATAGGCAGCTAGAACTTTCAAAAAGTACAAAAAGGTTTTGTTCCAGTTGTGATAAAATAAGGTTTAATAATAGCGACAATATGTTGTTCCTGTATGTCTCCTTTGCATACATATACAAATGGGCTAGACACTCAAATGTACAAATGTACTGTAACTATGCTACTGTGTACATGCATGCTTTAAAATGTAAAGTACATCTAAGATTTCTACAGTGAACTGATCTCAAGTGTTGGTTTATCAATGTGGATCAGAAATCATAACTCATGTCCAACCCAAACTGTGACGTATCTCAGAGAGAAACTGTGCCAGGGAGGCTCTGGGTTAGCTAACTGTTTCCCTCGGTGATGAGGGAGGAGGTGAAACACGATATTATTAGTTGAAACTACATCTCCCCACCCACGGGTGCAGTGATGTACTCAAAACTCCTTTAAGAGGTGGGCAAAAGTGATTACACTTCAGCTACAAGAGAACAAGAACCGTATCTTTTTAATGCTATCATATACTGAATCATGTTTAATATGATAAAAATACGGTCTATTTTCATATCAGATTGATTTAAAAGAAATAAGAAAGCACCAATAGACTAGATAATAGACTAGACAAAGTGAAAACTGAAACTGAGCTGTTTTTTGTTTTGCTTTTTGAAAGTTTCTTCATAGCAACCAGTCTGTACCAAGTGCCCCAACTCTGACTGAAGACGACAGTGTGAATGGACCCTATGTCCAGGGGAGAGGAACTCTCAGGACCCGCATGTTTGAGGTTTTTATTTACATTAACAGCTTTTAGATGTGCTAAGTAGATAAAGTAGATAAAGAAGCAATGCTCTAATGCCCCTTTATCTGATCATTCAGAAGCAATGAGAAGGTCGGTTGAAAGATTGAGGATAGTGCTGTACTCACATGTGCCCTGGAGAATACACTGTATTTTGCACGATACTGATGCTTCCTCCTTAAAGGATACAAAAAATATTTGACCAACCTGAAACAGAAACTTTGATACTTAAAATACTTGATGCAGCACATGTATGTCACATGTTTTCTAACAACTAGTGCATGTTATATGTTTGTCCCCAGGAGAGAATCAGTATCTGCAGGTACTTTGATGCTCAGACAGGCCTGTGGCTCCTGCTGCCTCTGCACTGGGAGATGGATGTTGATTTTGTCCGTCAGAGAGTCAAACAAGTCATGGTAATTTCTTCTTTCGCTCTCTTCTCTCCTCAGTGATCTTCTGCTGAAAAGATTCTTCAAGCCCAGCCGTATTACGCAGTAACAACAGGGAAATATTTTACTGTTATAGAAGTTACATTTTATCCAGTCATGTAGATAACATGCAAAGAAGAGACCCGGTACATGAACACCTTAAAATACAGGTGTATTATGGCATCATTATGACTTATCACAAAGGTCAACAGGTCAAAAATCAATAGAGATAAATTCATGTGGGTTTTGTAGTGTTTTTCATGCTGATTTCAAACCTGTATTTTTGTTTTTCCCACACGTACAGTTTTTTTGATGAAGCTAGTTCTATACTGCATGATAGTTGGTATAATTAGCATATAATAATCATATGCTGAGCGTTTTTGAAGAAACAGTGGTAGCTGACTGACAATGATCATTATATCTATGCCACAGTGTGCGCATTTAATAAAAAAAAAAACGGTTTAATGAAAAAACACATGCAAGTCTATTGCAAATCAAATATTACTCATAATTTAAAAAGTTGCTGAAATCAGCAGGGTTTAGAAAAGTGTGTTGTGGTTTCTGATGATTACAAAAAAATTGTTGACCTGTGTTAAGAGACACAACTTTATTCAATGCACCAATGGCCAGTAGTTTCATGAATTGCTATACTGATAGTAAGTATGTAAATAAATAAAAATGTGACAAGTTTGAAACTTTGGGCACTCCTTTTAGTGTTTCCACTAGTGAAGATCTTATAGCCGATAAATGAAATATTTGGCCTCAATTCAGGTCAGGTGAAGACAATTCCAGAGCATAATAGTTTATATGAACCTCTCAGGACGATGTGCTTACACTCACCAGGTACTGGCTCACCTCAGCGGCCGACTGAAGATTTGAAACTAAAGATAACTGCACTTGCAATAGAAGACTCTAAAAGAAATCTAAGCACATCCTCCTGGTACTTTTCACTGCCTGACATGGAATGGAAGTTGAGAATTGGACTAGTTAAGAAGATTAGAAAAACCAAGAAACTGCTTGTCGAGAACGTAGCATGGGCCCTTATAGGCACATAACACACCATAACAACACACAGTGTGAACAGTGTGAAATTCATTCTCTGTGTTTAACCCTTTCACCAAGTGAAGCAGTGGGCTATCAAGAACATGGTGCCCAAGAAGCAGTGTGTGGGGAGGGTACCTTGCTCAAAAGGTACCTCAGTGTTGCCACTAACAGTCCTGGGATTCAAACCTATGACCTACTGATACCAGGGACAACTCCCTAACCACAGAAACGCAAAACAAAATATTCACATAATTACTGAGGACCTACATGAAGATTTCTCAGGCACAAGAATGCAAAGAACGCAAATACGCTTGCCCATTGTGCAGCGGTGTGGAGGTAGCTCAGTGGGTAGGATATTTGCCTGCAGACCAAGAGGTCATGGGTTCGAATCCTACCTTCAGCACCACCAGTGGGTCCCTGAGCAAGACCCTTAACCCCAAGTTGCTCCAGGGAGAGACTGCCCCCTGTAGTTAGGGAATGGAAGTCG
>JBBPDB010000032.1:9032429-9045173 GCA_037974465.1 Brachypetersius altus | reverse complement strand
CTGTAATTAGGAATTGGAAGTCGCTTTGGATAAAAGCGTCTGATAAATGCCGTAAATGTAAATGTAAATGTAAATGTCTTATTCGAAACCGTAATTACTAAATGCGTAATGACTGACCCACTTATATTCCCTCTTTACAATACTGGAAGAAATGCTTAAAGCTTAGAAGTTACTTTTCTTATCCTACCCAATTCAAAACTAATGACATAATTACATTTACTGTATTGCACATTTAATTCCTTTGAGCATAATTCCATGAACATTTGAATGGCATTCAACGGGTACCACAAAAAGGTATTTTGTGATTTTCTTTGAGATTATATATATATATTTAAATATACATTATGTACAAGAAGTCGTAATATTCTGTAATTCTACTTATTTATAATCTATTCTTGAAGTTGTATGCCTTTCAATTACAAAGCATTCTGAATTTTAGAACTCCATAGTGATATACAGCTTTCTGTTCATCTACAATCATTAACAGTTCCATTTAAATTAAAATGTTTCATTTTTATGTCTTCTTACTAATTAGTTGACCTTTAAAGAATAGTACAATCTTAATACATTTTATATTAATTAATTTAAATGAAGAGACCCCTCACTTTCACATGGATCAGGAGTCGTGGATTCAGTCTATTATATCTATATAAAAATCAATATAAAAAGGCAAGTAGCCAAATCGAGAGTGTTATGTAGTGCACAGGCACAAGCCTGCTGCAGCAGGACTGCACCGTGTTTTAGTGTTTTAAAGATTTTTCCCCAATTTTCAACAGTTATTTCAGTTTATTTTTCATTAGTAAGCTGTGCTCTGTCTAAACAAATGGGTAGAGAGAGTTTTTTCAACATTTCTTTTATGTAGAGGTCTTTGTTTTGGCTGGCCGTATGCTGCTAATGCTAATGCAATTTCCTCCTGGATCAATAAAGTTATCTGATTCTGATTATTTATTTCTCCTGGCTGCTGCCATTTGAATCATCTGTGGCAACTGCAGACCAGAATTCCCCCGTCGATCGTCTCAGTGTTTCTCTTCTTCTTTTTTTTTTTTAGTCCTTCTACATTTTCTTAAAGAGCAAAGCATTAAACTATTTTTGTGTTCTGGGGTATATTTAGGCATTTTAGGCATTTTTAGGCATTTGTTTTACCAAAATACAACAATGTGGTTTTTCACTATACGCGGGTGCTCTTGGAACGTAACCCCCGCGAAAAGCAGGGGTTTACTGTATATAAAAGCAATTTCCGAAGATGAACTCAATCAGCTAAGACATGTTTCCTCTTTATTTTTAGCCCTGCAGCTATGAGGCTAATGTTGCTATCCAACATCCTTAAAACCACTGACATTCTGCTTAAACCAGGCTGGTCAATATGGCACAGGCTTGTCAGTTTGGTTCAGAATCTGGTAGGATGTGGTCCCCACTACAGGCATTTGAGTCAATGCCAGGGCTGATTCTCACAAAGCAACCCTAAGGAGAACTGATCTTACATCAGATTTCTCTGTATTGATGATAGGCATTACCACAAAAACGGATGCTAAATCAACTCTATTACTCCTGAGGCAGTTTGAAATACAGACACTGCAGGGTTTTTTTTATAGCTCACAGTAAGTCATACTGTGTCCATCTACAAGTCCATGTTTCCTTTATGAAAAGGTGTGGTTTTAGCTTCACGTTGTTAAGTTAGTTGTGTTGGTTTCTTAGCTTCAGAGCTACAAGCTACAATAAAGGAGCAAAATACAACAAACGTGTCTTGGTTGATTGAATACGTGTGGGATAAGTGGAAAATTGTGCACATTTATCTTAATTACATAGAGTGTTTGCCAAAAGCCCATAATGGCTGGAAACAAAGCTTAAACATGAGAACGAAAACTAGTTGCCTTTTTAGCGTGGTTGCTATAAAACTAGTGTATGGAGACGGCTAAACACTGGTTTTATGTGCAAAAATAAACATTTGTGTAAAAATAAAAAACAACATATTCACACCATGGATTCAAACATACAATCTTATAATTCTCTTCATTCAGTACCCTGTGCTCTACTGCTGAACCACTTATGGGGCACTAAAAAGGCCATTTATAATACATGCGTAGCTGCATTCACAATTGTTTTTAATTAAACCACATCAAAATGCATCTTTTTTAAAATAACTGACCTCAGCTTTACAGTCCTGAAGTCTGTTTATGCGTTTTGTCCCTTTTGGGCCCTCACAGACTCTCTCTCCGACACATCATGAAGGTGTCTTGACCTTCGGCCCTCACTCCCCATTACAGAACTGACTTAGAATTTATTAACAGTCAATACTCAGCCCTTAATCAAAAAGTTGTATAGGCTACATGCACACTATATTAATGGATGTTTTGATATTAGAATCAATGCCCATATTTCAAAAACTGTAGAGAAGAAGCAGCACCAAATTCCAGCAAAAAAAAAAGAATTGTCACACGTCCCTCTCGAACGTGCATAACCTCGTGGCACGGACCAAAACACAGACCAGGGATCCATGCTGATACGTTTTATTAAAGAAAAAACAAGAACCAACAGAAACGGGCACGTGGGCCACCAGGAACGGGAATCAGAACTAGAAACAGGATAACGTGCAGTAAAATGAGGCGATGGACTGATAGTGAGGGTAACACAAAACGGAACCTAAATACAGACAGTGATCAGGGGTAAACACAAACCAGCTGGAACTCAAAGCAACGTGACACATGAACAGAAAACAGCTGAGACCTAAAGCACGTGACCACAGAACAAAACAGACAGGCATGTCAAAATAAAAGGCCCTAAAACATGAGCAAACACTGGCCGAACCGTGACAGTGTGGCCTGTCTGACTTCACACTGAAAATATTGAAACAGTTACTTGATTGGTGCCTGCAGTTTTTATTGTCTATTGCAAATCTAATATTACTCATAATTCAAAAAGTTAATGTGACTGAAAGCAGATTTGAAATCAGCATGAAAACCTGGTGTAGAAAAGTGTGTTGTAATTTCTGATGATTACAAAAATTATATTTTGTTGACCTGCATTATTATTCAGCATGTAGTAAATGCATTTTTAAAAAGGTGCGATAAAGGTTTGTGTGAAGTGCTTGATTCCCTGAAGAACCTTCCAGTGGGTGAAAAACCTTTTGAGATGGAAAGCACCTCATGCACCTGACTTATAACTCACTCACATTTAACAGTCTGAAACCTCAGCAGTAGGGTGAGCTACACTCCTGGAGTGTCATTGTGTGTTTACATCAAAGTTTAAAGAACCCCCACATGTTTCTGTGAACCAGGTGTTTCTGAGCAGGGAAATCACCAAAACATGCTGGACACCGGCCCTCCAGGACCGGAGTTTGACCCCCCTGTTCTAGATCGTGTCCAAGATGGATACTAGAACCATGTGCCCAAGCCAAGAACGGTTTAGTTTATGCTGTGAAACTAATAAATATTTTTTGTAATTGCAAGTGTGATGAATTTAAATTAGAGGCCAGTAATTTCAATTCCAAGAGCAACCAAGAGCAGTGGTTCCTAACTCTGGTTGTGGAGTGTCCTGCTTCTACACATTTTAGCATTCTATGCTCCAGCACACTTGCTCCGACTAATTGTTTAATAAACAAGCCATTCCTGGGCTGTAGGACCAGGGTTGGGATCCTGTGCTATTGACTTTCTACCAATCAATTTGACTTGATGGGGTTAAATAGGCTGCATAGTGCATTTTTTTCTTTCAGTGCCAGACATTTATGGCAAGACTTCTTGGCAGGTCAGTGCTCTAATCTGTCTCTTTCAGAAAGCTCTCCCCGGACTGGCGGATCAGAAGGAGATAGCTGCAGCACTCAGGCAGTGCAATTACGACCCTGATGAGGTCATCTCCATCTACCTCACCATATTCGGAGATGTTCTTTCTGAGCCACATACAGAGGCACAGTCCTATCCTGGTATAAACTCATTCAGGTAAACACACTTTTTTCTAGTCTTTGCTAAATATTCATGCATGACTGGAATCAAACCGAAAATGTTACAGCCGTTTTGTTTGGAGCGGAATGTCACAGAAACCTGAACTTTGTGACAATCATGTGGTGTTTAGAAGTCATTCTGAAAAGGACCAGATCATTGAGGACCTCCGGCAGAGGCTCCAGCTGAAAGAAAAGGAGGCAGAAGATCTGCTGCAGAGAAACAGCTGTCTGTCTCAGGAGTCCCAGCAGTTGTCTGATGTGGTGCAGAATCTGACCCGCCGAGTGGTTCAGCTGGAGGCAGATAAGCAGGTTGCCATGGAGAAGCTCCGAGCTCTTCTGAGCCACTCCACTGGCCCACCTGCCAGAGCTAATGTTAAAGCCTCAGTGGACCCTCGGCACCTTCAGCAGGTGAACTGACAAACCATTCAAAAGAATACTCCAGTATTTTTAGCCTGTATTGTGTTGATTCACATCTTTGTTTGGCAAACCCCTTACCCAAGTCAATGAGTCAATAATCACCCAAATCCTTTCTGTAAATAAACCCCCAAAACCACATCCAACAAGGCGTTACAATCTAACTGCTGTGCTTTAAGGCACCATTAGACTTACACTGAACTATAAAAAACACTTTTAGGCAAAAGGGTCTGTTTTCACAGACCACCTCTGGAGGTGGGTGACTACTAACTTTTCAACATTAGCTGCAATGTCCCAGTTCTAAAGCAAGGAAGCAAAGCTATGGACATTAAACATATATTTCTCTGCATTAAACACATTCACCAAGTGAAGCAGTGGGCTACTATCAATGCAGGGGACCCAGGGAGCAGTGTGTGGGGAAGGTACCTCAAGGGTACCTCAATGAGGACACTGTCAGTACTGGGATTCAAACTCACAACCTTCTGATTGCAGGGGCAAACTCCTAGTCCACCAGCTGCCCCACTTACTGCTTCACCACTGTAGTTTTTAGAGTCTACAGACATGACACATAGAAATAAAACTGAAAAACACTGGAGTATCCCTTTAACTACCAAAGGTAAAAATATTTAATTGACATTTTACTCACAGTAGCAACAATATTAACTGGAGCCCTTCTATGTGTTTCTTGGACTGGAAAGTAAAACGCAAACAACAAATAATGATGTAGCGAAGAGCATTGACCTGCTGTGACCACATTTACATGCAGGTTAGCTGTTTAACCCGGGAACTGAGCCTCTCCAGCAAGCAGCTGCGTTCCACGGTGTGCGACGCACTCGCAGACATGCAGGAGCAGCTACATCAGTTCAGAGCTGAAGCAGAGCATGTGATTGACAGACAGCAACAAACCTATGGGGCAGTGGAGGAGTTCCGTTCCCTCTACCAAAAGGCAGGCATCAGAAGTTCTGAGCAGATTTATTTAAGGAGAATGCTGTGTTTTAGAAAACATATAGTACAACTTATTTCTGTACAACTTATTCTCACCAAACGTGAAATGCCCTGGGACTTCAGTTCAAAAGTGTCAGAATAAGTTACTGATGGTAAACTCTCCATAGGAGGCCTCTGAGAGGAGAGCACTATACAGCAAGTTTCTGGAGCTGCAAGGGAACATCCGTGTGTTCTGCCGATGCAGACGCCAGTCAGACTCAGCAGGGTCCGCAGGGTGTCTGGAGGCGCTCTCAGACCAGGAGCTACTGCTGGTCCAAAGAGGAGGCAAGAAGAAGTTCATCTTTGACAATGTCTATTCCTCAACCGCATCCCAGGCAAGAAAGAATAAAACATTCGAACATCATTAGTGTTAAAGCTAGAAAATGCTTAGTCATTAAAAAGACTCAACATTGTACTGTTCCTGTCTCTCTGAGAACTTCAGTCCAAACGGAACAGTTAGAATCATACATTTTAACCCCACCGCAATGAGAAGAAGCCATGCAGAACCGAGCTCATCTGCACATGTTAATCTTAAAAGCACAGTAAGAAAAAGCCTCAGTAACTTTACAAATAAAAAATAATGATTCATAAGACCACATTATAACTGGACAACAGGAGACAAAACACAAATGACAAGAAATGTTAAAGTTGCATTTATATTAATACTTCCTTATATGACCTATTCTATGCACACAAAATCTAACTAAAGTGTCCAGCTCTAACTCATTTTAAAACCATCACACAGGAAGAAGTGTTTAATGGGACTCTGCCAATTATAACGTCCTGTCTGGATGGATACAACAGCTGTATTCTGGCATACGGTCAGTCCAGTTCTGGAAAGAGCTACACAATGATGGGGCTGAAGGATAATCCAGGCATCAACATTCGGTAAGACAGTGAGGTTCCTAAAAAATGTGCACAGAATCTGTATGCTGCTCCTGAAATGTAGTCTGAAAAGCGGTATGAATTGATATTCTCTGATTAAGCTTTTATTCAAGTGGTTTTTTTTCATACTGTGCATGGGTCACATTGTGTAACCTTAGGACAAACTAGCATGTTATATTTGACTGGTGAGGTGCAAAGTAGCCTGATCCATCCCTATTGTTTGAAATTCTGGTGAACACAGTCTTAGTTGACTCGTCATTGTGTCCAGGGACGAGCTCAGGTTTCTGCAGTTAAGACTTGTTTTGTTGCCTCATCGCCTTCAACCATGTAGCTGCTGAGATGTATGTGCGTGTGTGTGAAAGCCAAATGTCCTCATAGTGACAGGATTAGGTGGGGAGGCATTTTGCTGGCCCTCATGATGAAACAAGCTGTTTTCACCACAAATTCAGCTTGTGTTCCCTAAGCTTAAGGTAAAGGTTGAGAATAGGGCTAGGTGTAGTATTACTGAGATGTAGTCTTACAGTCAATGAAATGTCCTTATAAAGTAATACCAATAGACGGACCTCACTTTCACCTACCCAGGGCAGGGGTTACCCCCCTTTTACCTGATTTCAGGAATCTCCCACACAGTCAGACTGCCTTAAACAAAATTTAAAGGTTGCTTTGACCAGAAAGGGCCAGATTTTAAGGTGTTCTCTCTTTTCCTGCTGCAGGTCAGTCACAGAGTTACTGCGTTTGTGTAAGAACAAAGAAAACTGCACATTCACACTGAAGGTGACAGTACAAATTGTGTGTAGCCATTTGACCACACACACACACACACACACACACACACACACCTATTTAAAATGTTCCAAGATTTCAAGTAAAACACAACTGAAATTATTTTAAACATATTAAACTTGTGCAAATGTCATGTTAAATGTACTAGGCCACATTGTTCTCCATGTTTTAAAACAACAACAAAAGTGTGTCTGTTTTCCTCAGATATCTATGCTGGAGGTCTATGTGGAGAGTCTGATTGATCTTCTTTCTGAGGAGCGGCACAGTGAGGTGGAGATCCGCACGCAGGGCAGGTCAGTCTCTCTACCCGGCCTGACGGAGGTGGAGGTGAAAACTGAAGAAGACATCATAAATGTCATGGAAACGGGAGGAAAAAGTTCACATCTCACCTCAAACGAAAGAAATACAGAGAGGTAGGATTACACTCATCCCATACACATGCAGTTGTTTGGGCACCCCTGATCAGATTACATATTTGTTTTTAACTGTGCATATATTATTCACATTAGTTACATTTTTTGTCCATTTTATTTACATATTTACATTTTCAGGAATTCAGGAAACGGGAATATACTAATTTTTCTCCAGACTTTCGGTGATACGACCTCCAAAACATTAATGATCGGAACAGATCCCAGAGCACCAGTATTGTGTTGCAAACTTCCGACCTTCTCTTTTGAGAGGAGAAATTGATCTGACAGTCTTTCTGATTCTTCTGGTTTTACTCTTGAATGAAGATTTCTAAATGGTTCTGGATGCGAAACTGCCTCTTTAGAGCTACTTGAATGGATCTTTAGGGACCCAAAAGCATGTCTCTCTCCCCCCTCAGCTCCTGCGCCCACCTCCTCCTCTTTGTGACGGTGGAGTGTACGGACAGATTGTGTGGCATGACCACGCGAGGCACGCTGACTCTGTGTGAGCTGGCCGGTTCCGAGCGCATCTCTAAAACTCAAGCCACAGGCCAGCGGCTTACAGAAGCTGCGGCCATTAACAAGTCTCTAATGGCCCTGAGACAGGTGAGCAACATAAAGCAGCACCAATGTTCTCCTAAAGCGGATAAAAGCACCAGCACCCTTTTACCGGTCTTAACTTTTGATTCATATTCTATGAAGGCCTTGAAACAGGCCTGAAAACAGCTACCCTGTTATTTTTGAGGCATTTAATTAATGTTGTACCCCTAATAGACATGTGTTTGACTAGTCTGGCCACTTCCCGTTCCTCCCATTGCAAGACCGAAGGCCACCATCCTGTAACTTAGTCGTTTGGCAGCAGTTCTGAAATTTTTTTTTTTTTAATTGGAAATTATTAACCATTTACAATTGAAAGTGAAGTGAAAGTGATCATTATGACATATGTGAAAAGCACGAAATTCTTCCTCTGCATTTAACCCATTCACCAGTGAAGCATCCACGTGGTATGTCAAGAACACAGCGCCCGGGGAGCAGTGTGTGGGGACGGTACCCTGCTCACGATACCTCAGAGGTGCCTAGCGGTCTTGGGAATTTAACGCACGACTTCCTAATCGCTATAGGCTACCAGTTGCCTTGAAGAACCTGACTAATTTGGACTCTAGTGGCAATTCTATTCACTAAAAACTCTACTCGCTAATACGCCCCCCTGGTGGTTAAAACACCACACATTGATTGAAGAGAGACGAGGCGTCGGTTCGGTACCTTGCTGTGAGCAGTTTTTTTTGGGGTAGCTGGTGGCCTACAGTGGTTAGGGAGTTGGCCCTGTGATCGGATTGCCAGTGGCACTACTGAGGTACCCTAGATTCGCTGAGTTGCTGGCTGCCCACTGCTTCACTCAAAGAAGGGGTTAAATGTAGAGAGAGGATTTCACTGTTCACACTGTATGGTGTTCACATGCGACAAAAATGGCAACTTTTATAATTACAAACTTCAGATAAACGATCCTATTCTCTCTCTCTGCAGGTGTTCAGTGCTCTGAGGTGTAATGCTCTTCATGTGCCTTTCCGCAACTCTAAACTCACTCACCTGCTCCAGCCCTGTCTTAGTGGTAACGCCAAGGTGATTCAGCATTCTCTCCGAGTTCTAACAACACCCATAACCTGTTAGAACAATTCCATCTCTTTACCATTTCTGCTCACAGCCATGATCTGTTGACTGTTTATCATTGATGTGACCTGGAACCTGGTCCTTCTGTGTTTCAGGCGTGTGTGTTTGTGCACGTTAGTCCTGATCTGAAAGATGCTGCAGAGACTCTGGACACTCTTACTTTTGGATCATCCCTTCGACAGATTGCCCTTGGCAAAGCACCACAAAACAGAACTCCAGCAAGAAACAAAAAGGCAGAGAAGTGAACAGAAGTCAGTGAATTCCTCTAAATGGACGATGTTTACAGAATAATTATATTTTTTAAAATATCTGCAGAATTTTAAGGCTGAGATGTGAATAAAGTCATTCAGAGCTGTTCAATGTGAAATGATTAATTGCAGACAAAACCAATATAGATTTCTTTACAATGGTGGTAGGAACCAATGGTGGGAGGAACCAATGGTGGGGATGTCTATGATACAAATATTAGCATTTATTATTCACCAGTGAACCTTTAAAGAAAACCTACAAGTTTAATACATAATGCTAATAATGGTGAAAGTCTGAAACAAGGTTTTCTTTGAATAGATTATTGCTTTATATCATGTATTTCTGCCACAAATGGATTTCAGAATTTGTGTAAGGCCAAAAACTCATTTTGTAACCTCTGCCTCAGGCATCAGGCAGCATTTTCATAACCATTTCATGTAAAATCCTTCTGCGAGGGAGCTTTAAAAGCATTCAACACTTCAGTCTTCCGGGTCCTATCGTATCACTTGTGTATCATTTCGAGGCACTTCACATCAAACCACTCAGAATTTTGAATTCACACTGTGAATGTTTACACGTTTACTGATTTAATTATGCAGAAATGCTGAGAGGGGGAATTTTCTTTTGACTGGGATTTCAAGTGAGGGATTCATGTATAGGTTGTGGATAGGAGTCGTATTTACCTATGTCTCTCAAGTTATGCATCCAAAACAGCAATAACACACTTTAAGAATGATTGATACGTTTCATTACACTCAGTAATAAATGTCCTTTATTTGAATATATATTTACTGACAGACTTTTGAGTTTACAGAGTCAGAAAAAGGTGAAAAGAAGTTTTAAATGTCAGGGTACTGAAGGTCAATACAGAAAAAGAACAAAGACTTTCTATTAACAGCGATTCTTGATCCGAACTGTATGACATCGAAAATGAGCAAGTCCTTTTGAAGCCAGTCAGTGAAGAGGAAAATGAACTTTCTTAAGGTACAGTGACCCCAAGGGACCGACGCTTTATAGCATGGACTTGGACAAAAGCTTCAATGCACAGTTCTTGTGCAACAGTCTTTGTCAGGCATCTCTGAGGAGAAGTCTGATGTTTTGTCCTTGTAGCTTTTCACACTAACTTGCCAAAAGTGGTACTTAAGCAAGCAAGATATCAGCCTGCATTAACATAAATAACCTCCCTCAATAGCGGATCCTCTGTGGTAATGAATCACGATGCAGTTGTGCAAGAGGTTTCAGTTCGCATGGGAGTGTTTTCCATTGCAAAACAATAACCTGCAGGTTTTTATACTGACAGTGAAGTGTGAACATGGCCTTAGCTGGAGCAGCCAGGGTTCTTGAGGAGTTTGTTCAGCACACTGTTCTGCTTTAAGGCTTTCAGGTTGGAGATGTCTTCAGAAAAGACAGGAATATCAGAGCTGCGGTCGGCTCCTTCAGACTCGCTCTCGCTGTCCGACAGGGCTGACAGGAGGGCGTCGTTCTCATATGTAGGGAAATAGTACCTGCACAGAGGGAGGGAGCATGAACATGATTATCTATAGAGAACATCTGTTACTACTCACTCGTCAACCATTTAAAGCAGTCAAAAAAGCAGAAATTATGTTGAGGCCCTGACACATCAGGCCAACTGTTGCTTGTAGTGTTTGTGGCTAATCCTGCAGTGTTAGCTCTGTTAGGCTCATGTTGTTTTGTTGAATCATCATTGGCTGTCAGACAAAGCTAAGAATCATCTCACAAGGAGAGAAATGAAGAGCAAAGCAGGAAAATGGCACTTTCAGGAGGACACACACAGAGTAACCTCTTGTAAGCCAGTGCAAGAACGCAACTTTATCATTTAGAATGGGCTTTTTAATGATTTTTTTCTAAAAGTCTAAATTTTTTTCTAAAAGGTGAAAATATAATATCAATAAACACAGATGCATTACGGCCAAGAAGGTGGAAGCATGGAAAACTCAATGGTTTGAATGATTTTTACTGTCACTTGATCGGGAGATAATCATGTTTTATTTACTGTTTAATGTACAACCACTCAGTTAGAAGCAGTAGCTGCAGTGCTTCACTTGTACTTTTGCAAACTTGGTTAAGCTTAAACAGAGACAACTGCAGATTCTTCACTGTTCTTCAGATAGCAGTTTTACTTGGGTGCAATTTTCCTAAGCAATTGATGGGGTGGGACTATTGGGCAAATGTGCAATTCTTCAGCTGAATTACTACAGTTTTTTTGTCAGGGGCTGTCGCTCCATTTTGTACCTGTGTGTACCTGTAAAAGTCATAAAATAATGCTAGACTGCTACAAATGAATACACTGGAGGTGCTGCAATAAGAGGCTTCAGAAGGGACTTTGCCCTCAGATTCAGGTCAAGCTCTGAATTTAACAGCATGTCCAAATCATTTAAATGCTCAAGTATTCTCAAGTACATTACAACACATTTCATCAGCCAAGGTCTGATGAAACAGCAGTAAAGAACAGTGATTCATACTATAGGGGAAAAAACAGAATCACAAGTATGGGATTGCTTTGAATTCCCAGATGGCAAAACTGCTTGGTGAAAACTCTGTAATGCCGAGTTGGTACGCAAGCACGATCCATCAGATTAATTATGTGCGTACACTGATACTTATTGGAGTCCCATAATAGTGGTGAGTTCTGGCAGGAGGAAATGGAGATGGCTGATCCTTCTTCTTCTTTCAGCTGCTCCCATTTTATTAGTGGTCGCCACAGCGGATCAACCGTCTCCATTTCCTTCTGCCCTCTGCATCTTCATCTCTCACCTCAACTGCCTGTATGTTCTCCCTCAGCACATCCATAAACCTCTTACTAGACCTTCATCTTCTCCTCTTCCCTGCAGCTCCATCCTCAGCATCCCGCTCCCAACACACAGAGTCTCTCCTCAGCAACTCATTACTGATCCTGTCCATCTTTGTTCCTCCCAGTGCAAATCTTAACATTTTCAGCTCTGGTACCTCCAACCACTGTCTCCTAACCATACAACACCTTCATCCTAATGGTGATGAATAAAATGATAGTTATAATCTACTTCATCCTTACTGTCTACATGAAGCAATGTAGGGTGATGAGCTGGGCTTTAGCTGACATTGTTGCCCCCTACTAGACTGATTAGTAACAAAATACTCAAAATTAAAATAGTATTGGTAATAATACTGGTAAAGTAAAAAAGGAAAACGTTTTAAGGGTAACTTTGAAAATTCAGAAATACTAATTAGTATTAGAAGCCAGTAAAATGGGCCAGCCCTAATGAATTCTGAATATAATTCCGAATAGAAAACAAGTAGATATTACTTTCCACTCTGGTGTTTTGTATCTAAGTGAAAGTGAAAAAGTGAAAGTGACAATCCAGTCATACATGAACACACCACTGCACACAGTGTGAACAGCACAAAATTCTTCCTCTG
>JBBPDB010000032.1:9020413-9032329 GCA_037974465.1 Brachypetersius altus | reverse complement strand
TAACCCATTCACCAAGTGAAGCAGGGGGCAGCCAGGAACACGGCGCCCGTGGAGCAGTGTGTGGGGACGGTACCTTGCTCAGGGTACCTCAGAGGTGCCTAGCGTTCTTGGGAATCGAACCCGGGCTTTCTGATCACAGGGCGAATGCCTTAACCACTAGGCTACCAGCTGCCCAGCTGTCTAGGTTGAAAAGAGCTGTATCAATAAAGAACATTAATATTACTGTTACATTTCCCACTTACTGTGGTTGGTCCCAATGTGAAACCTCTGGAAGCTTCATCACATGACCCGCTCCCATCACATGCTTCACCACTTCCTCCTTGGTTGCAAACTTCGTCTGGCAACCATAACAACGGCACTGGTGGAGCTCACGGCGGATGTAGTTCACGAGTTTAATTTGCTGGTAAAACTTCAGGTCTGGACAAAACAATCATCACAGCATTATACATGAGGAGCAGCACTTTCTGTAGATAATCTTTTAAAAGTTGTTAGGCAACACTTACTGAGATCGTTTTTTATTTTGTGGAGATCAAATTTGTGAACTTCCTGCAACAAAAAACATGCTGACACTGATGAAGATTTCATTGATAAAAGAATGCTATAAATGCTACTTAATACTTCACTTCCATTATAAGTTTATGACGCAGTTAGTTAGTGTTAGGGGTTACAAGAGGCCTTTACATGCTGCCCTCACATAGTGAATGGCATGTGCCCTTTGATCTTTTGAAAGGGGCCAGAAAAGTCTAGACAATTCACAAAGCATTCTCTTTCAGAGAGCCCCAAACTTAAAACAAAAAACAGCTGTATATTAATAAATATCTAATCTACTCAAGAGGGAAATCCCAGTCCCCAAGGGGTCGCCTGTCAAAGATAGACGATGAGTGTATCAGAAGGACAAGAGAATTGTATTCAGTCAATATGAGCATAAATACTGTGCCATTCAGGGTCTGGTGTCCATGCAAACACAGGGACCTTAAGACACGTGGAGGATTTGAATGCACAGGAATGTCAGTCATGTGGTGATCACTTGCATAAGGCATGGTATAAAACAAATAAGTCACCATTCATGATGGAGGAATGTTAATTAAGCGGTACCCAACCTCGTTTCCATCTAAAAATACTTAGGAAGGGGACCACATCCGTGAAGGTGTAATAATATTCAATTATTACACTTTTTGGGAGAGAAGTGAGTTGGTATATGCTGAAAAAGGTGCTGTATTTTAAGGATCTATTTTAACTGAATGTATGCTCCCAAGGACCACGAGGCTACTTCATTCATCAATAAAGCAGCAAGCTGCATTTCCCCAATGTCAGGGTTCGGGCCGCAAAGCCCAAACCCTGAGCTACCTCTAAGCATGGAGCAGGCCGAGACACAAGGAGCAGGAGCATAAACAGGGTCAAACAGGCAGGAAACAGGCAGGGAATATTGAGGCGATGGACACATGAGGATAAACTGACATACACAGACTTAAATATCGGACTTAACAAGGGGAAACACAATATAGCTGAAAACAAAGGGGACACGTGGTAGGCAAACAGAATGTCAAAATAAAAGCATCTCAAAACCTAAACAGAACAGAAAAAGGCAACATAAAAGCAGTGGCAGTAACTGGCTACTGACCAGACCGTGACACCCAACCTGGGATTTTTAAATTTTTTTGATTTAGGAAAGGTTTCAGACTTGCACACCACCACCAAACAATGACACACTCGGTGTGGGAAACTTGTCTTTGCACTCCCAGACTCCAAAGATTCCAAAAGGCAATTCAATAATAGTTTAATAATAATTATAATCCATTTTATTTCAAATAAAATTGATTATTATTTGTCATTTGTGCTCCTTCTTTGACATTTCTGATCTCAGGCAGAATCACATTATAATACATAGTGATACACAGAGGGAATCTGACCTGCATGTGTGTGGAGATCTTCTCCATAGATTCCTCCTGCTGCTCACAAAACAGACACACGGCACAAACTGGACTAGCCTGCCAGTCTGACCAGTCGCTGTCCAATCACAAGAATGCAGGCATTACTAAGGGAGTCATAAGTGATAAACATCCAAAAAGCCATGACCAGTCAAAGTTCTGGAGTCACAACTGTATTCAGTGTTTAATAATCTAAACCAAACTGGCTGCTGAAAAATGTATATAAGGACTCTAATATGCATACTACGGTTATCTTCATAAGTTTCAAACGTTTTCATAGGTTATAAAAAGAAAAGCATCCAGAATGATAAACCTAACCGTAAATGTCTGCAAAAATGAGAATAAAATGCATATCAAAATATTTCTTATAATTTAATCACAAAATGCTTACAATTAAATAAAGAAGTTTTAAAAATGACCTTCTAGCATCCAGTTCATAATATTCACTAGTAAAATTCCCATATCCACAAATCTCAGTTTTAATATTAATTTTAGAATGAAATATAATTTGTAAACATAAATGTACCATCCCGTACACAGTTTAAGAAATAAATATAAATGAACCTGCATAAGACACAGCTTCATAGGTGACCTCATAGAGGGCTTTGTGTACAGGGCAGCAAATTTGAGTAATTTCCTCTGAAATCTGAATCAGATTCTGATTCAAAGGGAACAGAGGTCATTTAAATTTTCTTAAGGGCCTATTTACAAACCCAGTCTGTTTTTGGTATATAAAACCACAAACACTATAAGGAAAAGGTAGGATATGTAACCTTTAAAAAGCATTTTTCTATATGTAATAATGCTTATTAACATGAAAGTGGCCCCTATGTGATCACACCACAGCACAGCACACAATGTGAAATTCTTTCTCTGTATTTAACTCATTCACCAAGTGAAGCAATGGGCTGCCACCAATGAAGAGCCCTCATGGCCTAGTGTGTGGGGATGGTACCTTGCGCAAGGGAACCACAGAGATTATAGTAGCAGTGCTGGGATTCTAACCCACAACCTTCTGATTGTAGGGGCAATTCCCTAACCACTAGGCCACCAGCCGACCGTTTCATGTACAAAGTCCAAACCTAAACTGTCACTTGACATGTGACAGATTTGAAAACGGCTCTTACTCATCCTCCTCCCCCAACAGGTCTCGGTCATCCTCAGACTGCACCTCCTCCCAGGTCTTTCCCAGCTCCTGCACCCAACAGAGCTCTCATTAGAAAACACCACACTCTCCGCTCACTGACTGAAACCTGTGGCCTGGGTGCGCCTTTTTATACCTGTCCTTCGGATGAGTGTGAACATTTTGCTCCCCACCCCCATTACTTATCAATAAGCTTCCCAAACTCAGACTGTAAATAAATATCTGTGATGCAAAAAACATACCAAGTAATTGATGACATAGAAGCGGTCATAGTCATGATTGTTGGCGTTTATCCGTCTGTGCTGCTTTTTCCGCATGTGGTCTTTTAAGGTCGTCTTGTCTCGAAATACTTTCTCACAGTAGAGACACTGCAGGCTGTCGGGAAACAGGTAAAAAATATATATTTGTTAAATCAGTGAGGCTTGGCAGGGTCCAGTTTTCATGACAGACTTCAGCTACCAAGAGAGGGTGCTGTTCTCAATATTTCCTTCTATTCCCAGTGAAACATACACAGAAATCTTGTAAGATCTACTGTATCTCTGCAGTAATCTGCACTTGTGTGCTCAGTGGCTTACTTGTCCAGCTTCCTCTCCAGAGCATCGAGGAACTCTGTGCAGTACACAATGTTATCAGGCAGGCCGATGCTGAAAGAGTGTTCTCTGGCCATGTGATTGAGCAATAAGGACCTACAGCCAGGAATAAATGTGCAAATCCATTTCTAATTAGGCTTTAGTAACGGACTACAAAATGTAAACAAGATTATATATTATATATTATAGAGTTACACTCTATACTGAGAATATCTACGCAGTCTTGTAACAGCAGATGGTTAAGTATTTTTTAGGTAGCCAGCCGGCATGAAGCCTGCATTTAATAGACGCTCTCACCTGTTTCCAGTGAATTCCTCATTACAGAACATGCAGGTGCGCTGAAAACTAGCATCGTCTCTTTCCTTCTGCTGCTGTTCAAGAACCTCTTCCTGTTCAACACGCAATTAGAAAACTCATCAACTGAACAATCAAGTGCTAACACATGGTAAATACGCACAATAGGTGCTGAATTAGGGTCAATTTAATTTGCTTTGAGATAAAAATAAATGATTTTTTTCATCCAACATAATTTATGTGCAATATGCCATTAGGATGATAAGTATTAATGAAAAGCTGGTGTTTACTCATTTATAACTACCAAGAAAGTCTCCATTAACATACAGGTCAGTGTGAATTTGTATAATTAAACATCAGCAGCTGAAGTTTTGTCTGTGTATGGGAACAGACGTCTAAGGAAGGTCACAGTAGCACTGTTCAACAGCTGGTCGCCGCGCTGCAGTACAGGCTGCGGAGGTGATGGGAATACAGGTTGCCTAGCAACCACTATCGCAGATTTTCCCGGAGATGTGTGCGAGATGATGATGTTGACTCATTATATCCCACAGAAACAATCGGAGGGGGAACTCGGGCTTCTCAGCGTGTTCCTTATTAATCGCTTTCATAAGACTTACCAGACACATAATATTTTCCAAATGAATGGCCAAATATCACATGAGAACTGTTTTTTTTAAGCATTATTATTTTTCCCCTAGAATTGCTTTTGCCTGTAACTTATTAAAGCATAATATTAAGGTTCAATTTCTATTTGATGGGGAAATAAATAAATAAAAGGTAGGAAGCCAAAGAGCTTCCCGCTGCTATTACAGTCCACATGGGTGTCAATCTCAAGCTCAGCTCAAGAGCTGCATATGACAGTCTCAGTGTAACACGGTCAGCCACTCTCTCGCAGGGCTCGGTGGGGGTTTGGGTCAGTGTGTCGGGGCTGAGCGAAGAGTGAATACGCACCAGTCGTTTCTGCTGGAGCTGCTCTCGAAGGATACGGTCCTCAGGCAGAACGTCACACAGGAGAAAGTAGTTCTCTTGCAGTTCTACAATGTAACAAGCAGCAGATGAACCTGACATGCAAGCCACCCAATATAAACAGCCAGTCCAAAATCTCCAGTACCTATGGCTTTGACATGCCAATCTGGTGTAAGTCTCTGTTTCATTACAGCTTGTTAGGATTTTTTAAAATTCAGAATTTAATTTAAAAAATACACAAAAAATTAGACTACAAACGCAATGCAAGCTTTCTTGGGCATTGTTACATTTGAAAACAGCTTATAGCACTATAGTTGATAGCTAGGTTATTTTAATCGATAAAGAGTGCATATTTCATGATCACAATATATAAGATCTGGATCAGGCAACCTCCCTTTTTTAAAATGAGTAAAATGTTCATCCTGTGAGATCAAAGCAAAAATAAATTCTGTTTTACCAGCAGGTCCTTCAGAATTGGTCTTGATTACACTGCAGAAATCTGTGATGGGCTGCTCTGTAAACCTTTTCTTCCAGTAAAGCATGTACCTGCAACAGAGCGACGAAGGTTTTAATTACAGTACTGAATTGATGAATGCATCATAAAGACATTGTTTCTCAAAGACAAACCGCTACGAACTGCAATAGGTTAATTTCAACATCTCTATTTTGACATTACATTTTAAAGAAATCGTTTATCCCTTATCATGAGAATCAGAACCAGTTTTATTTACCCAGCAATGTTACAAAGACAAGGCATTTACCTGGATGACTCAGGTTTGATATATTTGAGGAAATTTCTAATTGCATTTTTCTGACTAATACTGTGGCTGCAATTTAAACTCATCTTTTTCTCCATAAAAGAAGGCCCATGTTTTGGCCTTGAGGACCATATATTGTAGGTTTAATAAGCTTATTTTGTAGGTTTAATAGAAAAGAGGTGTAGCTTGAGTTAAAGAGAGGCAGAGATGGATTAGGCTCATACTTTGGGAAGTCAGCAATGAGTTTGATGTCGGCGATGACCAGTTTGTGCTCCAGCACCAGGTGCTTCAGGAGCAGGTCTTTTTCGGAGAGAGGAGTCGAGTGTGAGCAAAGCACACAGGTCACCGGACAGCCATCATCCGAGAAGGGGCTGACGCTGCCACTCAGCTTCTCAGGAAAACACAACGGCTCTAAAATACAGTCCTTCTCACCTGGAGGGAGAAAGACACAAGAACTTCATTCTCCAGTTTTCATTTTTGCATTGGGAAATCATGATGTGCAAAGTATTATAACATTACTATATGTTTATATAGCTTTTGTGTTCAAATACATGTACGAAGAATGTTTTTGGCCTAAGCGTGGTCTCTGGTACAACAATGCTGTCGCAATATACACATTTGATTAAAAAATGATGACCATAATCCTGTTGTTTCACTACTTAAAAAGAAACCAGACTCGGGAGTGCTGAGCTAGGTTGTTGTGTCTTGCGTGGAGTGATTCAGCAAGCAAAGCCGTCAAATCTCTACATTCAGTGTTTTTTAGGCTGACATAGGAGATCAAGAGAAAGGGGGTCCTTTGGTGGGGGCTGCAGTCACTCAGGACATCTGCAGCAGAACCTGCTACACTACATATGTGAAGACGTCACACATTTGACAAACATTTGCAACAGCAGTGTACAGCACGGACATCTGCCGGTCACAAACAAGCGCATGATTCATGTATGATTCAAAACGTGACTCACACTCACTCACATGACGACACCTTCTCCTCAAAAATGCCACGGTCTTCTTTATAATTGCACTTAACAGTTTTCTTTCACTTCAAACTGTGCCTAAGCAATGACCAGAGGAGATGATTCATCCACAGTGAATAAAGCCCCGCGGCTCTCGCCACTCTTACTACGAGGGCCTAGCATGAGCTCTGCATTCTCAATGATATAAACCGAGCAGAGCTGAGGGGGGAAAAGGCTGTGTCCCATTGTGTTGACCCAATCCCACACACGTATACTTTTCATACTAACTCCCTTAGTCTCTCTTTCTCACAGAGAACACACTTCTCACATTCAGTCCCTCTCTTATTCATACTCTTCGCATTTACTCCCTCATCCTCATTCATATACACACACAAACAGACTCTCCTCATATTCACCACAATAGACACTGAATTTTAGACTAGAGATTGAATAATGAGGCATGCCACAATATTTAGCACATGTAGTATTATTATTATTATTATAGACATTCAAGGGCAATAACAGCGTGCATTGTGGAGAACAGAGAGGTGGGGTTTATAGGATATTGTCGATATTTTTCTTAAGCATACCTTATAAAATAAAACAAACGCAATACCTTATAAAATGACGTGGATTCGAAAATGCCAATATGCCTGATGCCAATATTATTTTATCATTGTTCATCCCTAAAGGAGATTCATTTTGCCGTCTGAGACGACTGCATTGTTTGAAAACCAAAGTTCACAAAGAGCCAGCTCCAATCAATAATCAGAATCAGAAAACCTTATTGATCCTGGAGGAAATTGTTTAATAAGCCACTTTAGCATTTTCATATTCATATTCACACTCCCCCCACCTCCCAGCTCTAGTTTTATTAGTATGGTGTGCAATAACATGGATATAATCATTTTAATCATCTAAATAATGTGAGGCTATTCAATCATAAGCCCAGTATTGTGAATCAAATTCAAAACCAGTAATCTAGAAATGATGTAGCGAAATAAATAGCAATTAGTGGAGTGCAGTAGGTAATACCACTGTCCTCCCCTCAGCCCATCTGGACTTTATTATTATGATCATTAGTCTTATTCATTTTACATAAGGGGCCTGTCAAGGCACTCAGGGACACCGTACAGACAAGTAAGCCAGATCCTAAAATTAATAATGCAAAAAAAGTCAAATATGATTCTCAATATAGGCACTCAACACCAATAAGAGTCCTTGGGAAAGACTCTTAACGTAGCAGTCGTAACACGATAAAACTGTAAGTCTTTCCCAAATGCATCAAGGTAATCATATATGCAGTTTATAACAGCACACATTTAATGTTAAATACATGTAATCGTGAACCACAAACATGCATGCAGTCATGAGACCCTACTGGTGTTTTTCTCAATGATGAACACAAAAGCGACCTAAGCCCTAACAGCTCCTCCTTGTGGAGAAGGTTTAGACTGCTGAGAATGGCTTTATAGTAAAAAAAAATCCCAAATATGCTTCCAGAACACTTTAATATCATTTTAAACTCAGTTTAACACATTACGCTTAAAGAAAATGTATTCGCCTCTTTAAGTATTGGGACACCATGGCGAGGTGAACATTTTTTAGGGAGTAACCCTTGATCGGGCTAAAAATACAAATAAGGGCTCGTTGAAAGGTCTCCTGGAGTACACCACAGAGAAATCCCCTTTTTTGAAACCATCCAGAAAAAATATATTTATTGCCTTATTTCCACAAAAAAGCATAAAAGGCAGAGGATATTTGTGGGGAAGTTTCCACATTTTTGTGGGAATTTCCTCTCAAAAATCGGTTCTCAAAAAAATCTGTGTGTGACTGAATCTGCGACTCCTGATCTGAGTAAAACTGTGGGTTTACTGTATAATGACTATGTTTATCAGTTAGCAGGCTGTTTCGGTGACAACCTTATCCATTATAAATATAACCAGCAACTTATTATCACAATTAAAAATGACATTTATAACAGTTTACGTTATGCATATAAGGATTTGTCTTAATACAATATTGTCATAACCTCAATAAATATTGTGATATTGAATGTTTATGTTGACCATTGTCTAGGGCTGCACAATATGTCCAAAATATTAGTAGTTAGATTATACTGCTGCATATGGATCAAATATGCGTCGAGACTTTTTTGGGGTCCAGATACTTTAAATTAAGAATAAAGAGAAAAAAAAATACATTTTGAACATATAAAGTTAAACTTCACTGTCTACTTTATTATTTCAGTTACATTTAGAAAAAAAGTAAATGCAAATGTCTGTATAAAATAAGTCCAAAATTGTCATTCAGTGTAATGGTCTGAACCTTAATCTCACTATTAAATAAATATCTTTAAATAAATATATTTTCTAGGCATATAATTTATAAGTGCTACTACTGTTGCATTAAAAGCACTTTGCGTAAGTTGTGTTTTGATATTAAAATCCTCAGGGGAGTAACATGACAATCTGTGACATCAGGACCCCTGAAGACCCCTGAGGTGATCAAACAAGATGAGTTTATCTCTCATAAAAGTAGTCATAGTATTATCAATAAACTGGCTGTAACTTATTACACTTACATTTTACTACAACAAAACGGCAGTGGCAAAATACAGAAAAAAAAATAAATGCAGACCCAATCACTCGCACACAACTCCTTGCAAAGAGAAGAGAAAATTATAGGAGAAAAGAAGCAGCCTTGGATGCAAACCCTCATCATCTACCAATCAGGTCTCTGTCAGATCATTTCAAAGAAAAAAAACTGTGGCCTGAAATTCAAAGGAAGTACAGGGCTGTCCTTTGAGGAGGTACCATGTTCGTTGTTCAATAAAATACCAACTATCTGGCAATATTTCCCTCTGCTGTCATTTATTCAGGACTGTGGCTATTGTAGCCTAATGATAATAATATTACAACAGTATAGTGCTGATGGTACCACTTCATATAGGCTTTTTAACAAAGCGTCATTCAGTGTAAGAAATTGTGGTCATTCAGTGTAATGCATATATTGATATAAAAATGAAGTAAAATTCTAATAACGATTTTTGTTTAGTAAAGTATATACAGGAATATACCAACAAATACTAACATATTTTAAGCTGATTTCTCTTCCGTGCAAAAACTTCTGGAGAGCAACTTACTGGTTGGAAGAATATGATCAATGTTTTCACATTTCCATTAATAAGATCATTGGAGTTACAATGAAGAGCCTAAATACAGAATTTTAATAAGTCATGTTACTCCTTTTAATTTGCTAATGCCAAACACTATTTTTTTTTAAATAATCTATTTTATTACTCTGAATGACATTTTATGGGTTGCTTTTGAGAATCAACAGTAAAATGTATGTTGGTTACAATTTTTTGCTAAGAAAATAAAGATAAATAATAGACAAAACAATTTACTCAAAAAAAGAAAAAAAGTTACTTTTATTTTTTTGAAGCTTGAAAACCCAGTTTCGTCTTTGACCCATATCACGTTTGCAACGGTTTCCACTATATTAAAGGGCCCATTTCATAATTAGCCTGAAATTAAGGCTTAAAGCCTGTAAATATTGCTGAAGTTTCTAAATGTATGTTCAGTCCCCCATCCACTTTCTCTTTCTGTGACAACTACTCTCCACCTTTCTATTGCAACTGCCCTCTACTCTCTCTATGACACACAACTCTCTCTACGATACATATACACAACAGCTCTTCTCTCTCTCTCACACACACACAGCTGGTTTCCTCTCTCTTTCACAAGTAATCTCCCCTCTCTATCGCAACTCATCTCTTTCTCTCTCTCACAGTTGCTCTCCGTTTCAATCACAACAGTTATCTTCTTGCACTCTCTCACACACAACTGCTTTCCTCTCTGTGACAAAATCACTCTTCATACAGTGTCTCGCAGCTGCTCTCCATTCTCTTTCTCTCAGTGACAACCACTCTCCACCCCTATTCTCAATATCACAACTGCTCTCCAGCATCTCTCTTTCGATCTTACACACACAACTGCTCCCCTCTCTCTCTCTCACACACACACACACACACACAAACACAACTTCTTTCCTCTCTCTCTCTGTCTCTGTGACAACCACACTCCAGTCATTCTCTCTTCTACACCACTGCTCTTTTGCTCCTGTGGCTTCTCTCTCTCCCTCTCACACAACTGCTCATTTCTGTCCTCTATCTTTCAAAATCACTCTCTACTCATATGCATTCATTCATTTTTCCCTCAAAACTGCCATCCACTCTCTCTCTCTGACATAAGGCCACTCTCTACCTATTCTCTCACTCTCTCTCTATCACAACTGCTCTCCACTCTGTGTGTGTGTGTGTGTGTGTGTGTCTGTGTGTGACACACAACCACTCTCCACCCTGTATTATTATCTATCCATCTATCTCTCTCTATCACAACTGCCCCCCTCTCTGTGACAACTGACAACCACTTTACACCCATTCTCTCTCTCTTTCTCTGAAACAGAGCAACCTCTTCGAAGACAGGTTATATGTACGACATAACTGGTGTTTATCAGAAACCACTAGCAGATAAAACATGATAGTAAACACACACACAGTGGCTAACGCTACCTGCTCTCTCCTCCAGGGCCGCCATCTCTTAGGACCTGGTCACGTGACGGAGTTGGGCCGAACCAATCAGAGCGTGTCGGCGTGGTTCACAGGCTTTATGGGTGTTGTAGTTTTTCAGTCGCCTATTTGTCATTCATACACTTCATCTCCCATGAAGCCTCCCTGTTTTTTCACGGGGCTGGGGAAAATGTGCTGGATGTGGGATGCTGCGAACAATACAGCCGAAGCCAATGGGACAACAATATGGGCTGTATCATTCATAATTTTCCCGGTTTATAGCATGCATTTTACCTTTTAATTTGCAAAAAAATGTGGATACCGACCGAACACGAAAAATATGGCGTTGGTAAGACAGAATTTTCATTGTTGCCTGTTTTGTCTCTTTATAATGAACCTGTGAGTTGTATTAATGCAGGTGTGATGATGATGATGATGATGATGATGATGATGATAAGATGAGGAATCTGTACACGCTGGGGTCTGAGGTTGAGCTCTGACTGATAAAATGTGTTTAAGTGATGACAAATTTATAGTAGAGATCGATTATTTTTAATTAACCTGCAGACTGGACTGGACTGGGCACTCCAGTGTCATTTTTTCCGTCTGGTTTATGTACAGCAATTTGATTGCACGCGCAATCCAGAGAAATATCTATTTTAATGCTTATTTAATTTAATTATTTTTTCTTTTTGGTATTTACACACACA
>JBBPDB010000032.1:8982947-9004225 GCA_037974465.1 Brachypetersius altus | reverse complement strand
CCATGTGATTGGTTGATTAGATAATTGCATTAATGAGAAATTGAACAGGTGTTCCTAATAATCCTTTAGGTGAGTGTGTGTATGTATTAGGATTATTAGGAACACCTGTTCAATTTCTCATATATATACTGTACGTGAATATATGTGAATGTGAATATATGTGAATATATTATTTTATCAAATCTATAAAAGTTGTTACAGTAGTATAGTTATAGTACACAATTTAAAATATATACATAAAAATCCCCAACATAAATACATAACAGACCTTCCAATCCACTGCTTGTTCTTTGCAGAAACTATACACTGTTTTATGTTGTCTTCAGACTAATTTGGTCTAACTTTACTCTTTCCTGCAGTTGTTCAGTTTTCTAGAACTGCTGACAATACCCAAGATATGTAATTTATCCTAACAACATTATTTTGCCCACCGCTTACTTAGACGGACCGCACAAAGCACCAAAAGGAATGTGATGTGATGCCCGCCCTTATACCTCAGCCTACTGAACTAGCATTAATATCATTTGAGGTGTTCAGGACCCCAGTAATTGATACTGGACAAAGGTTTGGCAGAGTATGTTTCTCATATGCAGACACACACACTGCTGCAGTATCCACAAAGGCTGCATGATTATTAATAAACCTCTTTTTGCCATTTCAGTGCTGGCAAACTTTCGTGGAACGGTTCAGCATGGGCTGCCCCTGGAGATTGGAGAGACGGTGCAGATTTTGGAGAAATGTGAAGGTAATTAGAGAACAATGTGTAAAAACCCACACAGAACCTGCCGAAACCATGCAGCTGTGCTATGGCCTGTGTGGTGATGTTCTATGATATAAGATGATCTGGTCTTTATTAACCAATAGGCTGTGTGGTCCAGGTAATATCATCACACTGTGAGACTACTGGAAAAACAGCTTGTGTGGGAATATGAAGTGTGACAGTTAATATTCACATAATAAATAACAGCTCACTTTCAGTGTCACTGTATTTTTTTAAATGAAAATGATTATAATGTTGCATATTGTGATACATTGTCTGGAAATTTTATTACATGTTTTATTAGTAAAAGTGGTAGCAACAACAACAACAACAACAAAACTAATGATGATGATGATAATAATAATACTTCCTTTTCTTCTTCTTCCTCTTCTTATTACATAATGTATTAGATAGTGTATTATAATATGACTGCCCACCCCTAACTTGTCTCTGCTGCAGTTTAAACCCCTGTTTTGTTGCTGTAGTGAATTCTGACAATTGCTGGAGCTCTTTGCTGGGTGTATAAAAGCTTAAAGCCCAGATTTTGTGCAGTAAAAGGCTCCAAGGTTATCTCTGTAATTAATGCAGCTTCAACACCTCTGCCTGAACAGGGTTTTTTTTTGTACATTTGCCTTTAGACTGCTGTATAGTAGATAATAGTTGAACAGAAGGATGTTTTTTTCAGTACTCAGCTGGATGTGATGTGCGTCACCCAATAGCCCACAGCCTTCTTTTCAATAAAGAGGTGCTTAACATCCTTTTTTAATGCAAATTAATATTTTGCGTTCCAATTCTTAGCACCTCACAAAAGCAGAGCGTGCCACATTCCTCCCGTCACTGCTCCCATATTATCCCTGTGCGGCCCTAATCGCTTCCTGTAAAAGATCCAATACCTGATGAGGCGTTTTCTGAACCACACATCAGCCGTAATGATTTCTGTCTGTCCAAACTGAGCTGTGGAGTTTTCTGAAATGTCATCATTTGTCCTTTCAGGATGGTACAGAGGATTCGTTGTAAAGAATCCAAATGTCAAGGTAAGTTGCATCTGTTTAGAGTAATCTGCCTGGCCAGTGATCGATTTCTTGACTGACATGTGCTCTGTTCTTCTCTCTTTACTGGTTACGCTCACACACCAGCATAGAAATAATTCACTGCACAATCGATTGGCCATAATTGAAGTAGCCACGCTGCAAAAAAACCCCCCAAAAAAATACGTAAAACAGAAACAAAACAAAACAGAGCACTCGAATCAAGCAACGTTTCTGCCAATATAATGAGGAATTTTCATTTGTTAGGCTTTCATAACATTAGATTATTCATCTTACGCAGTGAAGTTGTTCTTACAATAAAAATGACCAAGATCTGTTATTTCTGTTCCAGATTGATTTAATTTTTTGCAGGGATAAGAAAGCTATGGGCATTGACCACTGAAGAATAGTGGCCATTCCTTGATTCTTTTGTTTATATAGTTAACATATTAATATAAACTACTTTTCTCAAGTCTGTACTCTCTGTTACTTTTAAAATGAATTCATGAGAGATTACAAACAGGAACGGTTGTGGACTTCCTATTGAAATTCATATTTTTTGGAACCATTACTGCTACAAGGACCTTTTAAAGACAGTTTCAGTCCTTGCATTTGGTGATAATTGTTAAAAAGACCAGAATTTAAGTGTCCGTTTCTACAGTCCTAATGAGTGTTCTGGTGTCTCCTCCAGGGAATTTTCCCGTGCAGCTACATCCACCTGAAACATGCACACATTAAGAACAAAGGGTAAGAACTGCTTCTCTCTCCTGCGCGCTGAGCACAGCGTGTCTCAAAATAAAAGTCCTTGACGGGTGTCCAGCTTCTGATTCTCTGGCTCAGATGCTGCAGTGGTGTCTTCTACTTGAGTTCATTTAATGTGGTTATGCATCTAATTTTAAAGAGGTATTTCAGCCAGAAACCAATCTGTGCCCTGAATGTAGTTTATCAGCCGGGACTTGTTTAGTGTCTGAAGTTTGCTCTTAAGTAACAAGTAATGGAAGCTTATGCACCTTATTTTTTTGCATTGTGCCAACTCCATGGCCAGCAGTAGGTTTCCGCTTAAGAGAAACACTTGCAAATCGAATAGCAAGCAATGTTTCAGAGTAATACAGAGAATTCAGAGAATAATATTACAAAGTGATATTTTGGAGCGACAGTTCGGAACAGCTACATAAAATGAGAATATTTCTCCTGCAGTTTTTAGTGGATTCTTCAAAACAATATTTTCGCTTAAAGCCATACTTTTATTAAAGTAGTTTCTGTCTTTTAGTTGCTGCAGGAGCTCTCTGTCAGTTTGACTGTGAACATAAATGATGTGATCTGTTCAGAGCTACCTGAGCCCATCCATCTCAGCTAATGGAGCATACAGGCTAGTGTACCAAACTTTAAAATTAAAATAAAGCATTTGCAGGGATCCTTACAGATAAAATGTGTTGTTTCTGACACTATATTTAATAGAAATGGACAAACTTGTGGACAAAATTCCAGTTTCAAGATGCTTGTTTTGTTTTAGCTTTGTGTTAGTGCTAGCATGATTTTTTGTTTATGCTAACTGGTTAAGCATTAATTATGGTATGTATGGAGTACACAATAGATCCCTGTAGACACATTTGGGGTCTATAGAAGTGCCAGGTATAAACGGCTCTTCCTGTCTAGATCAGATTAGTTGAGAGGGATGCTAATATTAGGTATGAACAGGCCCTGGCTCCGTTACAGTAGGATGAGAAGAAGTGGATGTTGAGATTATGATGATGTAATGATAGAGGTGTAATGATCTGATAATAAAAGTGTGTGTAAATGGCTGCAGTGACACTCCTGCTGTGTCTGACCTCTGCTAGTAGGGTGGTTCTGATGCTGCTCTGACTAAGGCTGTTTATTCATGGAAGGTTATAGTTCACTCCGCTGAGGTGGTTATGACTTGGTAGGAACATTTGGTGTGTGTGTGTGTGTGTGTGTGTGTGTGTCTGTCTGTGTCTCTGGCCTGCAGGCAATTTGAGACAGTCATCCCCATGGAGGAGTCGGTCATTACTGAGATGACGGTGACTCTGCGAGACTGGGGCACCATGTGGAAGCAGCTCTATGTGGTAAACATGTTTGTGTTGTGACACACACACACACACACACACACTGAGTATGTATGTGTGTGTGTGGGAGCACATTGGGTGACTGGTGAATGTCATTGCTGTCATAAGGCGACCTTATATCACCAAAATGATTTAATGCTCTTAATGAAAAACTGGACGATTTCCGGCAAACTATTTATCATAAAACTTCACACATTGGAAACAGTGGTGTTACAAGAATGGAAAAAATATGACAGCAATGTTTCTATTCAATCAACTGAAGTCTTGATCAATTGACTAATCCGTCAACTGATTCATTATTGTAGGTGCAGGGACCTTCTTGAGTGGCAATGTCTGTTTCTCATTTTAAAGGCCCCATATCTCACATTTATCTTTTAAAACGTGAGACGTGTGTAGTCTTACGCACCTAAAATAGCTCTAAATATAGTATAGTATATACAGTATGTTATTGTATTGTTTATTGTATAACACGAAAAGGCTTCTATCAATTTATATCTCTATAAAGGCACTTCACTTGAATAATCAGTTACAAAATTTATAGTAAGCTAGAAGAATTCAAATGCCAATTTGTCTATTTGTTCCATTGAGAATGCTTTGTTTTTGCATGACCATGTATCCAACCTCTAATTATCCATACAATTATGGCTATTACTGTCTGTTATATGTAAAGGGCGTCTGTTTTCCTGAGGCCCACATTCTAGAAGCAGTCCAGGCTGAAGTGGATGCATTTAAATGTTTTTGTAACATCACAAAAATCCTATATGCTACAACAAAATCTTTTATTCCAAATTGGTGAGGAAAATTTGTTTTTCCATGACATGAGCGCTTTAAATAACACTGATTCTATCAGCCTACAGGTTTTTCGGGGGTAATTAACACTAAAACTAACTGTCTGTATTCTAAAACAGCTTTGTTTATGATTTAGTAAGTCATGATCTCCTCTCCTCTACAGAAAAATGAGGGAGAGCTGTTCCACAGACTCTGGCATGTGATGACTGAGATCCTTGAGCTCAGACGGCAAGTTCTCGTGGGTCATCTGACCAACGACCGCATGACTGACATCAAACAGCACATCATAGCGCGGCTGGACTGGGGCAACGAGTGAGTACTGAGAAATGCAGAATGTGAAATGAAGCACTGTACCTACAGTATTATGACATTTTTGTCCGTCACTTTTTTCTTGGTCATTTTCAAACCTTATTATTATAATATTATTGTAATACTTTCATCGTTTTTTTAATTTAAATTAGTAGCATTTGGATTTTTGGTGCAACCCTGCAGGCAAAATCCAAGCAGTGAAATAATGAGTGGGGACTGTTAGTTGTATTAAGAGGGAGTCATGCAGTACTTCAGTTTCAGGAAATAGTTCGGGAAACACTCATTAATTAGTAAACATTCTTAAATCTGAGTGTGTGATATTAAGCTTTTGGGAAATTCACTCCTGATTAGTTGGGCAACTAATGAGTGCAGGGGAAAAATACAAATTGCAGGGAACTGGAGGGGGTACATTTGTTGCATTTCATTTTTCACATCCTCATTTCACATAAGGAGGCAATAACAGCTGCATGGAGCTCTTGTGCTTTTTAAAATGAGTGTAGACAAAAAAGAGAGGGAATTTATTTTACATCTGTGTGCCATGGAGACTTTGTTTCTGTTTTATGATGAAACCTTCAATATTGAGGCAAATCACTGAAGGATAGACATGCAGATATGAATAAAACGATGTAATCATATGAGCATCAGCAGGTAATTGCTTTAAAAAAAATAGGCATGGGAATGGAAAAAAAACCTATTAGGAACTATTCAAAACATCTTTGAAGATGACTTATTCACTCCCCCATCCCCACTTGCTCACTGTCAGAAAGCAGTGGTTACTTACCTAAAGGCTCCACTAAATAACAAAAGAAGAAGAACGACTCACAGATGGGGGGGGGGGGTTTGTGAATTTGAATGCAATGTGAATTAAGTCCCTGTTGGTGTAATGGTCAGGCGGTCCAATACTTTTGTTCATATAGTGTGTGTGATGAGTACTGGAATCATTATAGCAGTTTTCAAAATCATTCGTTTTCAAAATTATTTCAAAAAAACGACTTTTTTCAATTTCGCTGCCTATTTGAAAATTATTACCAATCCCTGTTATCAGTATCGGAAAAAATGTAGATGTGAAATAGACATTGGTCCACAGTTCCCATGCTGGTGTGTCCCTGCAATACGGTGATGGTGAGCTCAGCAGTGAACTACTGTATTTGATTGTAAGCTTTTTTTATTGCATAGGGCAGGGCAGAATGCAGAAAATTTATTTTTAGTCTGATTTACTGTAGCCTTGTTCAATATTTGCTTAGAGTAAATTGATGTGGACTAGCTTACCGAGTGTGTTTGTTTGTGTTTGTGTGTTTTTATCAGGCAGCTGGGTTTGGACTTGGTCCCCAGGCAGGACTTCAGCATGGTGGACCCGGACGAGCTCAGTGTCACTGAGCTCTATCAGCTGGTTGGTTTCTTTCTCTCTCTCTTTCTCTCTCTTGCTTATTCTCTCTCTCTGTCTCTCTCTCTGTCTCTCTCTCTGTCTCTCTGTCTTTGTCTCACTGTCTCTGTCTCTCTGTCTCTGTCTCTGTCTCTCTCTCTCTCTCGGTCTCTCTCTCTCTCTCTCTGTCTCTCTCTCTCTGTCTCTCTCTCTCTCTCTGTCTTTGTCTCTCTCTCTCTCTCTCTGTCTCTCTCTCTCTGTCTCTCTCTCTCTGTCTCTCTCCTTTTCTCTTACACACCCACACACACACACACACACACACACACATAAAAACCATTACTCATGAGTCACTCTTGCATTGCTGTCTGAGTGCTGCACTGTGTTACCACGGCAACTACATCCCAACCTGACGCCAGGGTTCTCTTTTATATCCTCATTGCTCCATTCCCTCTGTTTTAAAACACGCACACACGTGCACACACACACATGCACCGAATCATCCCTGCGTAGGGAAATGATAGTGATTAAGGGTAACAGAGGGATGTTAAATTGTGCATTAACTAGTTGTTTGCAAACTCCACGCGGCGATCCAGTCATTCAAAATCCTGCCCAAGTAATCCTGTTTTAAAACAACACAGCCTCATACACCCTACTTTCAGCCTCCAAACATACACACACACACACACACACACACACACACACACACACACACACAGTCTTGACTGTGAGCAGTACAGAGAGAGAGAGAGAGACGCACAGATAGGCAGATGGCTAAAGCAGTGCAGTTTATTTTTATTAATCTTGACTTCTCTGAGCTCCGGCAGCCCATCTGAGTGAATCAAACTTTCGTACAGAATAACAGTATTGATACGTGGCCACATTATTTTAAAGGGGTTCACATCCTACATATTTAGTTTTATTTGTTCAATTTGTATGGGTTTTTACATCAAATCAATCCTAACTCATGAATGCGTGCCTCTCCAGGAGTAAATGAAACATGTATCATTTAATGTTTCTGCTGAACATGTGGTTTTTCGAACACTTTTCTGGTTTAGACCTTTTTTTTCTAAATTTGTGTGTCTGTGTGTGTTCTGTTCAGATGGAGCGGCGGCACCGTAAGCGAGAGTTTCCTCTGCAGGCCAACATGCACCATCTCTTCCTGCAGGTCAACAGTCTGCTCAACTGCAGCCTGGCTGAGGAGCTGCACGTCTTCGTCTTCATCTACGACAGCCGGGAGATGCGGCCGCTCAGGTACACACCCAAATCTTGCTGTTTATGAAAAGACACTTTGAGTGCTGAAGATAAATATGCTCAAATGATTATATAGAATAGAAGCAGACTGCTTTGATCAAAAGAAGCTATGTGTCTCCACCCTTTTGATGATCAGGATATTTGGTTGGTGGTTCTGATATGAAATATGAATTATTTTGTCAAGTTTATTTCCCTTTCAGACAACCATTTCACATTAATATTGCAGGAAAGATGAAATCAGCATGGCAGTGTCTGGTCAAAGGCTGGTCAGAATGCTCTTGTCTGGACAGAACTGAGTCAATTATTTATAGGGGGGAACAGATTGCCCCCTTTTGTGGTCTGAGGTTCAAAAAGCAGCCGTGCGCAATCCACATGTCTAGGGGTGACCTTAAAACGAGCTGATTGAATGTTATTGTTTGATTTTAATACAATACTTTGACAATACATTAAACAGCTAAAGACCTATAAATGCAGGACTGAATGCCACAGGAAATCATTTCTACCTGAGGCCATAAGACTGTATAATTATTTCTCTTCTGTTCTTAAAGTTTAAGGTCATTATTCTGTTCTGAAGGGGATTTGTACAATGTACACCTCAACTGTTTAATCTGTGAATTGACCAAATTGTACTGAATGTTAATCTCATTAACCATATCACCTGCTAGCTATTATTTGCATTTATGTTTATAACACCAAGACACTTTCCTCAGTCATTTTGCACAACTGACCTGCTGGTACAGCACAGTAAATCTTTACACATAGGAGTGTCAGTGTTATGCTGTTGTTTCTAACACTAATGATTCTGCTGCACTATTGTTTTTTGTATGTCTTTATTTATTTTTTTATTGTCTTATCTGTCTTGTTACACCTAGCATGCTAAGGACACAAGAGTTTGTTTTGGGATACGTGAAGTTCTTATATCAAATACATTAATGTAAATGGGTGCACAATTTACACATGATTGTTTATAGACTGTCTATAGCGGTATAGCGGTGAGACTTAAGTCCTCATCTAGGTCACCTTTAAAACGAAATACTGTTGTATTCTACAGTAACAGACTAAAATCAGTGCAGTTGACTCAAGGTCTATACGTCACGGTGCATTTTTAAGCCCCTATTCTTCACTGCCTCTCAGAGGGGGGTGTAACTGTACGATGAGGCTGTGGCCTCTGTGTGTTTGTGGAATACTTTATTGATTGATTCTTACCCTGTCTGTTTCAGTTTTACTCATTCACTCACACACACACACACACACAGACATCTCCCCCACACCTCCCCATGCCCTCGTAGTGAAGTGTGTGTGTGAGATGTTTAGGCCCTCCTCCTCATGAAGGCTTGTGAATTATGCAGTATAAGTGATACCCCAGGGGCCAGAGCTGTGTGATGGGAGATGATATGTGTGTGTGTGTGTGTGTGTGTGTGTGTGTGTGTGGGTATGTATGTTATTGGGGGGATTGGGGGCTCAGAAGATCATCAGGCCTCTCTGTGATATGTGTAATTAATGAGCGTCAAGTGTTGCAAGAGAACCTGCTAATACATGCAAAGACTCTTTTTCTCTCTCTCTCTTTGCATTTTTCTCTCTCTCTCTCTCTCTCTCTCTCTCTCTCTCACCATTTCCTGCTCTCTTTGTCTCTCTTTGTCTCTCACTCCTCATTTCTCTCTCGGTGTCACTCTCTCACTCTCTCCACATCTCTCTCTCTCTCTCTCTCTCTCCCTCTCAGCACGAATTTCAGGACTTATATTTAATATTGTATTTAATCATATTTAATAATCTATGTATAATAATATGTTCCATGTGCATTATATATACTGTTGGGGCCCAAAAAATATGCGACGCCGTATTTTTCTGTTATTGAACACAGACGATGGCCTTCATGTCATGTGAAAATGTCATGATAAATGGGCCACTAAAAATGATTTATAGTTTGCCTTCTTGCTGTTTGTCAGTGGTCAGGACTTCCACATGACCACCAGTGAGCAGGTATGATTTGTGTAGTGGTAAAGGACTAGAGGGTGGTCAACACATACTGTGCCACATCAGAGGAACTATTATCAAATTTCACATGTTCAAGGTGGACCAACAGGTGAATACAGCACATAGAAAAGCTGCTATGGAGGCATATGCAATGCAATGCAATCTCTGCCTCTGATTGGCTTACGCAGACACGCGTTCCTTGGTTTAAACAATAATTAACCAATTATTAACCAATTCATAAAAGGGCCGGTACCAAGAGCACCTGTGTATAGTGAAAAATCGTGTTGTTGTGTTTTGGTTTTAAAAAAATGCCTAAAATGTCTATTTGTATAGTGTAAACCATAAATATGCCCCCAAATCTGCTCCCAGAACACTTTCATTTCATTTTAAACTCAGTTTAATGCATTACCTGTAAAGAAAATGTGAAAAAGTGTGAAAAGACTCATACACAAACGAAACATTCAAATAACACTCTCTGCCCACATGCTTAGACAGGGCACAGCTTACTAATACTAAATAAACTGTACTGAGGTATTTACTACTGTATTTACTGTTTACTGTATTTACTTGCTTTTTTATACCAAAGACAAAATTGATATTTTACATTATAGCACTGCAGGAGTTCAGTGTAAACTGTACAGTACAAATATGGGTTTACCTTTACATTTTTTAAGGGTAATGAATTTAAATTAAATTAAAGTATTTTAGGAGCATATTTGGTGGCAGTTTTAGGGTTTATATAATAAAAATATGCATTCATTTTTTTCCCAGATTCTCAAGTGCTTTTGGAACGTAAACCCTGCAATTGTGTGGGCTATTTTATATATATTAGGGCTGTAAAGTGATTAATTAAAAATAAGATAATCGCAAATCTGGAAAAAATGTATCGCAATTAATCGCAATTCTATGTCAACCCAATATATAATATAAAATGAACACGCTAAGTCATCAATTTTACAAAGAAGGCTTTGTTTATTTGTTTTTTCCAAACTCTATTATACTTTTAAAAGCTGTGAGATAAAAACAAAACTTACTTTTGAACAGAAAATGTATAACATCTTCAAACCTGAAAGAATCTCTGTCTTAAGACAAAAACGTAGTTTTAAATAACTTGAATTAAAGGACAAAGCCTAACTAAAGTCCCGCCTCTCACTCCGACGTAGCGCAGTACTTCCCCCCACTGATTGTGTGGTACTGCAGTGCAGAGGGGCGTTTAATTTTCAAATTAATCGCGCAATCAATTTATTTTAAACCGTTATAGAAAATAATTTTACGCAATATATATATATACATATATATATATATATATATATCCATAAAAGGTACAAACACACACATACACACACTCTCACCCTCACAGTATGTCAAGCTTGACAGCAACTCATTTTTTTGATTCTGCCTCTGTCCTTGTCTGTTTGTCTCTTTCTCTCTTTGTCTCTCTCTCTCTGTGCTGCAGTGAGAGGTTCTTTGTGCGCTTGAATAAGCAGGGGATGCCTAAGTCACCGGAGAAAACTGAAAGGCAGTGTACGCTCTTTGTTGTGAGTATTGGGATGTTTTCTTTGCGGGTTGAATGGAGGGCATGTCCTTGATCCTCAGTCTCCAGGGCAATTCTGGCACTGAAAACGTGCCAACCATGATGTGTAAAAGTACTCTGAGATGTTTACTTTTCTTCAAAACCTTGATTTGATTGATTTTCCTGAATGTATGAGGTGTATTTTGGAGTGCAGGTCTGATTGCCAAGGTCAAACCACATCTGTGGGATTTGACCTGCACACCAACAGACCCACCCCAGCGGTCACACCACAGTGATTCCTTTCTTTGCTGCATGGCGCCGGTGATGCGCTCAGTGGTTGGCATTCAAACATGTGGAATGTTTCGTTTTAACATTCAGTCAGAAATTGAGTCAGAAGGTATTTGTCAGAAAGCTGAACTACAGCAACATGTTGAGAAGCTTTTTCTGTCTGAACCGTGTTGAATAAAACGTTTGTCTTTCTTTAAGGATTTGGGCAGTAGCGATCTCCGCAAAGATGTATATGTTGTAGCTCATATTTTTAGAATAGGTAAGCGTGATCGTGTTTGACGTGTGATCTTTTTCTTAAAGTGTCCTATCACAATGCCTTTCGAACACCGTCATGAGAGTGACATAAAACCTTTCATAATATACTATGACAGTCATGGAGAATATTGGAGATGGCACAATACCCGCTTTTCCCAATAAGGTATTGGTACTGATACTGATATTTACGATTGAAAATACGCTTTAATATCTTTATTTGTCGCACTTTAAGATTTTCATCTGAGAATGATAAATGGCAGTTCCACCAAGAGAGTCAGGTTAATTAGGCTCTCTTGAACTCCTGGCCTCGGACGGCTATGGCATCACCAGGGATCAAACCTGCAGTCTCCCAGTTGTGGAACAAAAGCTTAGACATTTGCACCATCAGGGAGCTCTTACTCTGCAGTGAATCTGCAATTAAGTTTTTGTAAACCCAAGATGGAAATCCCAATAAAACTGGGACAGCAGTCGATCGGCACAAGGCCAACCAAGTTTTCGTTTTTCAGCAGACTTTGCCAGATGTGTGCATTATTCAGAAATTAATGAGCTGTTGGACTTTCAGAAACTTGTACAACAGTAGCAGTAAAAGTATGTTAATAATGTGCCTGTTTCTGAGTGTGAAAAGGTCTTAATGGTCTTGTGCTCAAACAGCTCAAACAGCTCAAACACTCAAATCTGTCTTTCAAATAAAAAAAACATTTACAGTACAAGTGCATGTGAAATGAGACATTAGAAATGATCATCTTATCTCATGACTTTACAGTGCCTTACGCCATGTTGAATTTTCTGATAGTTAAAATGTTAGAATTAGGTCAGATTCATTATTTTCCTCACTGATATGCTATCTGGAATTTTCTGATATGAGCTCTCCACTGATTCTTACTGTTGGATCATTGCCATCTCTACGTAATAAAGCCATTTACTGTTCAAAATGAGCTGTCAAGGTGTATAATGGCAGGTTCAATTAAGTAATGCTGCGTGGGCAAAATGATACGTCACTTCAAGTAAAGTGTGACTGAAACGCTGTCTTTATCTGTATTTGTCTGTAGCTAGTAGTTATGCATGGCCTGCATCGATTAGTAACATCATCCAGTAGCAGTGTTGTCTATGTGGTGCTCATCGCATGTGTTTATTTCATGTCACTGTGGACTGGTAAGTGCTTGTGGAGTAGTCTATACACTCAACGTTCACTTAATAAAAATACATATCTTCGACGTCTGCTCACTGGCCACTTTAGAAACACTTCTTCTAGGTTCACTGTATCGGTGTACAGGTACAGACTGTAGTGCTGTTGCTGCACAAATTTTCCACCACCTTCTGCTCCCCTTGTGGAGAATTGGAGTGAGAGTCTAAGCCTTAAACTTTTTCGAAGTCAAGAAATCAAACAGAGTCAGAGAAGTGCGGCTGGAGAATTTTGTAGCCTCCAACTATTTAAATGTTTTACTTACTTTAATAGGAGTGTATTTCTACCACGTCAATCACCATCACCCTTAGCACTGATCAGTTTCTAGTCACCATGTATTGTTTGTATGGTGCACTCTTCTCAAGACAGCAGTGACACTGATAAATTTGTGGCAGAGTGTTTGACACTAGTAAAACAGACATATCAGTGTCTCCACTAGGTTTAGAGCACATTTTGGAGCTGGTTCAAACATGATCCATATACATTTGGTCATTAGATTTTCAGGAAATAGCTCTGTACTTTTTGTCCGTTTGTTATTGCACTTTCCAATGACTTAAATCAACTGTGAACAGAAAAAAATGTCTTTTATTTTATTATCCAAATATTATTTTCCCCTGCTATTTCCTACTATTCCAATGGAAGCGAAACCTCCATGCTGTGAAAATTTATGCCACTGCTAACTTGGCGAAAACACAATGTTACAAATCTCACAGGGACTCTAGCAGATCTTTGTTATTGTGGTAAAATAAAGACTGCTTATGAAATGAACTGCAAAAGCTTCATGTGACATTTGCAACAATGTTGGAGTCCATAAATAATAAATAATAAGCTACCTATAGCTACCTTAACGATTATTCAAAATGTAGCTAGCTAACCCGTTGCTCCCACTTTTTCCTCGCTGTCCACCTAAAACTATTCACCAAAGTAAAACTAACCATTGATATGGGGGGTGAAGGATGTCTAGCCCTGCTTTAGCAACAACAGATGGCCTGCAGTCTCTAACTGTACACCAGTAAGGTGAAGCTGTGAGGTAGGAGGTTATAAGTGGCTGCTGAGTGAGAATATGGCTGTTCATGTGTGGAAGCTTTATAAAATTTTGTGTCAGTGTGTATTTTTGAAGCTTTCAAGTTCTGTCATAAACCCAGTATAATGCTGCCAGCTCACGGCTACTGGAAGCACACTCGCATTCTAGACTAGAGTACAAACGGTGACACCGCCTGTCACAAGCTGTTAACTTTAATGTAATGTCAAACACCATGTGGAGCTGGTGGCACCGCTGGTCTTTAGGACAGAACTGGAGCTCTGATGCTGTATTCGTGACACCGTAGCCTGGCTTAGTTCCTGGCTGTGTTTTCTGGTTGTGTCGTGGTGAACCTGGCTGCTGTGTGTTTGTCAGGGCGAATGGTCGCGGGCGAGAAGAAGAGTGTGTCCAACACTCAGTACAGACGTCCGTTTGGCTGCACGGTGATCAGTGTGTCTGATCTGCTGACTGCCGACTGCAAGGATGACCACCTGCTCAAAGTTTACTCGTGAGTCCATCGCTCTGCTCCAAACAGTCCACTTTCTGAAGCATGCATGGATTTATGATTCTAATGCTCAGATTAAAATGACTTATTTTCTCCATATCCTAAACGTGGTTGTGCCACCAGTTTGGTGTCTGCACAGTGTTAACTGCTGAACTATAAGCCTTGTAGAAAAACCAAAAAGGCAAAGTGCACGATTACACTTGTACTTCATTGTTAAGCAATGTCAATGAGACTTGATTATGTGGTTTCTGACACTGTATGACATGCTGTTCCTTATAAAGGTGGACAAGTACACACAAAATTCAGGTTTGAAATGGTCTTCTATTACTGACTGTAGCTAAGCCTGCCACCCTAAAAAAAATGTAATAGTTAATTATAGATATGAATGTTTGCGAAGAATCTAAAGTGGCTAATGACTGACACAGGTCAAGTTCAAAGAAACATTACTCTCTACCTCCCTCAACCTAAGAGAAGAAAAGGCAACCCATTCACATTCTGTTGATCAGCTAAAACAGCCGTGATAAGCTAGAATAATTACAATAAGGTGATTATTTATTAGATATAATGGGAACAGTATGATATTGTGGTTGGTGAGTGGCCATGGATATTGTATGAAAATTGTAATTTTTTGTTTTTATCTGAATGTGCACTTTATACTGTGCTTAACTGATGGCTGTAAACTTCTATTATTTATTATCTACACTCACCTTGTAACTAAAAGAACATGATTGATGGATCTGGGTAAAACAATTATAGAATGTTAAAATGTTAATGTTGAAAGTTGGATCGTTCCTGTGTTGCTTCAGACTGAATCTTTGTGTGTGTGTGTGTGTGTGTGTGTGTGTGTGTGTGTGTGTGTGTGTGTGTGTCTGTGTACTTTTGCAGATGCAACACTGAAAGCGAATGGTATCAAATTCATGACAACATCATTCGTAAAGTGAGCTCCAGATACAGTCAGATTGGCTCCAGCACAGGTCAGTCACCAACAGCTCAAACTTTTTCATTCCTTTATTTCACCGCTTCAACACACAGCCCTCTGGACTGGAAAAACAATGCACAGAGAGGATGGTCAAACTGTCACAATGGTGCCTTATGCGAAGCCTGCCCTTAATCATGGATTCAGACTCTCGCAAATGGAGCCGAATTCCTTTCTTCTTTCCTCTCATGATATAAATAGCAGAGCCCAGCTCGCTCCTGCAGACAGGTTCCAGGCTGCAGAACATAGGCCTCACTGCTTCAAAGTGGCTTCCACAAATGAGCTACGCAGAAAGGGAAGGCACTGAGCAGCACTTTTATGTGGTTCCTCTTCCTTACACTAAAGTGCACAAGATTGTTTGTAAAACTGTGAATATTAAACTGGTAATGTGTAATTTTTTAACCATAATCGGAAAACGTAGTTTTAAAGTAATACTTTGGCAAAAAAAAATTAATTAACATACTTGTCTATAAAGGTGAAACAAAGCGTAGATAAAATGTAATCTTGTACCACTTCTTTTGTTAGGCAACAACCTATGTGTTGCAATAAAAACTAGCTCAGTGAAAAATGTCCACAGAATAAGTTACCCAGATGCAGTCAATCATTCAAGGCATGTCAAAAGTCAAAAAGCTCAGAAACACTCAAAGCATTTGTGAGGTCAGGCACTGATGTTGGATTGTCTGGCTCACAATCTAAGTTCCAGTTCATCCCATAGGTCCAGTCAAGTTCTTCCACACTGAACTCCTCCAGCATGTCTTTATGGAGCTTGCTTTGTGCACTGGAACACAGTCATGCTGGAATAGAAAAAGTTCATCCCCAAAGATGGAAACCTAAAATTGCCTTTCATTGGAAGTAAGGTGCCCAGTGTGTCCCAATACTTTATTAGATATAGGGTCGGTTTCCCAGACAGGGATTAAGCCTAGTCTTGGACTACCCTTTCCATTTTAATGAAAAGCACCACATAATCCAGGACTAGGCTTAATCCTTGTCTGGGAAACCGACCTATTGTGTATATAGTCAATGTAATAGTTCACAGTGAGTTATCATACTGTGTTAAGCAAAACAAAAGCAACATTTGGAAACCAAACATCCAAACATCTGGCAGAAGTGGACAATTATATACATTTTCCACCAAAACCCTTCCTTAATAAAACTTCAGGTCCTCCTCTGTTAAATATTAATGAACACATAATCTACTATTAATGTAAACCATTCCAGACCATTCTCCTCTCCCACGGATGAATAAATGAGAAAGAGTGGCTGTATCGGTAAGTGCCCGCCCAGTGTGGGAAGGAGGAGGGCTGTTTTCTTTTCAGCTTGCTGATTCTACATCGACTGATTAATGAGAAATTCATTGGTCCATAATTCAATTATGTTAAATGGAGCTTTTCTAACTGTCGTCCATTAAACGCTAATTATTAGTCATGTGTGCGTTAGCTGTCAATAGCTGCTAGAAGACTATTGAGCGGTCCCCTGAGAGCCGGGGGGACGGCCGGCCTTGCTGGCTTTTTTCTCTCTGCTCGGAGGTGATTCTAATGGGGAGCACCTTCACTGCCGTCCTGCTAAAGTGAGCTCTTCATCACTCAGAGAGTTCAGGGCCCTGTTTATTGACCTCCTTCCCAGGACTTAAGAAACCATTTGTAAAGCACGCTAGCCAAATGTAGCCTGCCCTTTTGCGACTTTGAGATTGTGTCATCACTCCCCCGGTGTATTGTGAACACACACTCATACACACACATAAACACACATAAGGTCTCTGCAGGGTGTTTTTTCTGCATTGTCTGTGGTTGTGTTTTGTGGAGGAGGTGAAGTAGTAGCTTACGTAAAAGTGGCTCACTGGTCATCTGACTAATGTTGGAGATATGAATGGATCTGTGTTGGTGAGTGGCCATGTGTGGGCTGCACATTCTATGTGTTATGAAATAAAAATGGCCATAATTAGGCTTTGTGCTGGGAGGCAGAGATTCAGTAGCAAACAATGGCATGTAATATTTCTTTGGCCTGTGAGCTTACACTCTTACAGAGGTGCAGAAAGGGCTTCTTCAGAGCAGCTCCACAGAAAAGCCAAAAAGAAACAATGGATGATTTTTGGAGGAAGCTATCTAAAGGTTAAAACACCTTCGTGTAATATAAACACCAATCTAGAACTACACAACCAATGAAACCATTATATATATGTGCGTTTTTCTTCATGCATATTTCTTTTTCCCTTTAGTGCGATTTTATGTACCATTAACAGCATTTTTGCAAGTCAATTTTCCAACCTTCCTTTATAATTAAAAGAGCAAACCGGGGGGAACACACCCTATAACTTTACCATGAGTGGACGGGCCTAAATGCTGCCAGCTGAACACGTGGTTTTATGTAAACAAGTTCAAAAGAACCTGTATTTGCCATATATGGGCCATTGTTTCACACTTCAAAACCATGGGAAATTAAATATGCATTTCTACATCTGCTGTACAGAAGGAGAGACGAACTGCGTTCTGTATCGCGCCTCACTCTATGATGAATCATTTTAGAGATACTGCGTTCCTTCAAAGGGATCTGAGACTTTAGAGTGTAAATCTCTTGCTGAAATGTCAAAATTGTCAGCTTTCATGGTGAATACAGATGAAAGGGCCCTATGCTGCTGGTCTTTAAGAATGGAGAACATAACAGTAAATGCTTGAGAAATGCTTGTACATATTAGCTCATTAATACTGGTCTCACACAACAAAATTCATCTTTATTATAAGTGCCATTCGTACAAAACACTCTTCAGTATGTAATTTGTTTTGAAATAACAGTTCTCTTTCTGCCCAGTGAATGTTTTACAGTGCTGCTTATGGTCTTCTCTGATGTAACTTTGAAAAACTAAACAGAACATAGCTGAGTCAGGTGTGCCAGACATTCTTTTATCATGGAGTACCAGAACGGAGGAGTTTATTAGTTCTACGAATGCAGAAGGAAATATAATAATGCCTGATTCGTCGCATTATCTCAGTATCTCTCATCTCTGTCAACAGACTGCATATTCTGGATGTTTAGAGATATTATAATATGACGGTTTAGTGCAGTTGTGTTTGTGCTGGCTCCTGCAGGACTTGCCGTTTCGCTGCAGCTGCTGCACGGCAACCTGGAGCAGATCCAGAAGGACTACATGCGCCTCTTTACCCGCAACGTCTCCATCACCCGGAGACTCGGTTTCTCTGACATCATCATGCCAGGTGAGACGAAAGGGTTTACAGTCATCAGTCATCATCAAAAACCCTGTACTATCTTAGCCCTTCCCATAATATCCCACCTCATCTCATTCCATCCTGTCTGTCCTATCCTGTTCTGCACTGAATTAAAGTAATGTACATTTACAGTTGAAATGCTGCAGTAACCTATTATAGTCCTTAAGTACTATGTTTTGATTGATCTTTTGTGCTTCAGTTAAACAGTATGGTCTCATAATGTCGTAATTAATATGTATTTGGTTACAGCTATTTTGAGGTATTAATTGTTAGTATAATCGCATGAAACGTAGGAAAAAAAGTGTGATTATCCTAACTCTGAAGCAGTCTGCATGAATTTGCTACCAGAATCACGCTGGGTAGATCTGTGGGGTGTACCAATATTTTTGCATATTATACTGTAGAATCGGGACGAGCGTGTAAGTCATTAAGCGTCACCTGGGACAGCTGGTGGTCAGGGAGATGCCCCTGCAATCAGAAGGTTGTGGGTTCAAATCCCAGGACTGCTAATGGCACTACGAATGTGCCATTGAGCAAGGTACCATCCCCACACACTGCTCCCAGGGTGCCCCCCACTCTGCGATGTCTTCACATATGTCTATAAGAGACCACTTTACTTATATTGTACTTTTAGTATATTGTGTGCAATAGCAACACATAATATAAGACAAATTGTACTATAATAACACTTTAATGGTGTTTCGTTGCTGTAATTGAAAACATCGTGCAATGCCAATATATAGCTGCTGCATGCCAGATGGGAAACACAGCATAACTGTCATAATATTTGTTCCTCAGTAAGGTTTTATGAGTTTATGAAATCATAAAGCTGGTCAATGACACTGTCGAGGCAACTGCTCACCCCTTAGTTATTACTGTCATGTAAATGTACCATTTAAAGATAATCATCTAACTACATAATTAAACATTGTTAGTTACTTAAATAGAATTATATTTGATTCATGTCTCAATGAGACATGAGGATTTTATTTGAAAATAAAGAACGTTTTCACTTTCCACTAATCATAACTGTACAAGTAAGAAATAACTGCATGCTTTTATTACAGGCGATAACAGCAATTACTAGAGTTAACAGTGAAGCGGTTGCATCCGCACTGGATGGTAGCTATGAAAATACGACACCATGTTCAGTGTCCCTCTGTGTTTATGTAATATAATGGCGTATTGATCGCTCCCAGCATTGCTGCCTGCAGAGTTTGCTCATCTTGAAATGCAGACACTCAGGGGAGCTGCTTATCTATTTATTAGAGGCCTTTTATCGATCCTGAGCCACTTATACAGCATTGATGTAAGACCACTGAATGTTGTAATTATGGCATTTACTAGAAGTGTATTTATTTCAGAAGCTGCCCTTTGTTATTGCACCTGTTAATGTGTTGTGCCGACTATCTGTTTGCAATTTGCATGTTCCTATTGACTTTCACACTCTGGGACTCGTGGGGGACGTGCCTCAGCTTGTGATGAACAGAGTAATTAGTCTTGTTTCGTTGTGTTTTTATCACTTCAGCCGACCCATGGCCATTGAGGTCAAGGCTGAAGCTTGGATATGGTGTTATAGAGAGAGAGTGATTTTATTGTGGTCAGGGGTGAAAAAACGAATGTTACATTTTCCACATACTTATGAGGGCCGCTTTATAAAGTGTCCCGACAAGTGATGGATAAGAGGAAACCTGTGTTGTTTTGAACACAAAAAGTACAACTTTAAGCTTCATTTGACATTAGAATGGCACCTGACATTCTGACTTGATATTGAAATGAGGTAGCCAATATCTTTATTTATTTACAGCTTGTGTTTTTTGTGGGTTTCCGTTGCAGGGGAAGTGAGGAACGACCTGTATGTGACGCTGGAGAGAGGAGAGTTTGAGAAAGGAGGGAAGAGCGTGGCGAGGAACGTGGAGGTCACTGTGTATCTGCTGGGAGGAGATGGCCAAGTACTTATGATACTTTTCACAAGGATGTCATTTTTATAAAGAATTTTTTGTAGACTGGAGCTCTCTCTCTCTTTCTCACTTTTCCTCTCTCCACTTTTACTGTCCTGTCTGTGTCTCCCTTTGTCCCTTTCTTCCTTTCTCCCTCTCTCTGTTGCTCTGTCTTTCACTCTCTTGTTGCCCCCTCTGTTTCTTCCCCTTTACCTCTCCCTCTCTTTCTTTTTCTGTCTTTTCCTCTCCCTCTTTTCCCTTTCTCGTTTTTCTTACTCTCTTTCTCTCTGTTCCCTCCTCTCTCTCATTTCTTTCTCTTTCTCTATATTTCCCTCTCCCACTTTTTCCCTTTCTCGTTTTCTTACTCTCTTTCTCTCTGTTCCCTCCTCTCTCTCGGTTTTTCTCTTTTTCTCTTCTTCCCTCCCTCCCTCTCTCCCTCCCTCCCTCTCTCTCTCTCTCTCTCTCCCTCTCTCTCCCTCTCTCCCCCTCTCTCTCTCTCTCTCTCTCTCTCTCTCTCCCCCTCAGGGTTTAGTGTGTTCGGGTTCAGGTGAGCCGGGGGCAGATGAGATTCACTCGTTTGTCCTGTATCACAGTAACACCCCGCGCTGGTCAGAGCAGATTAAACTGACCGTTCCTCCGGAGCTCTTCAGAGCCACACACCTGCGCTTCGAGTTCAGACACTGCTCCAGTAAGAACACACACACACACACACACACACACACATACTCACACACACACACACACACACACACACACACACACACACACATATATATGTGTATATCTAGCAGCAATGTGTGTGTCTACCCACATCTGTG
>JBBPDB010000032.1:8955932-8982847 GCA_037974465.1 Brachypetersius altus | reverse complement strand
GAACACACACACTCACATCTCTAATAAGAACACACACACATATACTCTCACACACACACACACACACACACACACACACACACACACGTCAACAATAAGAACAAATGCACACACACACTTACACACACACACACTGCTCTAGTAAGAACACACACACACAATTACACACACTGCACCAGTAAGAACACAAACACACACACTGCACCAGTAAGAACACACACACACACACACTGCACCAGTAAGAACACACACACACACACTGCTCCAGTAAGAACACACACTTTACCACAGTCCCACATTCAGTACACTCTGTCTGTGAGATTATTAATGGTGATTAACAGACAAGGCACACAGTGCTACTGTAATGCTGCACTCTGGGGACTCTGTGGAAAACTGGTCAGACTATGATTCACCAGAAGTCTCACCGAATATTCATTTGGAACATCCCAGATAGTAACTGAGATTTTGGTGATTCATTATAGCACTGCTTTGGTGAGTAGTGCGGTTTAGGAATGTGGATTTGACACAGCAGCAGAAACCAGTTCTCTGCAATGACTTGTTCAGTGTACAGGATCCCTTTTATTACTGGCCAGTATAGGTCGCGCAGGCATGATGCACAACTTTGCACTTCAAATCTATTTTTTACTGGGGATGCATATATGAAATGTTATGCACTTCAAAGAAGATGGTGGATTCAAACTGATGGTGCAAATGGATGTTCATCCAAGGCAACCTGGCATGTAAATCTTCAATATATACAAACATAGATTAAAAGATATTTAATAATAAGTGGATGACAAGGGGGCAGGCATTTTAGGAGGGATTCAAACTGAAGCCTGTATATGCACTGAAAGAATAGACTGTAGAGAGCAATAGACTGGAAAATGCTCCCTGCTTTTCCCACTGAGCGTAAAGAACAGAATAGCAGCAGGTAAACCACATAAAACAATCAAATCTCATTGACCACTGTCATCATGCTGTTGCAGTCACTGTCCTTTTCTGTTTACTAACAAAAAATATACATTTTTGTTGAAATTAATATTTAAATTACTGGGCAATCCTCCTACTAATTTCAAAAGTAGGGGAAACACTGTAATGTATCACAGGTTAAATGCAATAGTTGATTTAATTTGAAATGTTATAGTGTGTTTTTTTTGTTTTGGATTTAAAGATATGTAAATCTTTAAACGCAGTGTATAAATGAGATGTGTTTCATGGTCATTCAGCGAAGGAGAAAGGTGAAAAGAAGCTGTTTGGTTACTCTTTCGTCCCACTGATGCAAGAAGATGGGCGAACGCTGCCTGATGGAACCCATGAGCTCATCGTCCACAAGGTACTGGAAGAATGCATATGTGAGAGAGAGAGTGTGTGTGTGTGTGTGTGTGTGTGTTTGTGTTTATATCACCTCATTTTCTCCTGTTTCCTGTCAGTGTGAAGAAACTGCAAACCTGCAGGACTCCTCCCGCTACCTCAAGCTTCCCTTCTCTAAAGCCAGCCTGCAGCCTGGCAACAACCAGACCATGAAGAACAGCAAAGAATCCTTCTGGATCATCTCACTGCTCTGCTCCACCAAACTCAGCCAGAATGGTACGGCTTCGTTCCTTACTACAAACCTAAGCAGAGTACACAACTCTCATTACTTCTCAGCTACATTAACCTTGTAGCTTTAACACAAAAGTAAAGAAGCACATGGTACCACTTTACAACAAGAATGCCTTTATGAGTTTGTAGATTTGTAAATTTTTTAGTAACGCTAGTGGTTATCATAAACACATTAAATTTATTGGCACAGATCTGTCCCGGATCGTAACGAATGGTAAATTGTTGTCATACAGCAAAAACAAGTCTTTATACGCAGCTTCTCCTGGTTATTTTAATGCTAATGGGGGTTTAAAAATGGTGTCACGCGTAAATGCCCAAAAAGAACAAAAATGGGTCATAGAAACAAATGGAAAAAACATTTTTGAACCTGGGAAAACTTTCCATCCACATAGCGGCGGCGCGCCAAGAGAAACAGCAGCAAACTGCGAGCATAAAAAGGACACTGGTGACCTGTTGCTTGACAGATAGTGAGCCCACATTTATCTGTACTGTTAAAGTTTAGCTCCAAAATGTATTCCACAGCTCAGGAGTCCAAATTAGAAAAATTTGATTTTTTCTTACAGTTCGGACCTTCTCCCCCTTTACTCAGGATTCTATTTACTTCCTTTACAGAATTAGCAGTTCACATTATTTAAGCACGCTGAAGTGTCCAATGACGTCCTGTTAGTGGCAGTTTAAGAGGATGCTGTGGAATTTGAGGAATCATATGCTAACCAGCTTCATGCATCATGTGTGGAGTGGAGACCTGCCTACTAATTGACCAGTTCTTGAGAAGGAACTGGGAAGAAAAAATTGTTAAAAACTGCCTCCAGGTCAAGTAAACACTCCAGTTAAGAATTACAGGCTTATTAACTTCCAAAACGTTCATCAATTTCTTATTAGTCCATTAAGTAATAATTGGCATAACTGAAGGCAGGCAGTTCTCTGAAACTCTGAAACTGACCTTTTATCTGTGACCTTTCTGAGCTATTTATGGATTCCCACTTAGTGTGAGAGAAGCCGATGCAGTGGCAGACATGAAAGACTGTGTGTGTGTGCGGGAGAGATGACTGCATGCTGATCTCACACCTGCCTCTGTTGACCTTGGAGCTGAGCCCAATAACTCAGACACAGCTCAGAGTGGCCCAGCAGCTGTGCTCCAATCACCTGAACCTCAGCACACTGAGGAAACAGAGCACAAAGCACAGCCAGAGCCTGATATCACACCTCACTTAGCTTTACGCTCGTGTGACATGCTTTATTCTGCAGCAGTTTGCCGATGTCAATCCTGAACAACTTTCAGTGTCTTTTAGCAGCTGAGGCCCACACGAGGAGTGTGTGTATGTTAAAGTTTTATCCTTATCTAGCACCCTTACCAGTGCAGGCGACTTTGCTGGAAGTCTTCTTCCAAGACACAACTTTTGATGGTGGTGTTTCAGCTCATATTCATTTTGCCTTGACCTGCAGGTGACCTTCTGGACTTGCTGAAATGGAGAACCCATCCAGACCGCATCATGGAGTGCCTGACCAAGCTGAAGGACATAGATGGCACTGAGATCGTTAAGGTGGAATTTTTCATTAGATGTGAAAAGCACACACACACACATTCAGGCGTGGCTGTTTTTTTTAAATTGTGAATTTGATGCTAGAATTTAATTTGATTTTAGTGTTTTTTAAAGGAATTATTGCTTAATTCTCTGATTTAAACCTCTCTTAATGACCACAGCATTTTGCATACACAGCATAGTGTATTTAGTACTAAACATTTTCTGTTTTCTGGACTTTTATAGCTCTTGTATTTGTGTGATGGTAAAGTCGTTGCATAATTTCCCCTGGGATCAATAAAGTTTTCAGATTCAGATTTTTAGTTTTTACAGTGCTGGACATCTGTGCTTCATCTGGATCTTTGTCTCTGTTTTCTTCTTCACAGTTTCTTCAGGACTTGCTGGACACTCTGTTTGCGGTTTTGGACGAGAGTCCGCAGAGATACGGACTAAAGGTGTTTGACTGCCTGGTAAGAGACATGTTGTCCTTGGTCTATAAGTGTGTGTCTGTGTTTGTTTGTGTGTGTGTGTGTGTGTGTGTTTGTTTGTTTGTGTATGTGTGCTTGTGTGAATGCGGAAACCTTTACAAGTACTCACATCCCCTTCTTTCATAGCGTTATGCAAGGCATACTTCAATAACTAATCTTTTTCCATTCCTCTCTTCTGCTGTGTTGCCACAGTTACCTGCCAAATGCGGCCACTGAGCTGCTGACAAAATACATTTAATTGCGGTGGCTCGCACCAGGGACCTCATCATAACTGACCTGCTTTAGCTTTCTGCTTGGTTGGATGATAGCTGTGTTTGTTTTATAAAATCTGTTTCCAAGAAGAGGCAGAAGAAAAGTTGCATCCTTCCAAATAACAAGCAGTGCAGGAAAGCCACTAAATATTATTGTGAGGCAATGAGCTCAAACATCCAAAAAGCATGCACTGAATTAATGAAAGACCTGGAGAGCCTTGCCATAGACTGTCACGCAACCTTTCAAGGGTTTTAATGGGTTGTTTGTCGCCCCTTGGCTGCAGTAACAGCATTGACTTTTCTGAGAAGCCTTTACACTAGATGCTGGAACATCACTATGTGGATTTGATTGCTTTAGTAAGGTCAGGGCCTGATGTTGGATGATTAATTCTGGATCACAAACTCCACTTCAGGTCGTCCCAAAGGTACTGGATGAAACTCCATCACTCCAGAGATTGCAGTTCCACTCCAAACGCTAATACTGGGAGGCTTATACACATGGCACTGGGCATGGTGACCTCCAGAGTGCCCCACTCTGTTTTCATTTCTCTGGAGCTTATAGAAGATGTGTGTGTTGCAGTTGAACTTTAAATGCACTGTACAGCTGCATTTCTTGTATTTGTTTTATTGATGACCTACTGATCATACAGCTGATGTATACATTGCTCTTGAGCTCACAGACGAGTGTGATTGCGGCTCATGTGAGTCATGATGAACTGAAGCTCCCTGGTTTGCTTTGCAGGTGCACGTCATCAATTTACTGCAGGACAGTAGATTCCAGCACTTTAAGCCTGTCATGGACAACTATATAGAAAATCACTTTGCAGGCGCTCTCTCGTACAGGTAAGCTGCACTGACACTACATACACACTGCAGATACGTACATACAATTGTTTCGGTTATATAAAACCAGTTTGGCTGCAGATAAGTGTATAAAATACTTCTAACAAGCTGGTCCTGTGTAACTTCACGGGTTGTCACAAATCAAACACAAACAGAGGCTATAATTACAAAGAGAATGAACGTAGCAGTAGGTGATTGTACGATAAGAGACTGGTACAACATCAAGAAGTAAATTATATGATTACTACATGATGGTGCTTTTGTTTCTTTTTATAGCTAGCAGTATGATATACAGAAACCACATTCTATTAGAAATTACTTAACACCTTTACCTGGTTTGATTAAAGCATGTGATGAATTAGGCGTGCAGACCTGAAGGCTCATAGCTCCACACACACACACACACACACACACACACACACACACACACACACACAGTATTAAAAAAGTATTATAAAACTCTCCTGGCAACAGTGTGAAGTATCCAAACCATTCCAACGATCAAATATGACATGTGATAACAGCTACGTTTTCATATAAACACACTCCTGTAATCTGGTCCAACACCCATCCTACATACACACTCCTACACATTCTGCTCATACATACTCTAAGCTCACACACACTCTCTGAGCTCACAAACACCCCTCTGCACTCAGGGAGCGTGTCTGTGAGCTCAGTATGTGAGCTCAGAGAGTGTGTGTGTGTGTGTGTGTGTGTGTGTGTGTGTGTGTGTGTGTGAGAGCTAAAAGAGTGTGAGCGTTTTAGGTGTCTGCGAAGCCTGTGACTGAGCTTAGAGAAGAGTTTACTTCTTTTATCTTTCCTACCCTGCTTCTCTTTTCTTTTTTTTTTTTTTGACACTGCCTTGTACCCGAGTGTGTGGGCTACTAGGTGGTGTGTGTGTGTTTGTGGGCTGCTAACGGTGGAGGGTTGTGCTCTCTGATTCAGTGTCATAACATACTAAACTGATCCTTCTCTTACCTTAAAGCACCTGAAATCTGATGTTGTATTGTGTCTGCATGTACTACGTAGAGTGGCTAATAAGAGTACATAAGCTTCCATGACTTGTTTGCTACTTTAGCCTTGTACCTCCATTTTAAATCTAAGGGAACATATTTTACACCCTTAAGGGAAAACTGTGTATACAGTAATCCACCGCTTATCGCGGGGGTTACGTTCCAAGAGCACCAGTGCATAGTTGTTGTGTTTTGGTTAAAAAAATGCCTAAAATGCCTATTTTTATAGTGTAAACATGCCTCCAAATATCCCAGGACTTTAATTTCATTGAAAACTCGGTTTAATGCATTACCCATAAAGAAAATGTAAAGGTAAATAAATAATCAATCACTTTATTGCTTAAAAAAATGTTAGCATTAGCGGTTAGCATTAGGAGTGTGCAAAGACTTGTGCACAAAAGAAACATTGTAATCTATATGTATGTATTTCTGTGTATGCATAGTTTATAGTGGGATTACTGTATGTTTACTGTAGTATATTTTTGAACACTCATATGAACAAGCGTGTGTGTGTGTTTGTGTGTGTGTATATATATATATATATATATAGTAGTGTGTAGAAATTACATTTATTGCCAGTTTTATAATGAAATTAATACGACAAAGCACAAATGATTAGCACAGTTGTTCTGGTTGTATGTCATATTTTACAGCATTTGGCAGACGCTTTTATCCAGAACGATTTATAGTTTTTGCACATCAAACGTGTAGACAAATGTAGTGTTAAGAGTCTCGCCCAAGGACTCTTATTGGTGTAGTGTGGTGAGCTGCCCAGGCTAGGAATCAAACCCCATGCTCCTGCTTGGAATGCAGCAATGTTATCCACTACACTAACCAAGCACTCTTTTGGATATGAGGTGAACTGAGCTGAGTAACCAAACATTACACGCTCTCTCAGCCCTTCACTTCTGTCCATCCCATCACCTCACTCGTCTCCTCAGGCCCTGTCTTCATCCCTCGCTCTTTCTCTCTCTCAGGGATTAGCATGTGCTGGTGTGTGGGTTGAGACATGAGGTGGAGCGTCATGTTCTCACGTGTGTGATCGTGGTGTTACCATGGTGTGTGTGTGTGTATGTGGGTGAGGGTGCAATTCTAATCACTCACATGCTGTTCCTATCGCCAGGCTTTCTTTTGCCAGACCTTGGCTCCTTTCCTCCGCTCTCGATCTGTGATCTTTGAAGGCTTCGTTTGAAAGATCAGCTGTAATTGCTCCATTTTCTTTTTCTTCTTTATGTGTCCCTTGGCTGTTAGTTGAGCTCAGCACACAGTTTTAGTGGAGTAAACCTCGGCTTCTCTTCCTGATTACTTTGGGATACAGCATATGAAGGCTCTAATGAGGTTTAAATAATGAGGCTCAGAGTTACGCTCTCTGCAGTTTGCACTTCGATGGCTTGGCTTTACACACACACACACACACACGCGCGCGTACTGGTCCACGTGGCAGTCCAACCCGCAGCATGCTGAGGTTAATCGGCAGTCCGGATGGATTTTCTGGAGCTGTGTTCAGCCCATAGATAAACACAATCAAAGACTTTAAATATTTACTGTCTGTGTGTATTTTAATAGCAATATGCTTAGTGGTGTAATGCAGAAATAGTTTACACTTACTGCCATCACCAAGGTGGACCTACAAAGTAGAGGTTTCTAATAAAGCAGCCATTTGGAATGTATAGAGGGTGTAAAGACTATACCTACCAGTAAACAGTTTCTGTATTAAACCTCTTCACATATGGGAATATATTAACTGGAACTGTTTTTTAGGCTGGTTCATTGATGTAGTGAATTTGGGGTGCAATGTGGACTACTTTAGATTGGCACTAATGTTGCTAACACACGTTAGAGCCCAATTCACCAAAACTTCTCTTAACCCATTCAAGTCAAAGTTCAAGGTTGCTTGATTGTCATCAGCAGCTGTGTACATGTACATAGTGTGATGACACAATGTTTCTTCATGGCCACATGGCGACATAGCAACATACAACAAAATGCGAGTAATGACAGAAACGATACAATAAATAGACAATACAGCAGTATAACAGTACAGTGTAAATGTGATGTAAACCTTCCAGAATTACTACTATTGCGGCATAATATTAGGTCAGCAGAAAAAAAAATTGGCGGCCCCCTCCCCACCCTGGAACAAATTTACCTTCCGATACTGCAAAAAAGCAGCAGACATTTTGCAGGACTTATCACACCCTGGTCATTTTCTCTTCCAGCTTTTGCCATCAGGCAAAAGACACAAAGCAATGAAAACCTGAACAAACCGACTTAAAAGCAGCTTTTATCCAAAAGCAGTTCTGAACTATAATAAACTGATTGGCAACTCTCCGCAATGTGCAATAGACTGTAACCATCCAGTGAAATTTGTAATTTGTATTTTTGTATTTATTCACCAGTGCAATTGTGTATATATTTCTTAGTACTATTATTGCTATTAGGTTTTTTTTATTTAATTCATCTTATTTGATTCCTGTTTTCAACTCACACTGAGTCGACTGCACCGCAAATTTCGTTGTTCTTTGAAAAAGTGACAGTGACAATAAATATATATCTTATAAGAGTGATTTTGCACAAGAGGCCGTTATCAGCTCTGAACCACATTGGGTGAATGTAAATTATAAGCTTATCAAATAACAGGACATGCTTGTTGTTGCAGTAAACAGAAAGTAAAGTTGGGAGTGTGATATGAGAGGTATGAAAAGGTACAACAGAGACAACACAACAGACAATACAGCAGTGTATCAGTATAGTGTGAAAGGGATGTAAAATGACTTATGTTGCACCATATGTATGACAAGACTGCAGAAGTGGCAGTTTGCAGCATTGAGGGAGTGTAAGTTATCAGCTTATCAAATAAAAAAACATGAGTGTGACTCCAATAAACAGAAGCTGTTAACATGCGATCTTCATTAAAGTGGTGCAGATTTGTGGTGGTTTACTATGAAACAAAAATACCAGTTAGTGGAAGAACAAAGTGGGTGTTTCTAATAAAGTGAACAGTGAGTTAAAGAACAAAGTGGGTGTTTCTATTAAGTTGGACGTTGAGAGGAAATTTAAGGTAGGTGGTGTAATAAAGTGAACAGTGAGTTAAAGAACAAAGTGGGTGTTTCTATTAAGTTGGACGTTGAGTGGAAATTTAAGGTAGGTGGTGTAATAAAGTGAACAGTGAGTTAAAGAACAAAGTGGGTGTTTCTATTAAAGGTAGGTGGTGTAATAAAGTGGCCAGAGAGTGGAAATAGAAGGTGTAGGTGTTTCTAATAATGGTCAGTAAGGGCAAGTACTAGGTGAGTGTTTCTCATTAAGTAATTCATGAGTGGAAATATATAGTGGGTGTTTTCAATAAAGTGGCCAGTGAGTGAAAATACAGGGTTGACGTTTTCAATAAAGTGGCCAGTAAGAAGACATACCAGGTGTGTTTCTCATAAAGTGATCCATGAGTGGAAATAAAAGGTGGGTGTTTCTAATTAAGTGCCAGTGAGGGAAAATATGAGGTAGCTTTTTCTAATAAAGTGGTTAGTGCTGGGAACTACAAGGTGGATTTTTCTAATAATGTGAACTGAGAGTGGAAAAACAAGGTGGGGGTTTCTAATAAAGAAGCAGGTCAGTGGAAGCGCCAAGTCTGTGTGTCTATAGCAGTGCTCTGTGCTACAAGTTCAGGGGAAAGTACTGAGCACAGCATTGAAAACATCATTAACACACTTCCCTCTCATTTGTAAGTGTGCTGCCAGACTGTGTTTAATTACAGTCTGGTTAGAATTTTTTATTGAATCTTTTGGGATATGTACACTGCGGCTTCAGATTACATTAGTTTCTGCCTTATAGCAAATGTTAACATTCCCCCCTAACAGCGAAATCACTCTCTTGGGTCTCGAAATGAGCTGCTCTACTCACAGAAACCCAGTTTCTTAAAATATTCATATTCATCTGGACTCATTATAATACAACAGAATCAGAAAGAAAATACAATGACTACATGTTTCTTTTCTGTCAGATGGTATTGGGTTATATTTTCCTGCAGATGTGTTGTTTTATGGAGAAATACCCCTCCCTCACTTATACACACAGTCACACACACCATGCAGTTTATGAATCTGTAAACACATTGAAAGATTCCAGTATTTCTCCCTTTTACTTTTGCATCATCTAACAGTTTGGCAGAGGCAGTGTTACTAGGCAAACTCATCTCTGACTGAGAACATTTCCAGGCTCTATCTGCTGGACAGTAGACTGCATGCAGGAATAAAGCAGAAATAGAACCCACAGTGTTTCAGCGCCTCCACTAAAGAACACATCAAAGCAAGCAGGAGCATCCAGTGTGTGACACTGAACTCCAGTCATTTGTACCACGCATTTTTGTTATGCAGGGGAATTTATGTAAGAGTCACTGTATACTTACAGATCATTAGATGGATGGAAAGATGGATGTAGAGAGAGACAGACAGACATACAGACCTGTTCTATTTGCAGTAGTTCCAGATTTTCACTTTGTTTATGAATATGCTGTAAATGTTTACTGTGTGCTATTGCTTTTCTCCCTTTTCTCCCTTTGGTGTGTGTGTGTGTGTGTGTGTGTGTGTAGGGATCTGATCCGAGTGTTGAAGTGGTATGTGGATCGGATCATCGATGCTGAGCACCAGGAACAGATCCAGCAGGTTCTGAAGGTGAAAACTCATCAGGTCTATTCAGGCCTGTCTGCTCACTCCCTCTCAGTCCATTTCTCCCCACTCCTCTGTCTGTCTGTCTTTCTCTCTCCTTCACTTTCTTCACTGTCTCTCCATCCCTCCCTCTATCTCTCCCTCTCTCCCTCCCTCTCTCTCTCCCTCCCACTCTCTCTCTCACACCACCTCTTTCTCCCTCTCTCTCTCCCTCTCTCTCTCCCTCCCACTCTCTCTCTCACACCACCTCTCTCTCCCTCTCTCTCTCCCTCCCTCTCTCCCTCCCTCCCTCTCTCTCTCTCCCTCTCTCTCCACCTCTCTCTCCCTCTGTCTCCCTCCCTCCCTCCCTCCCTCCCTCAGAAACAGAAAGCACACATAGTACATCCTCTCACACATTCACACATACACAGACACAAACAATCACGTACACACACACAACAAATGCACATATGTGCATACACCCTCTCGCACATATTCACACATTCACAAACCGTGATACACACACACAAAAACATCCCATCCCCCCCTCCCCCCTGCTGGGTGTGTATCCTGTTCTGCTGGCAGCTCTGAATAACCTTCATCAACATTCAGCATCTCTACCCTGTCGTTCACCCTCCGAATGAAAACGCTGCTGGCACCTCTTTCATAAGCGTATCCGGTTTAAGAGCAGGACTTTTGAAAGGGGCTCCAAAAAGCCGGTGTGTTTCTCTGTTCCTGGGCCTGCTCTGTTCCCCTGCTCCTGTGTGAGGTCGCCAAGCTCCGAAACACTCTCTCATTGGCTCACACCTTTCAAACGCTTGCAAGGAATAAAATGCATTTACCCCTCTGAAGCAAATCTGAAGCAGGAGTGCGTCCTGCCGGCTGTGAGGCCTCTGGGAGTTTTATGGTGTTTAATTTTTTTACAGTTAAGGATAGCACTTCTTCTGGCGTGCCATCAGACATATAAATGACATATACACATAATCCATCATCTTCTTGTATTTGTTTATTACATTTTGTATATAAAAAACATACAGCGCCATGCTTTGAAATACAGCATAACAGCACATTTTATATGACATACTAGTGATGGGAGATAAAAAAACTTTCATTATAAGCTGTGTGCTTTTTTCCGTGCAGTTAAATAAGACTAATATATGCTCTGTTTGTAAAGGGAAATGCAGTCTTTTAAATGTAATGATGATAAAGGCAAAATAGTGGTAAATCTGGAAAATTCTTTGGGGACTATTTTGCCTCTGCCTGTACTCCTCCACCATGAATGACTTTACACCAAAACCCCAACATATGTAAAAAAAAGTTACCCCAATGTGTTTTCACGACCCTTTCATGCAAGAACTTTTTGTAATGTAGCTTTTACAGGCATTTAGCTCGGCCTGGTTCCCATCACCTCCACCGTGACTTAGTACTTTTCTCTAGAACAGGACATTTCACACCCTCAGTAAAGAAAACCAAATGGAATTTCTCCTCGAGAGTTTTAAATGAAGCTACATTTTTCTGTGTGTATTTGTGTATCTGCAGGCTGCGGAGTACTTGTTTAAGTACATTGTGCAGTCACGCATGCTGTATGCTGCGGCCACGGCAGCGCAGGCAGAGGAGGAGTTCCGCTGTTCTGTGCACGAACTCTTCAAATCCATCCACCTGTTCCTGTCCCACCAGAGCAAAGGCATCAGCCCTGTAACACACACACAGGTAAGAAACACACAGGCCGCACAACTATTTTAACTAATTCCTTAGTCCTCTGAGATTAACGTTTTTCAGACATCAGGGAAGAACATTTTGTAGTGCTATTAAAGGTCAGAGACAGATTTTTGCATTTTTGTGGTGGAGAAGAATTTGGTTTGTTTTTAAATTGTTTTTTAGTCCACAGAGATGCACAGACGACCTGGTGATTAATCACTGAAATCACCACATACTTCAGAAAGTTCTCTTGGTCGTACCCTCCTATAACAGTTTTATCAGCCCAGTGGGAAACAAACAAGCAGTGGTAGCAGGTAGTTGTCATCTCTGCATACCAGCAAGCTTTTCAGAAAGAGATGCAACTTTCCAAGCAATGTGTCCAAGCAACCTCATTTTCCAAAGTAGCCAGAATTCGTGTATTTGTGTAGCTCTTTTTTTACTACCACTATTGTCACAAAGCGGCTTTACATTTATCAGGTTCCAAGCACATTGAACAAGTATGACAAGAGCAAGGAAAACACTCCCTAAGACCAAAAGGGGAGGAAAACAAAAGGGGGGTCCCCCTGTGCTCAACAAGATGTCCTTGCATGCTTGTCAATCAATGTAATGCTTTATTTCATGCAGGTTTGTTTTTTTGCACAATGGTTTGCAGGTTTGTGTTTCTCTAACCATATGTGTGCTGAGTGCATTTCAGAGTATGTTACACAGCCTGCAGTGGAACTGGTTTAATCTTGCATGGCGGGCTACTGTCAGTTTTACCAACAAGCTGACTGGGTCTTTTTTTTGTTGACACAACCTTTTGCCTGTAGACACCAAGTTAAATGTTAAGAAGAATATCATTCATTTTTCAACCAGTGAACCATCTCCTTTATAAGGACACCCAGGGACAAAATAATAATTTACTCTGCTTTTGAAAAGGCTTATGTTGTTTTAGAAAACCTGGTGTTTTAGAATAGCCGTCACATGCTCTTTATATAGAGCTGAACGTCAGTTGTAATTAGTAGTGACACGGGGGTTGACCTACTAATCGAGTGGGTTAGGTCAGTGTATTGGAACATTTTGTGGGGGGTATCAAAAAGTGACAAAGTGGTGCTAAGACTTAAATGATGATTAATGTCTTACAGAAACATTCAGTTCATATTAGGGTGGTCGGAGAGGGTGGGTGGTCTCTCTGAACTGGGCAGGTGCAAGTCATTAAAGACTCTGACCTGCACATCAGTCAGTGTCAGTCTGCCATGATTTCGCTAGCACACTTCAGATATTCTTCTTTATTTCCTTTTTTAAACCAGTAAGTTTTGCCTTGCCACCTTTGAGGGTGTCAATGCTGCATATCACCATCCAAACACATTGAGACAGTCCAGACATTTATGGCCAGCTTAGCTCACAGATATCAGACTCTCCAGCTGTGGGGGCCATGCACACACACACGCGCACACACACACACACACACACACACACACACAGTATCAGCTCCTAACACACACACAGTATCAGCTCCTAACACACACTTTGCCTCAACCCTGTCACTCACTCATACACACAAACATGCATGCTCACACACACACAGTGTCAGCTGCATACAGCGAGAAACACACTCTCAAACACACATCAGCACATCCTCCGCAAGAGCTTCAGCTCAGCCTCACAAACACAGGTGAGCAACACACACACACACACGCACACTGCAAGGACATCCACACCGTCTAACACAGACAGGTGAGAACAGCAAGGGCACTGGTCTGACACACACACCCCACCCACAGGTGAGAAACTCTACCACCGCCCACTGCTCACACAAACACTCACATAGACTCTGCACCAGCTCTGTCTCTCACACACACACACACACACACACACACACCCACACCCACAAAGGTGGGACACATATGTGCACCACACTCATGCATACACTGGATCTGTTTACAGTCTGTCACACAGTTTCACACTCTCGGCATCTGCGGTGCTTAGCATCAGAAGTAGTGTGTGTGTGTGTGTGTTTGTGTGTGTGTATCACGCAAACAAGCTGTGAATGTAGTGGGGCTTTTCATGCAAACACAGACACACACACACACACACACACACACACACACACACACAAACACATTCATACATTTACAAACACATTTGTTTATGCATGTACTGTATGAAAATACACATTTCCATTTTCAAACACTCTCTCTCTCACACACACGCGCGTGCGCGGGTTCGTGCTTGTTATGGCAGCGCAGCAGGAAAGCAGATTTCAATTAAACACGCCTGAAGACACAAAGCATCCTCGGCCCCCCACGACTAATCCGCAGCACATGGAGGCTAGAAGATCAGTGCCAACTGTGGGTCACTACACACACTGTATTTATGCTAAAGCCTTTGTGTGTGTGTGTCTGTGTATGCCCTAGCTTGTATAGACGTGCGTATACATGCGAGGCTGTGTGAGCGTGCAAGAGAGTGAATGTCATACACGGAGGATGCATACATCTGCTGTTTGACGTTCTCCACTGAGCACAGTCTGCTTTCATCATTCTCTGTTCTGAAGGCCTGACACTTAAAGGAATACTCCAGTGCATTTCAATCCGATCTCCATGTCTGTCACGCTATTGATGTCTGCAGACAATTATTTTTCATGTACTTTCTCATAGAAAAAACACAGAAACCCTTAAATGACTTAAAGCCCATTAGCAGTAGAAGCTAATGGGAGTTTAAATAAACATTGGAAACTATTGACTTTATACAACAATTAGTTTTGATGGTGCAGTCTGATGGGTTGAGCAGCGTTCGAGCAGTGTTGTCATCTGCACTAACAGCACATTTTTTGCAATATCTATATAATTCCGCTGAGCACCGGTTGCTAAGTAACTTGCTTCACACTGCAGCTGATGCTTACTACTTTCCTGCCTCGGCACATAAAACAGAAGATGAACTTTTATCAGATCGCATTTGAGCTGCATCCTGTCTGGCCAGATTCCCAAAAAAGAGCAAGTTTGTGTCAAATTCTGTAACCATCGCTGTCTTTAAGCGAGTCTGTGGGTCAGCAGTTGAGGCTGCAGAGCAACTGAAGGGCCTGGGGTTAAACAGAACTGAACAGAGAACAGTTTAGCAAACAAGATGGGATGTGAAACATTTTACAGACTGACTACAGGCACATTCAGGTTCATCTGACACGAATTGAAAAGCTAAACTGGACTTGATAGTGTTGTAGTTTTTATGCTGTACAATAAGCATCTAAAAATATTATTTTGCATCTTAACTAACAAATACCAGCAGTTACTCATTGCTTCTAGGATGTGTTTTAAGTCATCAAGTTCCCTATTGTTTTCTGTGCGCAGGGAGAGATTATTGTAAGTGTCTGATATTTGCGGACACTGCCAGACAGTGTGGGGTTTTGCCATAGTAACCAGAGGTGTTACCACATAATGATTAATTCCTCTGGAAATTATTAGGTGCATCATTAACTGATTAACTGATTATTTTGCACTGAAATCCCAAACATGATTAGAGGAACCACTGACCTTCTTGTGAATTTGAATATTAATACATGTGTGTATTAGATATAATCTAGAAAATGTATATACATGTATGGATGTATTTGTGTGTTAACCCGTGTGTGTGTGTACCTGTGTGTGTGTACCTGTGTGTGTGTGTGTGTGTGTGTGTGTGTGTGTGTGTGTGTGTCCTCAGGCTGTGTTCCTGAGGTCCTTCCCTACTGTGTGTTGTGAGCTGTTAAAAGTGTTCAGTGTGCGGGAGGTGGCGAACCTGGCGCGAGACACACTCAGCAGCTTGCCTGCAAACACACACACAGAGTGCCCCCTGCAGGCCGTCAAGCTGCAGTGCATGGCCAAGACTGTGGAGAGCCCACTCTACGCCAACCAAGGTATGTGCACCAAATCATATCATGTTTTCAGTGTTCTCAGACAGAGTCAGTGTCCAGGAACACATTCTATATAATAGAAGCTCTTAGGCTTGGAACAGGGTTTGTGTACATTAACAATTATGGAACACTAGATTAACGGAAGAGACACTGTGTGTGTGTGCGTGTGTTTGCAGAGTCACGGTGTGTGCTGCTGCCTGTGGTTCTCCATCTCCTCCACACGTACCTGCAGGAACAGAAGGAGCTGGTTCTTTGTGCTAATATCCTCACCAGCATGCTGTCACTGGTCCACAAAGACCCCAACACTGTGAGTGTCCTGGGCCCAAATGCTTTACTTTAATACAGTGTGTTTGTTTATTGAGCAGGGACATTGCACACTAATCAACATTATTTCATGATGTTAATGCACCAGATTTTGCTAATTGTTAATCTGCTGTCCCTGGACAGAACAGTGTTCAAAGACATGGACACGGGGACAGAAAAAAAAAACAAATGTAGTTTCGAGCACCAGGGCATTCCTTTTGAGTATTAAACTGATTTATTCAGTTATAAAGGTCTTTTAGAGTTAGTTTACCCCAGATCCACTCTGTCAGCCAAGACGTTTGGTGTCTGAAGTTTGGTTCTTTAGTTTTGTATCAGAACTACCAAATGTAGCTGACAGACGAGGGAAGCTGTTAGTGCGGTTGAATGATTATCTAATTGATATTCTAAGCAATAGTGCAATTGAGATTTAAATGCAGTAGTTTTTATAACTTAAGCCCCAGGCCTTTTTTTTGCCATTTTTGAGACATGAGGCTTGATTGCTGTGCGTCTGACTCCCAGTTCACAAGCTCCGTGTTATTAGTTTTCATTATTATTAAATTTGCAGCTCTTGAAATCTTTGATATGAAAACGATTCATCATTCAGCTAAAGCTGTTAGCATCACACGCATGCTCTTATTTATAGAGGCCTGCTACCAAGGTTTTTAGCAATATAATGTGTTTTTGTCCATTTTTATACATAAAAGTGTGTCATACAGTATCAGAAACCACATATAACAGTGTGATGAATTACTAATGTAGTCTAAATTATATTAATGAATCTTCCAGTACTCCACATTAGCTACATTACACTTGTGGCTTTAGTGAAAAATTTACTTCAGACACATGTGATATCTACTTTGGGCGTGAAGGGGGGTGTGTATGTGTGTGTATATATTTGATTATTAACTGAATCATTAAAATCTTGCTAAGAATAAACTTGATGATAGCTTACATATGTTCTCTTTCTGTGTGTGTGTCTGTGTGTGTGTGTGTGTGTGCGTGTGCACGCATGCGTGTGTTTGTAGGAGTGTGTTGTGTCTGAGGAGGTGAATGTAATAATGGACAGTCTTTCTGGAGTGTTACTGAAGAGCATACTGGAGGTCACTAATCGGCCTCAGCCAGCGGCGACCGCGCTGCGTCTGCAATATCAGGACGTCACAGTGAGTGCAGTCACACATCAGCACCAGCGGTTAGAGGCTGCAGTTCTCAAGCTTTTTAAGTTAGTAGCCTAGTGGTTAGGGTGTTCGCTCTGCGATCAGGAAGTCGTGCGTTCAATTCCCAAGACTGCTAAGCACTTCTGAGATTCCCCTGAGTAAGGTACCGTCCCCACATACTGCTTCCCAGGCGAAGAATTTCACACTGTTCTCACTGTGTGCTGTGGTGTGTTCATGTATGACAGAATGGTCACTTCACTTCACTTCACTCAAAGGCCTCCTTTGTGAATACAAAGTGCCACAGCAACACCCCCACAACACACACACACACACACACACACACAAACACACACACATGCACACATCCACCAGAACTTCTTTTTGCTCTCCATGTCTATCGCTGACCTCCTCCTACAAGAGACCTGGTGTGACATTACAGAAAAGTCAGTGTGTGGGCGCTGGATGTACATGAATTGTGAATGGTTGGCACATTTTACCAGTTACCTGTTTTTAGACATACTTACAAAATCAATAAACTAACAAAATAAAAAATGTTTAAGTAGCAGCCCCTTCAGCACCCCTCCTCACCGGCCACAATTTTTAAGGACCACAAGCTTAAGGACTCTCCTTATGCCCGGTCCTTTTTCAATCAAAGGGATAATTTACTGAATATGTAGTTGAGTCTGAAGACATTCAACATTCTTCACATTCTAAGTTCTATTTAAGTGTTTTCTAAAACTGAAAGGGAAAGTTTTTATGCAATATTCTGTTTTGCTTCCAAGTATTTGTTTGATGTAGCTTTTACATCTAGATTAATGAGAAACCAAGTCTTTTGCCAGTGTGTGTTGAGAAGTATTTTTTTGTGTGCAGGGTGAATTTGTGGCCTGCTTGCTGACCCTCCTGAGGCAGTTGAGTGATAAGGACTACCAGCAGCTCCTGAGCCGGTTCCCCAGTAAAGAAGAGCTGGCGGTAGGGTTACTAACTGACCCACTTACACAAAACCGCGGGTCTGATTTATGAAAGTATTTACTTAGAAATTGATATTTATCAGACTTTCACATGCGCAACAGTTGATAATGCATCCGATACATTCTGTACTGCTCTGCTAATAAACAATATAAACAATCAATATATATTTATATATGTTAAGGCATTAACTCATTAACTACTTTTTTTCAAATTGACTTCTGTATCCGTCTAAAGTCAAAATCGAGTCAACAAGTCATTAGTTTGATGACGTCATCACACAGACAAGTGTGGTGTGGCTCGGTTGTCTGTTTTAAAAGTCTTTGCCTTGTACTGCAGCCAAAGGTCTCACATCTTTAACAATGAAATTAAGAAGCAGCTCTGTGATCTGCTGTTTTATCTTATCAGTGAGAGGCTTTTCTGTAAAGCTACTCCGCTCCTCTGGGCTGGACGACTGTCCTGATGTGTGTCTGTCTCCTACTGCCTTTGCTGCTGTCTCGTCTTGTCTTTCGTTTAGATTAGCCTGTACGCATCAACGTTACTGCACTTTCATGAAGTAACTATAATAATTGGTCAAGGAATGCATATCAGTGTAAGCCAATCAGAGGCAGAGATTGCATTGTGTACACAAGCGTGTACTCAGAGAGGAAAAATAACACATACTCTCAGTTCAGAAATCTGGTAATGCCCTAATTTATATAAATATATATAATTTGGTGCTGTGTATTTGTTATACAGGACTATGTATTTTTTTATAACGGGGTAGTCTTATTGTAAAGGGGTCCCAAAAGAAAGATAAATCACTTACTAAACACTAAGTACTGTGTGTGAACAGTTAATAAACAAGACCCTGTATGTGATTTTGCCTGTACTCACTTGATGGCAGCAAGGCTGAGAAATCAGGTCATCTGCCAGCATTTCTGTGAAACTAATCCCTCAGTGCATCTTCTGTTCCAGAATTTTCTCCTGCAGCTGTTCACTGTCTTTAGAATCCTCATCCGGCCAGACATGTTCCCTAAAGACTGGACAGTCATGAGACTGGTCACTAACAAGTAAGTTTCTAAAGTCCCGTTTTTGAGGACCAAAGCACTGCACATATAGGGCCAGTTTCCCAGACAGGGATTAAGCCTAGTCCCAGATTATGTAGTGCTGAGAATAGACATTTTCCATTGAAAAGGAAAGGGTAGTCCAAGACTAGGCTTAATCCCTGTCTGAGAAACCGTCGCTTATTGTTTTTCATGCTCTAAAACGAATGATAATTTAATTAAACTCATAAAGGACTTATAGGGTTATGAATGGTGCAGGTAAGGGGCACGTTTGTCACGTGTGTGTGTGTGTGCGTGTGTGTGAGAAATCACATCATAATTCACAGGCTGCAGAATATCAGGCTTATGTTGATTGTTGTGTTTTTCCATTTGTTTCTAGTGTGATCATCACCACGGTCCTCTATCTCTCTGACACGCTGCGCAGCAACTTCCTTAATGAGAAATTTGACTTCAAGGTATGAGAAAATTGTGTTTGTCTGTGTTTGTGTGCGTTTTTATTTCAGCTTTTTTTCCTGACACCTCATGTCTGTCACGGTCTATATGAAATACTGTGGGAAAAAAACACTTTTGTGGGCAATGCTTTTCAAAATATAAATTAGATATATTGTAAGGTGTGTTCAGTTCATTTCTTTTTTGCATGGAATGGATTGGAAAACATCACTTGAACCTGATCTCAACCGTTCACTAGTTTCAATCAGTGAATTTACCATTTTGGGGAAAATACACATAAAATGCAGTAAAATAATTGTAAAAAATGTTGGCATATTTTGCTTTTGTTGTTATTATTTTCCAATATGTTAGCAAATGAATAGAAATTGCAGGCCAAGGCCTACCAATTCCATTCACTATCCCAAAATAACTGCTTGAACTTACTTTCGGTTAAAAAAAAATCCTATAAGTATCAAACAAACGTATTATGACCATGCTATTGGTGAAATTCAGCATATTTGAAACATTTTGACTTGTATTTAACCAGTTTAACCAATAACTACAGCTGCTTTTATATGCCAGACAACAGAATAGATATTGTGCTCTGGAATGAGGAGAATATTGATGTGGAACGTGGACAATAGGACAATATTTATGTTTGTTTATTCGCATTTAGAAAATCATAGAACATGTCATTTGAACAAGAATGTTCAAACATTTGCAGATAACTGTAATAAAACCTTTCCTCTTTTGTTCAGGTGTGGGAGTCCTATTTTTATCTTTCCATAATATTCATCATCCAGCCGTGCCTCCAGCTCGAGATGTTCCCTCCATCCAAAAGGAAGAAAATTCTTGAAAAGTGAGTGTGTGCCTGATGAGAACCCCCACAGAGAACTGCTGGAAAAATATTTCAAGTTTCAAGCTGTCTTCAATCTCAAAACTCTATTTTAGTTTGTAATTATGAATTTGGCATATTTTACTGAAACAGTGAAGCTACTGTTTTTGTTGTGAAGGTACGGAGACATGCGAGTGATGATCGGCTGTGAGATCTTCAGCATGTGGCAGAACCTGGGTGAGACTAAACACACACACACACACACACACACACACACACACACACACACAGAGATGCCTAATTGGAAAAGATTTCATCTCATACAGCATTTCCACATTAATGAAGTCCTTAAGAGTTTTGTGTTCACCTGCCATAAGTCTATGAGGCACCTCCTACAGTACTGTGCATAAGTCTTATGCAAACTGATTAAAGTCATTTTTCTCAGCATGTGATAAAGTGTCTTTCTGCTTAAAAAGTTAACATTAGAACAAATGCAAACAAACAAGAAAGCAGTAAAAAGTGTCAAGATTTGTTTTGTTTGTTAAAAAAAAGTCACTAATATTGTGTCAGCTGGTTCGGTTCCAGATACCTCCTTGGTTATAAAAAATAATAATATCTATCAATATATAATATATGATATATATAATAATATATATCAATATATATAATAATATATATCAATATTTACTTGCATTCATTTGAACAGGTGTCAAACATAATATGCAAGTTTAAAAAGGTGTGTTTGAAGACGTGATTTAAAGGCAGAAAGCGAATCACTGTTGTGGATATCATGAAGAAGAGAGTTCCAAAGAATGTGCAGATTTTGCTTCAGTAACCCAATCTAACATGGATTTACATTTAGCAACTGTGTCTATCTAGTCACAAGCATATAGACATTATGCCACTATTAAGTCCTAGACTTAATCTGAAACACAATTAGACTTGTGTTAAAGTGCAAGATATGCTGTAATTTAAATGAAGTTCATCACATTCAGGTTGCCCTTTTTTCCTCTTAGAGCCCCTGACCCTTAAAATGTCTGTGCAGGGGCCTGCACATACAGTGATTCAGCTCTGAGAGAGGCAGTGCACCTGGCTATAGTAAAACCTTTTAAACGACTGGCATGTTATTTAATACTTATAAGAATTATAAGTGGGTATTCTTTTTGACCCATCCTTTATCATAAAACCATAAACACATAACATTTCTTCATGCCAAATACGGCAATAAAAGGTTCCTCTTTGGCCCATCTTTGATTATGAAATCTTAAAATCATATTTTTTTAAATCCAGTACCAGCAGAGTAATACCATTGCCTTGTTCACCGTTGTCTCTCTAGGAGATTATAAAGTGAATCTGATCCCTTCACTGATTGGTCCGTTCCTGGAGGTCACTCTAGTGCCGCAGCCGGACTTGAGGAACGTCCTCATCCCCGTCTTCCATGACATGATGGACAGTGAGGAACGCCGCAGTGGCAACTTCAAGCAGGTGAGGACATCTGTCTATCATCACTCTTGATGTAACATACCATGAAGAAGGCAAAAAATGTCTCAAAACTTATTAAGGATTTCAGGATGCCAAGGATAAGCACATTTTCTGGCATCTAATAGACTGAAGGAATTGAGTCCAGTAGTCCAAATAAAGTATTACTAAACAGTAGAAGTAAGGTATTTACCTAAAAGACTGGGCATGTACAGGCCAAGGCCTACCAATTTCATTCACCCAAAATAACTGCTTGAACTTACTTTCACTTAAAAAAAAGTATAACATTGCCAGTTCTGCTCTAAGGTGCTTGTTAAGTGTGGCTCCTAATCCACCAGGTCATCAGGTCACGTAGGTTCATTGTTATTTCGACTATATACAAAGTACAGAGTGAGACGAACTGGACTACACTGACTACAAAGCACTCTCTCAGACACCCACCTACAGTTTAATGAGCTGAATCTTGTCCGTCAATGAGCTCAATAACTCTGAAGACATATTAAAGTTGTACCAAACAAGAGATGCAAGTTCCGCTCGTCTAGCAATATGGTGTGTCCTACCACAGTTCTTTCGTACCACAATATTGGATGCTTCACAGTTATGGATTTAACTACATGTTGTATAGTGTATTTTTAGAGTAGAAGCCCCATGAAGTGGTTTGCTGTTTCCTCCAGGATCAGTCATTTTTTTCTGATTTTTTTCTTTGTCCACAGGTGGAGGCAAAGCTGATAGACAAACTGGAGAGTCTGATGTCAGAGGGCAAAGGAGACGAGACCTACAAAGAGCTCTTTAACAACATGTGAGTGTAAATTGATGAAAACAGTTTATTGTGCATGAATCACACACACACACACACACACACACACACATACACACACACAAAACGTACATTGCAATATATATATATATAATGATTTATTTTGGTTTTATTATTGTAGATTAATTGTAGACCAATTTTGAAAACATCACCTGTTGCTCTGATGACAGCTTTGCACACTCTTGGCATTTTTTCAATCAGATTCATGAGGTTCTTCGTCAAGAGTTGTATTAAAACATATGAAGTCAAGCTGTCCAGGGTGTTTCTGTGCCTTTCGCCCTATGACCGCTGGAATACGCTCCCCTGCAGCGCACTGACATACGCATACACATACGCTGCCAGTCAAAAGTTTGGACACACCTTCTTATTTGCTTTGTTTTTCTTGTTGGCTAAATTGTAGATTAATATTGAAAACATCACCTTTTGCTCTGATGACAGCTTTGCACACTCTTGGTATTTTTCTGTCGGATTCATGAGGAATCGACCTGGAATGGTATTTAATTAACAGGAGTTCTTTGTCAAGAGTTCATTAGTGGAGTTTCCTGCCTTCTTAATGTGTTTGGGATCATCAGCTGTGATGGTCGGGTTGGTCCACAGTTAGTGATACTATTCCACTACAGTTCTACTCCACATTATGGCAAGAACAAATGTGCATGTGTGTTGATAAAATCATAAAAAGTATGGTTTTCTTTGAGCACTATTTTGTGTTAATATGCTCTACATATAAAATCATATCTTAGAAAAACATTGGGCTGCAAATTTGTAACTGTGAGCTTTTAGATACATTTGGACATCTAGTTCCTGCCATCACCACAGTGAACAGTGTTGACAGTGTTCCTAGAAAGGAGCATTTCTTATTAGACCACTCTGAATAAACTGCATGTTTGCATCTTAATGGTTTAATTAATGATTACATTTGAATGCATTGGTGGAATGCCACTTTAACGTGCGTATGTGAGGATAAACAGTACTAATACCATGTTTTTTCTGTTCCCTGTGGATTAGAATTCCACTGTTTGGCCCGTACCCAAGGTAAGACACAGCATGTACTAATTAATTAAAATAATAGATCATCACTTTGATCTTAAGTAGTCTCACACACTGAGCGGGCCTGAATTGTTTTACAGTAGAATCGTAATCACAACCTGTGAGTCAGTAATAATTAGAATATCTCTGTCTTTTTGTCGTGTGTGTGTGTGTGTGTGTGTGTGTGTGTGTTGTAGCCTGCTGAAAAAGATTGAAAGAGAAACCTGGCGAGAGAGTGGAGTCTCTCACATCGCTACCGTCACACGCCTTATGGAACGTCTACTTGATTACAGGTGACACTGTACTACTTGCTTACACACACGCACAATTTTGAACATATACACTATATGGACAAAAGTATTGGGACCCCTGACCCTTACACCAATTTTAATGACGCTGCATTCAAACACATAAACTTTAATATGGAATTGACCTCCCCATTGCAGTTATAACAGGTTCCCCTCTGATCGGCTTTTGGAGTTTACGCTCATTCATTCTGAGCATTTATGAGGTCAGACACTGATGAGAGGCCTGTTCCAGGTCCACATCAATCTCTGTTCCAGTTCATCCCAAAGGTGTTGGATGGGGTTGAGGTCAGGGCTCAGTCAAGTTCTTCTCACCCTGAACTCATCCAGCTATGTCTTTATGGACTTTTGTCCATATAGTGAACACACTCACATTTTTACACTTTCACAGAGACTCTGACTTTCATACACAAGATTGTGAGACTAATAAATGTCTCGTCTGTCTAATTTCTGTCTCTCCCCCTGTCTCTGGCTCTCTATCTCTCTCTCCCTCTTTCTCTCTCTCTCCCTCTCTCTGTGTCCTTTTCCCTATCTGCCTGTCTCTCTTTCTCTGTCTCTCTCTCTGTCTGTCTCTCTTTCTCCCTTTTAGGGACTGTATGAAAATCGGAGAGGTTGATGGGAAAAAACTGGGTGTTACTGTGAACCTGCTGGTAAAGAATCAAGTTTGTACTTAAAAGCACGTTTGACATTTTCCTTTTTATTTTTACATTTTTGTGAAAATGTTCTCTCTTTCTTTTGGCTGTTTCAGAACTTCTACAAAACTGAGCTGAACAAAGAGGAGATGTACATCCGCTACATCCACAAACTCTACGAGCTCCACCTGAAGGCCCAGAACTTTACAGGTACCCGAACGCTGTCTGTACTGAATTCTAAATCTAATATAAACACTTTCAGTACTGAGTCCTTCAGCAATATAAACACTTTCAGTGCTGCATTTGACAACCATATGACCAGTTTATTTTCTGAATTCAACACATATATGAACAATTTTAAAATCTACAGATATAAGAACACATTCAGTACTGAATTCTACTGGTATATAAACAGTTTCAGTACAGAATTATACAGGTGTATCAACACTTTCAGTACAGAATCATTAAAGCTACAGAAAAGGTCAGTGGTTCAGTTGGTTTAATAATAATTCTGAATAAGAATTTGTTTGTATCATTCCTGTTGTGAGAAAAGCTCCCATCTTTGAATCTGTTAAGATAAATGTATTTTTTCTAATAACTTCAGCTTTAGTGATTTTTCCTTTGCCTTGTGGCCAGGCTGTCTAGAACAGATTTGTCTGCTGTACTGGGTGTCATTTAATACTGTAATAGAACATGTGTCATGCAGTGTGTGTGTGTGTGTGTGTGTGTGTGTGTGTGTGTGTGTGTGTGTGTGTGTGTGTGTGTGTGTGTGTGTGTGTGTGTATGTATGTGTGTTAGAGAGAGAGAGAGAGAGGCTCCTGAGCTTATTTAAGAATGATGCAAGAGTGTGTAACTATTGTATCAGTGTATAACTAACCGAGAGTGTGTGTGTGTTCATGTGTGTGTGTTTCAGAGGCGGCCTACACTCTGCTGCTGTATGATGAGCTGCTGGAGTGGACGGAGCGGCCGCTGAGGGAGTTTCTGACCTACCCCATGCAGAACGAGTGGCAGAGGAAAGAGTGCCTGCATCTCACCATCATCCACAACTTCGACAGAGGAAAAGTCAGTTTATACACCTGTTAACATATTGATAAATGAATTAGTTACCAGGAATACATTTGCAAAGTTAGCATTAATAGTGTTAATAAGTCAACATTAATAGTTTATAAGTCAGCATTGATAGAGTTAATGGAGTTCAAGTTAACATGAATAAAATGACTACATTAGCATGTAGTATCCTAGTGTGTAAAACACTTGCCTGTTAACCCGATGACCACAAAGTTGCAGGGTTATGCTCCCACTTTCTACCACTGTGTCCTTGAGCAACACACTTAATCCTCAGTTGCTACAGAGAAACTGTCCCTGTAACGAATGACTGTAAGCCGCTCTGGATAAGGGCGTCTGCCCAATGCCATGAATGGAGCATTAATAAAGTTCAATTCATGAGCAGTTAATGAACTCATGAATCTTAGGTTAAACCTTACTAATACTGGCCATAGTACATTCTGACTGGACTGTTTTCTTTGCTTTCTTCTCTTAAAATTACAGTGAATGACTTTACACAGTGTTGTAAATGTTCACCATATTTCCAAATAGGAGACTTTATTTCAATATGAATTATTTAAATATGTATTAAAACATATGAAGTCAAGCTGTCCAGGGTGTATCTGTGCCTTTGGCCCTATGCACCGCACTGGCATACGCATACACATACACATACACATACGCTGCCAATCAAAAGTTTGGACACGCCTTCTTATTGTCTTTGTTTTTATTGTTGGCTAAATTGTAGATTAATATTGAAAACATCACCTGTTGCTCTGATGACAGCTTTGCACACTCTTGCTATTTTTCTGTCAGATTCATGAGGAATCGACCTGGTATGGTATTTAACTAACAGGAGTTCTTCGTCAAGAGTTCATTAGTGGAATTTCTTGCCTTCTTAATGTGTTTGGGATCATCAGTTGTGACGGTCGGGTTGGTACACAGTTAGTGATCCT
>JBBPDB010000032.1:8935681-8950391 GCA_037974465.1 Brachypetersius altus | reverse complement strand
TGCCAGCCCCTCTCCTATGTTGCGTGTGAGTACTCCTAGCCAGCTTGACTTCTGTTCCTGTTGTATGGCCCTCGAGCCTATATGAGTTCTGTGAATAAACATATCAAGTACTGCAAGGCGGTTTCCTTTGGTGCTTCCTCTACACTCACAAGCCAACAGGAGGGAAACGTGACAGTCATTGTATATTATAGTTTTGTTTTATTTTTCCCAATATTTTGAAATCAACAAATAGCAAGATACCAGATATAAAGTAATGCACTAAAATGTGCTGGGGGAAAAAATGTCATATGTAACTTATAGTTGATGTGTACTAATCAGAAAATGTGTCATTTGAGTGGCGGTGTTAAAATTTTTGCACACTTTTGCACTGCTTCAAACGTTCAGGTACCAAACATGACCAATCATCTTGACCAATTATCTACATTTACTTTACGGGGGACATTTCAATTGTTTTAATAATACTTTTAATACACAGTTTTTTTTTATTTGAATAATAATCATTAATTGGATCCTGGAACACTCCTGGAAAAGCCTTGTCAGGAGAATATCCAGCCCACCCTGTACATTTACTTCACATATCCCGGTGTCTCCCTTCTCTAGTTCTTTCTCTTTCTCTCTGTGATTTGTGTTGGAGCACTCAGGTGTGCTCTGGGCTCCGCTTCACTCTGCCTCTGTGGAGGCTAATTAAACAGCGCAGGGGTTTCGTCTGATCCATCACATCCACACACGCTCTGTTAGCCTCAGACCAGACTCAAATGCTGAGAAGTCAGTCTGAGCGCTTTCCCTGTCCCCCCTGGGACAGGCCGCACGCCTCACAGCCTCTAGACCCACAGTACGGCAGGCCCTTGTAACGTCAGCTCAGATTAAGCAGAATTCTTTACCACACATGCTGGAGTTGACTTTGCTCGTTAAGTTACTTAAGTTGGTTTTGCTTTCTTTTTCATAATGACTCTTCATTTTGAAGATACTGAGATTGTTGTGTGTGTGTGTGTGTGTGTGCGCAGAGTCTGTGGGTGGAGAGGACCACACTGAGCTTGGCTCAGAGTCTCCCAGGCATCTCTCGCTGGTTCGAGGTGGAGAAACGGGAGCTGGTGAGAGATCCGCATCAAACCTCTGGGTTTTCTGCTTCCATTTAGAAACAAACATGTCATCGTGAATCTATAGTACATATGCTTTGACACATGTATCTAGATTAGGTCTCACACTTTTTAGGGGGTCGAATGACCCTCTGTCTCCACCATCATCCAGCTCTGTGCTAGCCAGTGTGGGCGTCCAGAACGTTCTCCACCAAATGAGCTGAGGCTTCCAGTGATGATGTATTAACTGCATTTAAAAAGATTAAATTTTTTTTTTCTTTAATTGAATTGAAATTATTTGATAACTTTATTGCACGGTCTCATGGGCCGACTCAGGGGCTCATTGCTCTACATGCTGTACGTGGATAACTATCTATGTGACAAATAAAGAATAATGAATCTTGAAACTTGATGGGTAGAATTAGATATGGCTAAATTAGAGAGAAAATTGGGGAAAGTGTAAAATAAATATTTAAATAGACAAGCAAACAGACAAATAAATGGACAGATATGTAGATAGATAGACAGAGAGATAGACAGAGGAGACAGACAGATAGATAGATATATAAATAGATAGACAAATAGAGATGCAGACAGATATATAGATAGTTTGATAAACAGACTGACGGATAACTAGACAGACAGATAGATAGATAGACAGACTTAGACATAAAAGTATCCTATGACTATACATTTTATGGAGTTACAAATATATTACACTATTACACTGTGGTATATCAAAAGATCAATATCGCAAACATTTTGCTAAGAATAAAAACTCAAACTCATTTTCTGTTCTGTTCTATGAAGCCCTCTAACATATTAAAACTTCCAAACTCCCAAACATTTTTGGATCAGATCTCTTTGCACGTTTCTGTTTTTTTAGTGCTTCAGATTCATTCAATAATCAAGACCTGTAAGTAAATAGTTGTGTTTGTATCACATGTCGTGATGTGAGAAACCACTTAGCCACTTGGCATACATTTTTAAACCACAGCATTGACACCACATCACACTGCATTCGGGCGTTCATTGATCATAACCTTTAGTAAATGACTGCAGCTATTTCATAACTGTATGTATTTAATGGATTCACGCAGTAAAAGTGCATATACAGTGTGTGGACACATCTTTATCCCCATAAATGCTCTGCAGGTGGAGATGAGTCCTCTGGAGAACGCCAGTGAGGTGATAGAGAATAAGACTCTGCAGCTGCGCACCCTGATCGCTCAGTGTCAGATGCGTCAGATGCAGAACATCAACCCCCTCACCATGTGCCTGAATGGAGTCATCGACGCCGCCGTGAACGGAGGGCTTGCTCGCTACCAGGAGGTACGGCAGACACGGGCCATTTACCAACCCATTTAATCTGAAAACGTGGTGACACACACATTCTAAAGCATCTGCAGGGACACTGAGCTTGAGGTTTTTAATACAAACTCAGCCTGCAAATCTCAAAATTCAATTCGGATTGTTTAGTAAATGGGTCTCATATTTCAAACAGTTTGATTGAACTTGGTTGGTTTGATTCAGAATGATCTTATATTACACCGAATACATAAATATGACAGTCAGTGCTAGGCTTGAGGTTTTTAACATAAACAAAGACTCGAAATATCGAAATTCATCTCACATTTCTTCACAAATCAGTCTGATTCAACTATTTTGGTTTGATTTAGAATGACCTTAAAATACACCAAATACATAAATATGATTGGGCGAACAGTCAGTACTTGTATATGGAAAATAAAAACAATACACAGTTTTTACGTTTGGGAATACAGTAATCCTCCGCTTTCCACGGGGGTCATGTTCCAAGAGTTTTTGGAGAATAAAACCTGATCTACTCGGCTAAAAATACAAATGAGGGCTCGTTGGAAAGGTCTCCTGGAGATCTACCGAACTGTGGAGTTTGGAGTGCTTCCCCCACTGTGAAAACATCCAGAAAAAAATATTTATTGCCACAAACAGAAAAAAAAGGCAGAGGATATTTGCAGTTTCCGCATTATTGCGGGAGTTCAGCGTAAATTCGGTTCTCAAAAAAATCTGCGTGTGACTGAATCTGCGACTCCTGATCCACGTAAAAGTGGGGGCTTACTGTAGTTCAGTAACTTTTTTGGGGGGCAATAAAGGAATGATACTATACTATTAAAATTTATTAGAATTTACAATTAGTTGTAGGAGTAGCATTAAACAAGTTTATATTCTTATATTTAAAAAAAACTTTGCTAAGGGGCTACCTGTCATTAGCTTTAACCATGTTATCAAGGACAGAAGAGAACATAAAACTAGATCCTTCAGATAGGTGGGGGTAAATAAAGTGATGAATAAATTAGAAATTGGAAATAAAGAAAGAAAATGAACTTAACTGAATAATATAGAAGTAATAATGAATAATGTGTTTGTTGAGGGTTGTGTTTATAGCATATTTGATCCAAAAACAAACAAAAATACAAATAATTATACACTGTACATCACCAAATATGTTGCTTAAAATATCAGTACCCCCAACTTAGATCACCTTCTCACAACCTGAAGATCCTTTGATACTGGAAAAGTTTTGTTTCGGTTTTCTGGAACCAGGGGTTTTGGTTCTTTATGCGGTTGTCTTTTAGATTAAGCCCTTCATTATGTATTCACTCTTCCAAACTGCTTTGGGACCCCTAGTGTAGACCACTGGTTCCCACCTGAAAAGGTTTTCAATAGAGAGACCACCAAGAAATCAGCTTGGAGTTCAAAGTCATACAAAATGCAAGTAATGACTAGGTTTCGTTTCATATTTTGCACATTTGCTCCAATTTGACGCAAAATAGCTTTTTATCTCCCTAGCTGTTGTAGAAATCTACTGACTAAATGGATGAAAGACAGGATTTGTGTTTGTAGGCAAAGCCTGCAGAAAGCATGCAGTAGATATTTAATGACTGTATTTTACTCTCTCACTCTATAGGGGTATTAGACAGTTGCCAGGCAACTACATGTTAGACACTGGCTTTTTATGGGCTTGTGCCACAGAGGCAATTAAAAGGGAAGAGTTATCGGCAGGGGTCTTTCCAAAGCCCGGCATGCACTGCGAGCGCGCCGAGAGTCACAGATCTAGTGCGGTCGCTGAGCTGGAACACTATTAGTGCTTGATCAACGGACCCAGTTAGGGTCTTCACCAGTGTTCCTGTCATTGTTTCATAGCTTTTCTTACTGAGTATCTTAATGTTTCAATGAGCATTATCTCTGACACTCATTCATTCATAAGGTTTATTTTTTATTATGTGTGCTTGCAGGCTTTAATATCTCTGTGTGTTTCATTTCAGGCATTCTTTGCGAAAGATTACATTTCCAATCATCCTGAGGATGGAGATAAGATCACACGTCTCCGCGAGCTCATGTTTGAGCAGGTAATGCTTGCTGCACAAAACCAGTTCCATGCCGTAAAGGGGCTTAGCCAGGTGTGCATTTGATTTGATTTGTGAGTTTAAAGATAAAGAGGCACATCCTCTCCCCGATGCAGGCACACATTCTGGAGTACGGCTTGGCCGTGCACGAGAAGTTTGTTCCGCAGGATATGCGGCCGCTGCACAAAAAACTCGTCGACCAGTTTCATGTGATGCGATCCAGCTTAGGCATACAGGTCAGTCTGACAGCAAGGACATGACTCACCCTAATGGTCCCATTTACACACTATACATTTATTCTATTAGATCCACATACCCAGAAGCACCTACCCTACCAGTCAAAAGTTCGGACACCTTCTCATGCAGCAATTTCCTTTGTTTTTTTATTATTGGCTACATTGTACATCAATATTGAAAACATCACCTATTGCTCTGATGACAGCTTTGCACACTCTTGGCATTTTTTCAGTCAAATTCATGAGGAATTGACCTGGAATTGTTTTTAATTATCAGGAGTTTCTTCGTCAATTTCATTAGATGAATTTTTTGCCTTCTTATTGTGTTTGGGATCAGTTGTGATGGTAGGGTTGGTCCACAGTTAGTGATCCTATTCCACTACGGTTCTACTACACATTATGGAAAGAACCACTGAACTAAACAAAAGTCCATCATTACCTTATTACAGAACAGATTCTGATTTGTTTAACTCTTTTTGTTTACCGCATAATTCCATGTTCCTTCATCATTATTGTTTGTTTTCAATATCAATCTACAATGTAAAAAATAAAACAAAGAAAAAACACTGAATGAGAAGCTGTGTCCAAACTTTTTACTTCCACTCAGTGTCCACTTTAGTAGGAAAACTAACCGTACAGTTCTACGGGGGAGTAGCTGAGACATTGTCATATGATGACACTTTATTAGTCCCACATTGGAAAAATTGCATTATTATGGCAACAAAGGGGACAGAATAAGAGAAGAAAGTAGTAGCAGCATAATCAACAGAATGAAAACTATACTCACTCTCTTTTTTCTGTAAATGTGTAATCCCCACTAGGTTCCCAGAGCCTATCCCGGGGTCAGTGGGCATGAGGCAGGGACTCATGCAGAATAACATTATATAATAATATAATACAACATAAAACAATATAATATCTGTGGATAACAGTATAATGTCAGTGCATGCAAAACACATAGAGTACAGGTGTTCCGAACAAGTGAAGTGATGAGAAATGGGTTTTTGAAAAATATTTGTACAGCAGTTACTTAGAAGCGCCAAATCATTTGACTGTGGATCAATGATGAATCCCTTTTTTCTGTCCAGCCGCAAGAGTTTCCTGCGTATGTGCGTGTCAGTCCACTGCATTTTGCCAATGGGAGTCCTCGCACCTGCAGGACCCCCGTGCCAAATGCTATCAGTCCAGAAGGAGGCCGAATAGTGGCGAGACGCAGGTGTGTGTTCAGCACTGCAGTTCATGTCCAGTTCTGTGCTTTTTGTGCTCTCAAAACAGGACCTAACCTTTTTCTTGTACTATCGGTTTATAATGCATCCTCATATAACTGTACTTACATGAGTAAAAGCATAGTTAATGATTAAATGGCATGTACATGTGATTAAATGTAAATGCCATTTTACATTTTTGATTGGTTTGAATCTGCACTCAGCTTTTATGTATGTTTTCATTTTCGGTTTGTTTTAAAGTGTAGCCCTGACCAAAAAAAAAGGAATGAAAATGCATAAAAGACCATGGACCATGGAACTTTTCATCCAATTTAAATCAGAATAAGATATTGGTTATAGTTTATTTTAAAGCTTTTTAACAGCTAATAAATCCCTGATACTTGCAACACAGCAAGCTTTTGACTATTACATATCAAGTAGAAAGAGCTTCTAAATAGTAATAAGCACTCGAAACTCTAATGATAATTTGCACTTTATTCATGCATTTGCAAGACAAAGTCAGAACTCTTTCTTTATGACCCCTGACTTACCTTGGCAAGTACTTAAGTGCATAATATTTTCCAATAATACCTGTTTAAAAATTGACCTCTCAAACTTTATGCCAACAGGTCAAAATCATCAGAGAAAAGTTTATGTGGGTTCTGTAGTGTTTTTCATGCTGATTTCAAATCTGTGTTTAGTTTTTCCCGCAGGTACCGTTTTTGTGATGAAGCTAGTTCTATACTGCATGATAGCTGGTATAATGGTCATATAATAATCATATGCTGAGTGTTTCTGAAGAAACAGTGGTAGCTGACTGATACTTATATCTATGCCACAGTGTGGTCTGTCTGACTTTGCCCTGAAAATATTGAAACAGTTACTTGATTGGTGCCTCCGATTTAATAAAGACGCATGCAAGTCTATTGCAAATGTAACATCACCTATTAGTTTTGACTTCATGGAATTAAATTATGTATATTAATTGTTATTCCTTCTTAGTAACTGACTGAAAGTTTACAAGTAACACAACAGCTGTTTCACATTAACCGACAACATCTTGTTGATGTGAAACCATCTTAAATGTAGTTAATATATAATATTTAACATTGCATTAATGTTATATGATTACTATGTGTCACATTGGAGGGGGCTAGCCCTCCATTGTGAGCTGCCTTGGGAGACATAGGAAGGGGGCAGGAAACCAGGGATCCATGCTGAAGTGATTTTATTAACCAAAACAAAACAGAACAGAAAACCTGGCTCGGGGGCCGAGAGAAAAACAGGAACGTGGACGAGGAACAGGGCAGAAACTGGGTAGGAAATAAGGCAACAAAAGACGACATAAGACGATGGACAGATAACGTGCAAACACAAACAGGACCTATATACAGAACATAATCAGGGAACAAACACAAGACAGCTGAAAAACCAAACCCCGTGACCCCAAGCAAACATGACCTTCAAAATAAGAGTCCCAAAACATGAACACAAACAGAGTGAATAACCAAAAGGCAGTGGCCCTTAATGGCCACCGACCGAACCGTGACACTGAGCTAGGGCATTCACAATAAGGAATGCGAATGTCCATTTTTTACTTACACGTGAAATCTAGAATCAGAATCAGAGAACTTTATTTATCCCGGAGGAAATTGTTCTACCGCAACTAAATTCAAGCAGGCTGTCCACGGTATTATGTGCCGTCCTCGCAAGGATTTGCCACCTTTCACACTTAATGGACATCTGTGTTAACTATGTATATTTAAAGTGCAAACTTTCTTCACAAACTTGCAAAACATGTAAATAAGTAAGAAGATTCAGTACTCAAAACTGTCAGAAGGCACCTAGTAACTTAGATTATGTTAATTCCGTGATGCATTTGGCATTTGGGTGAATGTTGCACAAAAGTCAACTGATATCACTTTCATACATAATCAGTCTTCCATGACAGGATATGTTTTCTTCCTATTCATAGTAACTGTGACATCTTGCCTATAATAAGCTGTGGATTTCTTCTGCAGCAGTTATCTGTCACTGTGGGTTCCTGATCAAATATCAGACTGTAATGGAATATTTAAACACTCTTGCACACAGATAGATTTGGTTCTGCGACTCTGTTTGCATCTCATTTGGACGTTGGAGTAGTTCTGCATTCCAGTCAGCAAGTGTTTCTTCTGACAGCTTCAGTTGAGAATATATTCAGAGAAAATCAAGTCACATGTCTATTCAGGCTCATAGAGCGATCATTTCCATTTGCCTCATCATCCACTGAGTTTTAATGAGGCTTCAGAGCACTTTTAGTGTCTGAAAGGCTTCGGAAGCAACTGAGGATCCTGCAGTGTGACTCTGTCTGTAAGACAAAGCCACTGATGAAACTGATCATCATGAAGTGCTGCTGCTGAAGGACATTTTTAAGTGGAACATTGATGTTCATACCATGTACAACCTGTTGCATCATATCCTCGGGCCCTTTATAGCTGTCAGAGGCTAGAAACAGAAACAGACAGAATCACTGAATTGCAACAGTGTGAAAGAATAGGGAGTGCAAAAAGGCAGACAACAAAGATGCAAAGTTGTTTAGAAGCAGTGAATATAGTTAACGAAAACCCAGCTTTCTTGAAGTAATATGCATGTGTTGCTTGTTTTTGATTGTTTTATAAATGTTTGTCTATGTAAACTGCATCATGGTACTCAGATTGACCCACCCAGTGGTGATTTTCTTCCTTCAGTTTGTTGGGAATGTTACATGAGCAGCGGCAATTATTTCCCCATACTTTGATCAGGAACCCAAAGTTACCTGACTGGCCCAAATTTACCACCAGCCCACCGGGCAAATGGCCAGTCCAGCCCTGCTGTCCTTCCTTTCTTCTACAATCAGAACCAGACTGGTTCACTTCGTTCTCTTCTTTTTATTTCCTTTCATTCTATTCTTTTAGGTTTCACTTTGATTGTGGTAGAGGGTCAGTAGGAGCCTCGGGTAGAGAAAGGCTCAAGGGTAACTAGAGACATATTACATATGCAGTGTGTAACGTTATACAGAGTATGTTACATCACACAGAAAAGAAGTGTATCCCCATCTAATCTATTCACATTATGCAATCTGATGGGGAAACTATGTCTTATATCAGACTTCTGAAGATCTTTTTTCAATATCTTAAAAACGGTCTCAAATGAATAAGACTCTGGTTCTTGCCCTCAGGAATGTAATGTGGATCAATGCTGTGCTACAGGACAGATGCACAACAGAGAATTAACTTTTGCGGTCAAGAATCTGACCATAGCAAACTTTTGGTCCTCTGCTCTGCTTTGGGCAACTAGAAAATCCTGCTTTTGTCGAAAACTCTGTACAAACTGTAAGAACAGAACAACTTCAGTCTCTTTGGACACCCCTTGGAGGCCTCCCATAATCTCCTGTACTGCATAATCTCCTCCATCCAAAATTCACACAAGCAAACTAGCACTATTCATTTCACACCGTTTAATAAATCAGTGAAGGTCCGCAGTGAAGGTTAGTTGTGCATAATGAAACACTAACCTGGAAGACAATGAACAGTATGTTTTAGAATGATGTATGGCTCATTTTAAAAATGCGACACAATTAAATATTTTGATATTTGTATTACTTTGTATTGCTTTGGAAATATCCGCCAGTCAGCTATAGCATTAAAACTAATTGATTAATATTGTGTAAGTTCCCCTCGTCCCCCAAAACAGTTCTGACGAAGGTGTGCTGCACCAAGATGTTAGCAGCAGATCTGTTAAATAGTTGTGTGGTGTAAAATAAATGTAAAGTAAGTTGTGAGGTGGGGGCTATATGCATCCCACAGATGTTTGCTCAGACTGAGATCTGGAAAATGTGGATGTCAGTACTACAAAGTGCATTATTATACAGAAGGAGAACACTGCCATTAGAGAACACTGTTGCCATGAAAGGGTTTACTTAGTCTGCAGCAATGTTTCCATCACACGAACTGCTGCTGCATAATACAGCATAGTACAGAAGAAGCACTGAGAGGAATCAAGGTTCGGAAAATCATCCTAAGAGCATGAGGAAGGTTAGAAGAACCTAGACAGGGAGAATCCATCCACCTCTGGGCTACAGGAGACAGTGCAGTTAGGATACAAGAGCAGCAAGTGTAGGCACTAAGCTGATACAAAAAAGAGATTTATACAGGTCACACGCTTTGGTAGTGTATCCCACAGCATAATCTAATGTGATTAGACGTGCACAGTGATGTATATTTGTATACATCAGCCACGAGAAGAAATGTCAAACACCCTCTATTCAACGGAAACCCTATAATCTGTACTGCAGGTTCATGGTGCATTAGTTTTATGTGAATGCTGCTCTGTTCAGGATGCTGCGACTGCTGCCACTATTCAGCGCATGTATGGAGGTTTCAGAACCTGTTATCTTCAGAAACCTGGCTTTAATGTTTGGTTCTTTTTATTTTTTGTCATTTCACTCTTAGTCTTTCTAGTGTGTCTGATTCAGTTTGTGCTTCATGTCATTCTTGACAAAAATGATGTCCTTTTTCTCTGGCTTATAAAATGCATGAGTCATTTTCTTACATCTAGGTCTGTAATGACAGTAATACATCAGAATAATAAATGTATAGATGAGCAATATTATAGCTGTTCCTATCACAGCACAGTGTAGCAAGTTCTTAATACTGCCCAAGGACTGCTCTCAGATGACTCGCGAATGCTGATGCACAAATGTGATAAACCGCGCATGGCTGATTTCTACTGATAGCCAAACTCTCTCCTGAGGTCATTTGAATAACCATAATTCAAACGTACTCGCTTTTACACTTCAACCATGGGGGACATTAAAATACTTTCTTTCCGGAAGACATAGCACCACATATCTTGCAGATTTTTCCTTCAAGGCACAAAAATGCAGATGTTCTTTCAGAGAGGGTTACTTGACCTGGCAGGAATCAGGATATTTAAACTTCTGCCACAGAGGAAGAAAGGTGTTTGCGATAGAAAGTCCTGCAAAGCAGTGTCTGGGGTAAGTCACACTTCAGGAAAGACATAAGAACTTCAAACTAGGTAACAAAAGCTGCCTAATTAAAGCTTTTGATCAGCTTTACTCGACATTCTGTCCGTTTCATAAGAGTGGGACTATTTGATTTTGTCCTTTCCAACAACCAAGCTTACAAATAAAAAATAAACAATTAATATTGTGTTGGTATGAATCTCAGAAAAAAGTCCACAGATCTCATTAAAAAGGGACTGATGTATCTCAACTACTAGCAGTTCTCTTTTTTTTTGATGATCCAATTGTTGTCCTTTTGTGGCGTTCTCGGTCAGCAGCTGCCATCACTTGAACGATGGGGACTTTGAGTTTGACACGGGTGTGTGGATGTTGCCCTGGTTGGCTTATTAGTAAGAGTTACCAGCCAGCTGGGGTTTAGTAATAAGGGTAAAGCCATTGGTTGAATTGTGTGCACAGATTGTATAAAGAGTGTAGTTGTTGTTTTGGTTGTCTGTCCATCGTCACATCTACCTGGGTTTGTACTGGTCGCATATAGTTGACGCTTGTTCATCGTTTGGCCACTGTGCAACTTAAATCGGCAGCTGCATCCCCTTCTTCCCGTGGTACGACCCAATTGTGACACCTTTTTGGTTCTTTTTCATGACTTTAAATGAGATGTGAGTGTAAAGAACCATTTATAAATGTAAAAAAAACGTAACACAATGTAAAACTTAAGCGATCTTCCAGGCAGGGCCATCCATATCAGCAAAGTGGGCAATCATCCAGGGCAGCACTTGAGGAAGGGAAGCAATGGCATCCCACCCTGCAGAAAATTCTGTCACAACCCCGTCACCCCCATCAACCTGCAGTTCAAAAACGAAAGGTGGAACAGAAAGATAGCACTCTACCAAGACTAGCAAAATGTTGTGTGCATTTTCATGAACGTTTGTATTTAGTGGAAGGTTTTAGACCTTGGGAAGGTTTTTGATACTAATAGACAGCATGTATAAATGATTCCTTTAAGAACCACCCATAGAAAGATTCTGGAACCAAAATTGGTTCTTTTCTGGCACAATGATGAATTACAAATGAATGCAACGATAAATGACAAATCAAGTAATGGAATAATGCCATCTATACATGATCCTGACTTGTATAGAGGGACGTTTTCACTGGGCATCTGGGCATCTTGTCTTAGCAAGGAGAAGATTTCTCTAAACACAAATAGATGCTCTCTCCCTGGTCCCATTATTGGCCAAGCTTCTGACGTTTCACTGCCTGCTTATGATTCTATTCCTTTTTTCTTGGACTGAGGCTTTTTTCTGAAGGTTTAGGAACAACATGTTGGCCTGTCATGCCGGTGTCATACGGTATTGGGTATCAAACAGGAAAGTTACACATGAAACATAAAAACGATAGAAGCTACATTGGAGAAATGTACGCTTGCTGAGATACGTGCCAGTCTTTCCACTTGTTCCTTGTTCACTACGTTTCCTGTTGTACAAGGCTTTTCCATTTCCTGTTACTTCTGAAATCAAATGGCTCTGAATGTAGTCAGATTTACTTCTCATCGGGTAGACAACATTTCATAATAACTCTGCAATTGAGAAAATGATAATTATAAACCCTATTAACAAATTGCTATAACTTCCAATGACCTCCACATCAGGATCATATTTTAATAACTCCTCAAATACAACATTTTACTGTTAACCCTTCAACAATTTTTAGTCAGTCTTTAGCATCTAGACATGCAGTTTATACAATGCTAGGGAGTGGCTATAAGGATTCAGAACAAAAAATTTAACTTGACTTGGCTACATTTTCAGTTAAGAGTTGCGGACTGGTATCGCTCAGTGAGTCATTTGGTACCGGTCCGTACAGAAAGATATTGAATTGATTATCAGAGTCTGAAAGATCTTTTATTTGGAAAACAATGCTCATCTCGTTCACGTGAGATGGTACATCAAACAAAACAAACACACTATGTAACTATACTGGTCTGTGAAAATATTGTTTTATAAGAAACTGGTCTGTGACGCGAAAAGGGTTAAAAATAAATCTTGACCTCCACAGGTGGGCGGTTATCCATGGACTCCTGGATTAAGCAACAATGTGGACCATGGATTGAGCCGCAGTGAATGGAGGTTTTAGCCAGGCACCAGCTGTCTCTTCTGTAGCCATCAATTTAAATGGAGTATTGACAGTTCTTGGAAAAGATTGAGTTCAGGATCTTAGCAGTTCATTTTTTTTGGCAGTCTTGACAGCTAATCAATCACAGCTGTTATGATGACATGTGAATTACAAACAACAGACTTGTGGATGTGACATTTTCCCCTGCAGGAATCTAATGACTAAAGATGGCTCTCAATGTGTAGATTAAACAAATATGCCAGTGCTATTAACAGGTGAATGGAAGCCAGTAGCCAGCTATTAGCATAATGTAAGTTGCAGTAGTGAAGCATGCCTGTCTTTATTTCAGGTCATGCATTAAAAAATCTCAGACACAAAAAAATGATCATGCTAATAATGCACAGCACCCCTATGGGTTATAGTTAACTAACCGAGCTTACTTTACATTGAGCACACATCTGAAACGACGAGTTTGTATAGAAATTTTACATACAAATTTTAGCTTGTGGAAAAGAGGACACCTGTTTGTGTTTGGAGGGGGGGTTATACAAATGTGTCAGCGACAGCACGTGTATATTTACAACAACGTTTAGGCATTTTGGACTTCAGATTGTGTGTCATGTGCTTCTTTTAACCAAGGAAATAGTTAGCAGTGACTGGTGCTACTTGCAATGCTACCCAATTAATTCTGTTTAAGGTTAACGCGAACTACCAATGGCGTCAGGCTGAGAATGTGTAGGGAGATATTCGAAGCCAAAAACTGCTACCTCGCTCAACACTCCCCCCACCCCCCAACTTCCATCGCTCACTTATCTCTCGGATCCATGAGCACGAGTGGAAGTGAATAGACATGTAGGATAGTAACTAGTTTATGAGAGATGCCCGTGATGTGACAAATGTTTAGGCAACTCAAAATCCCAGACAATTTTAAAACCCCTGCCGGACACAATTTCCAGGTTTCAAAAAGATGATGTCCGGTCACCAAATATGAATCCAACATTTCAATCACATATAGGTGGTTTAGGACACAGCATGACTTCTGGTCATTTGCATAATCCTAATAGATGACATTCTTTTTTGCAGTGTAGTTATCTGCTTAGTTGCTTGTTTTAAAACAACTGACTATGATTAAGGGCTGCTGGCTATGCTGATTTTGTCTATTTTTTTTATTATTACTTGGATTAGAAAGTGAATTAATAACACCCTGGAGGTGCTCTAGAGAGATTAAATGGCCTATTTTCTGGTTCAGGAAATGTGAGATAAATTAAGTTGTATAATATGAACATGGTGAACTTGGAATTTGTTGCAAAGGGGTTAAACCAGAGTCTCCAAGAATTGACACGCCTGGATGAGTTTTACGTTCAGTGTGAAAAGAGAAAGGAACTGAGTGAAGCAATTCCCTTCAGTGCAAAGCAAAACCAGCGGCTAGGCTCTAAAACTTATTGCTATGACATGTAGGATTAGAATGTGTGAGAGAGGGAGGTAGCAGTGCGGCTAATGAAGTAGTCTGGCACAGGTAAACAGCAGCTTGAATAAATCAATTGAACACAGCGCATCTATTTTTTTCAAATGCTCGGTGCCGTAGCGTGGCGACGTGTTGAATGCTGCTCTTAGCAGATTGTCTGTTTTTGTGTATTTTGTCTTGTTTGTAATGTCTAGTTTGCAGCCAGTGAGTAGTTTAATTAAGTAT
>JBBPDB010000032.1:8912214-8928835 GCA_037974465.1 Brachypetersius altus | reverse complement strand
TGTGGTGTGTGTGTGTGATGTATGTAATGTGTGTGATGTGTGTGATATGTGTAATGTATGTGGTGTGTGTGTGTGATATATGTAATGTGTGTGATGTGTGTGATATGTGTAATGTATGTGGTGTGTGTGTGATATATGTGATGTGTGTGATATGTGTAATGTATGTGGTGTGTGTGTGATATATGTAATGTAAGTGATGTATATGATGTGTGTGATGTATGTAAGTAGATATTAGCACCGCATGCTATATGTTGTGAACCAGGCAGGCTTTAGGACCCTGGTGGCCCGGTCTGAGAGTGGCCGTTACCAGTGGAGAGCCCGAGCCCACCGGGCTGTAGGTGAGTGAAATGGAACGGGAGAGGGGAGCAGGGAGGCTGGAGCGTGAAATGCCAAGAAAACCTCAGCCTGTTCGCGTATAATATGCACTTTATGACAGATTTTTTTTATTTATTTACTTTGTCACACGTCTTGGTAGGAATAGACAGGCTACCTCGTAGCTTAGTATGTAAACACATGGTTAGCAGGCTGGCTAGCTGAGTTACAGAGTTTCTCTCTTGTTTCCCAGCAGAGAAGAGGAGTAACATAACTTGAAAGACTCACGTTCTGCCGGTGTGGACTAGAAAAAATTTAAACGTTGCCTTTTTCACTCTTCACTCCAATATTCCCGGTGTGAGTGACAGTGTCGTGTTGTCTGAGGACAGTATGGTCTTCAGGTGTCCTTCAGATGATTCACCTCACAACATATTCAGTACACTGAAATTTCACTTAAGTTCCATCTTAAATGTTGCAGCTGGTACCACACCAGAATGGAAAGTCCTGCTCTATATAAGGTGGAACGGAATACTCGAAAAAGAAGCTGCCTAAAGGCATACACTATATGGACAAAAGTATTGGGACGTGAAGCCATTACAGCAACATTGACTTTGCGTTCAAGTACATAGACTTTAATTTGGAGCCGACCCCCTTTTGCAATTATAACAGCTCTCATTCTTCTTGGAAGGCTGTCCACAAGGTTTTGGTGTCTCTGAATTTGTGCACATTTATGAAGTCAGGTTGGACTGATGTTGGACAAGAAGGCCAGGCTCGCAATCTCCATTCCAAAGGTGTTGGATGGGGTTGAGGTCAGGGCTGTGTGGGACAGTCGGATTCTTCCACAGAAAACTCATCCAACCATGTCTTTATAGATCTGGTTTTGTGCAGTGATGCACAGTCGTGCTGGAACAGAAAAGGTTCGTCCCCAAACTGTTGACCAAGTTGGAATGTCTTGGTATCTTGAAGCATTAAAATTCCTAGCCCCAACACCCTGAAAAACAGGTGTATCCCTATAGTTTTGTCCATATAGCATAGTTCTGAACACAGTCCTCCTGGTTCTTCCATATGATCCATATGTGATCTCTATACCCACAAAAGTCAGCCAGCCAAAATGTGTAATGTTTTTCTTTCGTCTTGCTGCAAACTTATCTTTGTTGCCTGGCTATATTTGAGTTAAAGGGTATGTGTGTGTACACACATTTCATTATATTTCTTATATTTCTTTATATTTTTCTTTAGTTCACCGTGTTGGTGCTTTGACATTCTCAGTAGATTAAAATGAAAGAAGTGGGAACAAATCCTTTATTGCAGCAGGCTGTAATGTGCCTGAAGGAACCTAGATAAAGGAGTTCCAACCACCTAGCATTCAGCACCATCAGTATACTGATCACTGTGATCATCTGGAATTATCTGCACCTGTTTCCTTAAGTTGGATGGTTTTGTTTTGCTTGAATGATTCATACATACATTACTGTGTGACTTAACAAACATAAAACAGGTGATCGCTCAGATACAGGGACTGGACCTGTTTATATCGGGTCTGACCACCATCAGGGACTTTGACCTTGCATTCAAAATAGACTTTAATATTGAGTTGGTCCCCTCTTTGCTGCTATAACAGTATAACAGCTTCCACTCTTCTTGGAGTGTTTCTATGGGGTGTTAGTGCCCGTTTATTCTGTTGAGCGTTTTTGAGGTCAGACAGTGATGTTAGGTGAACGTATCCAGCCGTGTATTTATGGAGCTTTCTTTGTGCTCTGGGACACAGTCATGCTGGAATAGAAAAGGTTCTTCCCCAAACTGTGTCCACAAAGTTGGAAGCATGGCATCATCCAAAAGTTCATGGTATGCTGAAGCATTAAGATCGACATTTTCTGAAAGTAAGGAGCCTAACCAAAACCCTGAAAGACAGCTTTGTCCCGATACTTTTGTGCATATTGTGTCCATAGTGTTCATGTGCTGGCTTAGCTCTATCAGTATACTTACTGAGGCCATGTGATCAATGATCTGGAGAAGTTTGGGCATGCAGAGACCTTTAGTGCCCCTCAGTGTGCTCAAAGGAAGGGAAGGACGTGTGGGTGGGACCACATTTTGTTGACCGGGATGGGGAAGGGTTTCAAATATACTGTGGGGCCGAAAATTTATGATGTTAATATATGCTTTCACCAGTTATATACAGTTCGCTACAAAGTGCCGCAGCAATGTCAGGACTGCAGACAGGTGGTGAGAGAGGCTTTGACTTCAGTCAATTTGACATGGAATGACCCTTGACTAATATATCCAAATTCATTAAAGTGTAAATGGTGTTACAGTGATGCAGCATCCGTGTGCTGGAGGTCATGAAATCTCTTCTAGTTAACTGCCTAGTGCTGAACTGCTTCAGAAGCACCAAATTAGAAGCTTGAGTGTGGATAAGAGGGCATGTTTCTGCCGTCATGTAATACCAGCACGCACCATTTCATACAGAACTGTGGAGGGGGGTCTCATTTGCCATGATTGCAGGCGGAAGCGGTGGTGTGTTACGTTTCCATCTGCAGCGGCATTTAAGTTTGCAAAATTGGGCTGTCGCCACCCCTGCTCTCCAGCCCTTTAAATAAATTTAATTTTCAGGGCTGCGGTGATTAAATCTGTCCTTAAAAGTGCGGATCAGGCAAACATGGTAACATGGCAAGCAACGTGGACGTTAGCACGGGCGATTAGTATGATGTTATATATTTGTGATGCTTTTTGGTGCCGTTTTGTTTCCATTCACTCTAACATTAGCACACAACTGATTCAACTTTTCTTTTAAAAGGCATTTGAAGCCATTCATTAGTGAAAGCCAGCCAATACCAATTCTAGAGTGACAGTAGGCCATATAATATATAGTTTTGTGTGATGAATTTCAGTAGTATGGCAATGCCCTGTTTATATTTACAGGAATAAGCTATAAATAAGCAGAATGTTGGATATTTAGCTGCACCATTAAGACTGCTGACATGTAAGGTGGGCGCCGGCCCATCTTCAGAACGTGGGCCCCTGATGCGAATATGTATGGTTTGATAAGCATGGGCAGATTAACAAAAATAGCATCTAAGGAAATTTATTAAAAAAATAAATAAAAGAAATCCCCTGTGTTGCTCTGGGGTAAAGTAGATTTCACAGCAAGCTCTGGAAGGGGATTACTGTTAGAACACCCTGACAGATGGTACTTGGCAAGGTTACCCATGTATCACCACAGCTAATTTAGCAGTGTTTATTGCTAGATCTTGCCTACTCGCCTACTCTTCGCTCGTTTGAAATGGAGGACTGCTTAACAAGCTGTGATAAAGAATAACAGGACCTCTGATGTAGGCCAGCACTACAGAACGATGCTCCTAAAGTTACAGGTGCCACGATGGGTTCTTTAGAGTGATGGTATTGAGGAACCACTTTTGACTCCCTGAAGAGCTGAGCTGAGTGTTTTTTAATCCATTGGGACATGGTTCTCTTAAGTGCAGTCGTTTTTAAGACACTGTAATCTATACATTTAATCTACACATGCGGTAGGCAAAAATATACTATCAAAATGAGAGTTTTCTGGGTGCATGATGTTTTCTGAAATTTAATAAGTGAGTACAAGTAGATCATGGCCTCAAATAACTATATAAACACTATTTACTTATTGTATGTCATATTTAAAGAATTGTAGTGTGGAAGGGACATCTGGCTAAAACATGACCCCTTGTTTTAGGAAACCAAAAGTGAATCTCCCATGGTTTGCTCCAAATAAACCATTTTCCACCATTACTTTAGAATGTAGAAGTGAGTGGAAAAAAAAATGACAAATAATATTTTCCAAAACGAAAATGTTACATTTGTTTTGAACTTCTAATCTGAAGATGGCACAAATGTTACAATTTACCCAATATGGGTGGTTAAATACTAACACATTTGGGAGCTAGTTGTAAATTTAGCTATTATGGCTGTGCCAAACACTGATTAGGACTGCAAAGAGCATGAATATAATTTTAAAATATAATAATAAGGTACAGCACTGAATATAAGTGTTCCCAGCTAACGCTGCGATGGGTCGGCTGTCCTTTAGCCTGGCTAGTTCTCAGAGGTGGTTGTGAACTTCATAGCTGTGTTCTCAGACATCCACCTGTATGGTGATTAAAACAGTGTGAACTCTATGACTTTTGCCTGCAGTAATAAAAACGAAAGACATTTAGTTCACAGCTCACAAATGGCCTATGGGAGGAATACGGGAGGGTGACTAAAGTCATAACATGACAAAACCGCATAAAACTACTTTTCAGTCTAATCTGTGGAAGGCCCTCTCTTCGGTATGCAAGAAAATAGACTAAAGTGTGCTGGCGTTTGACCTTCTGGTCAGTTCGGAATCGTTCAGTGCTTTTCTGTTCCCTGCATTTCAGACGCCTCATCCTGATTTTATACCCAGTTCGTCTGCAGCCTGTTAGCCTCGGGCCCATTCGACTGTGTACGTAAAGGTGTGGGTCTAACCTTCAGAACTTTGCTGGAAATTTCAGATGGTTTCCCTCATGCGGTATTTGCCCCCACCCTGGCTAATGGTTTTACTTTTACAATGATGTGTAAAATGCCAGCATGTTCTTGACATCTTAAATTTCTGCGCATGAATTGCCTTTCCGCTCCGCTGCACTGACTTTTCCTTCATTAGCCAAGTGTTTTTACGTCTGGACCATGAAAGGTCCTGAAGAGAGAAATTTCATCTACTGCTCCTGAGGCTAAGATGAGTGAAATATTTTCAGGTTTATCTTTACTTAAGTGGGAACTTTTCTAATTTGAGTCACACCCATGAATTTACTGAGTAACATTTTTGCATAATAAAGTGCTTAAGTATTCATAGACTGTAAATTGAAAATCTAAAAAAAATAAGAAAAAAATGCACCTATTTTGCACCTACTGCATGAGTTAAATGGAAAATCTAAAATAAAATAGTAGAATTTTTCTCTATTAATTAATACCCCATTAAAAAGCACTTAAATAGCTGGATCTTTATCACAAAGATCATACATAGAAAATGTCTTAATCTGAGTCACGCTGAATCATCCAGTTACTGAGATTGAAATGAATGATGTGAAATAAAAAGCTGATTTATGATTAAAAGTTCTTATCATTGAAAACTCTTTTAGTGCTGGTCTCTTTGGTCTCACAGTGTCTTCTTAAACAGCAGGTCTAAGATGGCCTGCGGTGTCGAGGTGCAGTCATTTTGTCTGGTGCTTTGACCTTTTCCCGAAAGGCCACAGCTGTAACATTACTGTTGTTAAAGGGAGGTAATCAGCAGTTAGTTAGGTAATCTTGCTCCTCACTTACCCCTTTTAATTAGTTTTGTTGCATCAAGCTGGCATAAGCTAGAGGCCATTCAGTTGAACAGAGGACAGACTTAATTGGCAAGCCTGCTCTACCCTACAGCAAGCAGTGTTCTCTCTTTCACACACACACACACACACACACACACATACACTCTTATGCAGAAGCTGTTATCTTTCTGAGGTAGAAAACAAAACGTTTTTAAAGGAAGTTTGTTTTTTTTAGGTAGAAATTCTCCTCTGGGATAAAAAATGTGAAACAATGTACCAATATATAAACGTAGTGCACTAGAACAATGCAGGAAAAGGCCAGTCGGTCACCTGTATCACTGCCAGGTTATTCTAGGTTATTCTGTATCACTCGGGTTATACTTTAGTGCCATCATTACACTAATGCTAATACACTAATGCTGCATGTCTTATCATTTAACCCTTTAAACACTTCAGAACTTTCCAGCTTTCCATTCCTCACTCCTATGCAAATAAGCTTATGCACTGTTTTCCTGATGTTACGACATTGGGAAGCTTGTGGCCTAGTGTTTAGGGAATCCCAAGACTGCTAGTGACCCCTCTGAGGTTCCCTTGAGCAAGATACTCCCCAGATGCTGTGTTCCTGGTAGTCTGCTGCTTCACTTGGTGAATGGGTTGAATACAGAGGAGAATTTTGTGCTATTCACACTGTGTGCTGTGGTGTGTTCACGTGTGTCCAATAGACACTTTACACTTTAGGGTTGGAATAAGGCTAAGAATATAAGTTCAGGTGTATGCTCAGATAAATCTCTGTCTGTTTATCCTCCACCCCTTTGTCACTAGACTTGGTCTACATGTATAGTAAGTGTTTTGTATGGCAAGGATTCGTCTTGCTCTGATTCAGCCCAGGTTCAGAAAGCTTCATAGCACTGGAGCGACCCCCTCTAGTGCAGAAAGCACACCTCCAGATTTCACAGGAACTTATGCAGTTTTGCTCTTAAATAGAGGCATGACTCACTCCTTTATGGCGATGAGATTGCGCAGTGAGGAGTGTCACGGCCTTGTACTCTGGAGACGGGTTCAAATTCCTGTTTGGCATATTATGCAAATACTGTAGGCCGCTTTGGGGAAAACGTGTCAGATACCCATCCCCTCAGTACAAGAAAAGCACAAAGTTCTCTGCCCTCAGAGCTTCTCTTCTCATGTGTGTCTCCAAGGAGCTGCCTGTGAAGATTCAGATGATCCAAAGCCGCAGTCGGCCTTATAACCAGTGGTGGTGAGTCTACAGAAAGGAAATTAAGCAGCTGGTGTCTGGGTTTAGTCGCATCCACCTGATGCTGAGCTCTCAGAAGATTATATGGACTAGTCACACCCCCTAATACTTACACTCAGCATCAACAGATCTGTAGATTCCAAAGTCAGGGGCATCACCAGATCCAGAGACCTGAAGGGGAGCACGCTCTATAGCGGAGAGAGTGCAGCAGAGAACCTTCTTTCTGAGGCAGGAACAGTGTGCTTTCAAAGGCTCTGCCTCCAAAAATATCTGTGAATGGCCCTATTTCAGGGGTCACGTCCTGGGTCTGTGCACAGATGTTGTTTTTATTAACAGTCAGTGTACCCCTTTCGCAGGTAATGGCACAGAAAGCAGGACTTGGACGGAGGTATATCAGAGCCTTTGTCAGCGGCTTTTTCGTGGCAGTTCCCGTGACGGTGACAGTTTTGGACCGGCTTGCCTATGTGGCGCGAGTGGACGGCGCCTCCATGCAGGTGGGACGTTCTGTGACATCCATGCAAACTCTAATATTAAAGACTTTAGTTTACTTGAAGTGGCTCTCATTAATATTCACTGAGACACGCTTAATCCTTGATTACGTTATTCACCCGAGGGTTGTGATGTCATGGTAATGTGTTGGAGTAATACACAGTATTAACATATTAATTAATCAATTTATTAAAAAGTGTCCAGTGATTCCAAACGAGCACCTGGCATTAACATGCTTGGAATACAAACCAGTAGTAATTATAAAAGAGAATATGAGTTTAGTGTTTAATGTTTAATAAACGTATTTAAATTTGGAACTCCATTGTCAAACTAATAACCAATACAGCAATGTGGCATTTGCCAACCCACCCCTATTTATATCTCTTCTGCTCTTTCATCTCTGGCTTCACACGTTCATTTATAACATCTCATTTGTTAATGGCTCTTCCCTGCCTATTCATGCAGTAATTGAAAAAAAGGGGGGGAAAAAAGCAAACTCCTTGGACAATGTTGAAAGCTGACACCGGTTCAGAATGAGGAGAGTATGTCTGAATAAAAATGATAGAGCAGCCATCTGTGACAGATAAATTCCCCAGCCGGGAGCTCTCGTCAGGATATTTATTTTAGAAAGACAGATAAGAGATATTCTGTCAATTATCCCGGCAAGCGTGAAATGACTCAAGGAGATCTGGCTTAATGATTCATCGGATGCCTGTGTGTTATATCAGCCTGCTCCCATGCTCCAGAGTCTCTCGTCACACACACTAGTTGTTTGATATACTGTCACAAAGAGAAAAACAGACCCCAACGTATTGGTTTTTTTAAAAAAAGAGTTCTAGACGCTGTTGTTAGTGCTCACATGTCTTGCGGATTATGTAGCAGTGCTAGTCCAGACTTTTATGAGCATAAGAAATTTACGTCTTAGCTGCATTTTAAAGTCCCAGGGATCTCTGTGACTGACGGGCCAGCGTTTAACAACAGAGACTTTTAAATAACAAGGCAGACGCTAAAATGTTCAATATGTACAACAGTCTGCTGGCTCAGAGGGAGTACACAGGGAGTGACGAGTGACTGTGAATCTAAACACACTAAGTTAACTGTGTGTGTGTGTGTGTGTGTGTGTGTGTGTAAAACATATGGGGTGTCACACACACACACACACACACACACACATAATATATGTATGTATGTGTTTGTGTGATACCTTTATCTTTATAATCAAAAAAAACTCAGGATGGTAACCTGAACTCTGATGGGAGCCTGAGTTCAGTCATTTCCACTTGGCTGCTCACACCTCTTCTCTCATTTTAAATGAAGATTTGCTTCAGAACAGACCCAGTAGCTGGTTAAACCTATAGCACTGCTCACTGTTTGTGAAGGTAAATCCTTCATGAATGTTCAAATTATCCCTTGTATCACTAACATTATCCCGCTGCCTTCTTTCTCACAATACTCGCCTTCCTGAAGGCATCTGTGTTTTTCCCCACTTCATAACTCCAGTTAGGTTGAAAATTGAGAGTTCTGAGGTCCTACTTCTAAACCAGCTTGCGCACATAAAACCATTTCACTTTTCACTCAAAGTTTTTAAGTAATCTCAAACAGACGTGCCTGTGTGGTTTCTAAAGCTGTTTGATACACTGTTATCTATGAAAATGAACAAAAGTACAGACAAATTTCCGGCTGTGCCGTTCACTTTTGTTCATTTTTAGTCCTGAGAATGGTTTAAATTTGCTCATTTCTGAAAGACAAAAACAGATGCACCATGACAGATAAGGGGTCTTCTCTGAACCCACTCTGTTGCTGCTGGGTCCTGGCACATCTCCAGGCTGCTGAAGCGGAGCGGTGAGTGTGTGCTAAAAGACGTGTTTACCTTTCCCCACCAGCCCTCGCTGAACCCGGAGGGAGCCTCAGCGCCTGATGTTGTGCTTCTCAACCGCTGGAGTGTGAGGAACTATCAGGTGCAGCGCGGGGACATCGTGTCAGTTGTGTAAGTAAGCGGGAATTTAATTGACAGCCTGACATCTTGCCATCAAGCAAGTTTGACCTGGAACAGTTTTGTCATATTAGACACATTCCACCTGGGACAAAGGCCAGGCTTGTGCTTCCTCATATGCTTAACCTTTACAAAGCTACAGCTTCGGTTTAGGCTATGAAATATGTCCATGAATTTCACATTTAATTGCAAATCATGTAATTACATTAATTCTGGAGTTCTGGCCTTTTATTTTAATTCATTTTGAGCCATTAAAAAAAAATTTTTTTAAACATATTGAGAAAATCTGAAGTTTCCATGAGAAATAATACATATAAAACTATGAAGTGCTTTTGTTGTGACTGGCAATAATTTGGTCTTTTATGGGTTAAATACTTTTGCATTGATTCTTGTCATAAATTGTCCCCACTCTGCATATTTTGGGAGGTACTCTCATCATCACTGGGAAGTTATACCTCAGACTGCATTTTAGGGTTCATGTCCCATTTTGAATCAGCTTTTATTTATTTTTTCAATCTAAAAAAGGTTCATCTGTAATGATACAACACACATAATCCCTCTATTCCCTGCAAATATTTCCCCTGAGAAAGGGAATGTAATGAGCCTTTAAAACTCGTTTAAGGTACACAATTGGCCTTGATAGCAGTGCTGCACCCTAGAGGATATGTTCACATTGTACCTTTGGGGATAAAACTGTACCTTTATTTTCCTGACAGTGTTGAAGCGTTTTTAAAGGTGTGTGACTAGTAATCTGCGCTGAGTCAGCCCATTTACTCACCGCCTAGAGGTGTGTGTGCATGCGTGCGTATGTGTGTGCGTGAGCTCCTGATGAGAAATCCAGTACAAGTGGTCTTTCCACTGTGATGTCCTTTGCTCAAAATATCCCTAATTAGACCATTTCATGTCCACTCCAATTCTCCACTTTCCTCCTTATCTGTGGAGTGGGGTGATGTGAGAATGGCCACTCGAGGCGAGTCCTCCTGGAGGATTTTTACACTGCTCAAACCACGCAGCCACCCTCTGTGTTTGTGTCTGTGTGTGTGTGTATGTGTCTGTGTGTGTGTGTGTATGTGTGTCTGTGTGTGTGTGTGTGTGCGTGCACAGGTTCCACTAACCGCATAGAGCTGGGAGGCAAGCTGCTTTGTGCTCTACCTCATTTCACTGTTCACATCCAAGAGCCTGTTGACATAGTTCTGCTGTGACTCAGGCGCCGCAGGCTATTAGCGAGGCTCCAATTAGCAACTGTGCTCTATTTTGTTGCACCGAGGGAGGCCACAAGTGTTTGCTTGGTAAAAGTTCTCATTGATCAAGTTTGTGTCCAACTGTGGCCCTTTTTCATCTCTATTTATGCTTGTGCTTTTGATGTGCTGGTGCACACCTAGAAGCCTTGCTTTCCTGCCTGGTCAGGTTCTTTTGATCTATTGTGTATACTGTTGCTTTAACATTGTGTCCAAGTGTTTCATTTCAGGCCAGGTTGGTTAAGCTTTCAGCATCGCATTTTCTTCACTTTTCATACAGCAGGGTTTTAGCGCTGCCAGTCATCCGCAGATACCCGCAATCCATTGTGTTCTCATGCGTGTGTATTGTCCTGTGCTTATAAGAGTGTAAACCCAAGAAGACCCTCTCAGATACATGCTGCTGTGCTACTTTCCAGACTTCTTGTGGCTGGTGCCTGCTTTGGCTTTGTGAGATCTGAAAATTCCGGCCGGAAAGAAAGCTCCTCCCCTATCTTGACCCAAAGATGGCAGTCTTTGCCTGCAGGGAATGCCAGGATGAAGCTGCCATAACAGTCCATTATGTGAAGCTATTTTGGGAACCCTTGTCGTTCTGGGAAAGCTAGGACCCAAACAGTAACACAGTTGGACAAATCTCATTTATTTTATGTGATATTGGAGGCCTTAAAGAAGATCCACATAAGGCCTGCCGTTCTCGTGTAGGTTGTTTTGTGTGAAATATCTTTTCTTTCCGAGCTCTGCGTTAACAGTAGAGATATTACACTAATCTGAGATGGATCACGTTTCATGGATGCTTTTGGGGAAATGACAGAAGTGTGGAGTAGTGATTTGGACAGTGATACAAGTCCAGCACACTGGATTTGAAAGGAACCAGCAACTGTTAAAGTGAAGAATGACATTTTTATTCACTTAATTGATTAATCAATTGATCGACTAATTATTTGATCTGCTCCGCTTCATTTTATTTATCTCCATGTTGGGTAAGCCTATAGAAATTACACCCCTGTTTATCCATAATTGTTCCATGCAAGTTGACCAGAAACAGTTAATAGGCTAGAGGAGTGGTTCTCAGTCCACTGCCCTTCATGTAGTATTATCTCTGTTCTAACATGGCCACTCCACCTCAGCATATAATTATTAATTAGCTCATTACTTTTGAATCAGTTGTATTTGTAGTAACAGGACCCGTACAATGTGATGGACAGTGGTGCTATGGTCTGTTGGTCTATTAATCTGACCACAAATTGTATATGCCTGTATCTCCATGACCTCCATGGCATACAGGTAGACGTCTAGACTGTGTTATCCGGGGCCCAATTATTCTACAAAGGTGGATAAAAAAGTTCTTCGTTCTTTCAGGGGATTTGTGCCTCCAGTCTTGTCTTCAGTGAGGCCATGGTCTTGGGGGTCAGTTTCAGGTCTTGGGGATCTTGTTTTTATGGCCCTGAGAGACTTAATTGTTGCCTTAGTTGTATTTTTCAGGTCATTTTTGTTAAAAAAATTGAGACAGTAGATCTGTGCAGTTAAGATGCCTCTGACTCAATAAACACAACTCTTTTTGTTGTACCCTTACAAGCCCAAGCCATCATGTGATGTGGTGGTATGGGCACGTTTGGGCAGTTCCTTTTCAATTTTTCTCCTCCACACTTTCCTCTTTTCATCACTCTGGTGTTGGTTCATCATTATCTTGTCTATTAGCACTAGAACTCTGCAGTCTGCGTAAACTAAATTTTTGGTTCTTAAGGCTTACATGTTTTTTGCAGCTTGTGGTGAACCTTGTGAAGTCTTGTTAGTCACTTTATTTTAGTCTGACACATCTGTGCCTACATTCTACATCGTGTTCACCAGATCTACTCTTCTTGATCGGTTCAGCCCACACAGATATCATTCATAGGAAAGTATTTTTTGGAAGTTTTGCTAAGCTCACCCCAGTGTTTTTGTTTTTACTTTCTTAAAAGTTTTAGTTTGACTTTATATAATATTTGATATAGTTCTTGTCTTTGTCTCTGTGTGTCTGTACAGTCGTTGGATGAGCAGTTTCCTCTGGGATCAAAGTTTTCTAATTCTGAGTCCAAGCTGTCTGGATATGTTTCTGACCAGTTTATTCTGATATCTCTGGATCATTATGGCCTCATTATGACCTGCTTTAAAGTAATTGGTGCTTTTTTGGTTCTCTTGTTGAAGGGCTACAGAACAGATTGCAGATGCAAATACAGCATCTTCAATCGACACATGAACTAATAGTGCAAAAAGACACAGTTGGCCAAGAAATAACTCCGCTGTTAACTGTCAGAGGACCCTGTATTAAACAGGATGTGATTACTACACAGTTCATCTAGATGCACATAACTGTTCGTTTTTATTGTTTTGCTTCAGGTGCCTGAAGACAGACCCAAACCAATAACTTTGTCCTCTGTCCGTCAATATACAGACTTGAATGTGGCCGCAGTATTGCTTCCTATCTTTATCTGTAAACAGATGAAATTAAACACAGGGGGGGGTCACTGAAAAATGCCATTAAAGCAACTGAAGTGAACTTCATTTTTGACATTGCAATTTCTCTTAAAGGTTTGTGTTGTGCCTTTCTCACACAACGGGAAGAAACCATATGTGATTCCTCACAAAAAAAGATATCTCCGACAAGTCGAATCAGTGTGAAATTGCAAGATTCTGTTGTCAGATGTTACCCTTTCTTCCCGCTGCTACTGAGCTCAGACTGTGATTTGTAATTGGCACTCATTTTAAATGCAGATTGCCCTGGAGAATCTTTCAGTCCATAGGGCAATCTCTTATTTACAGAGGATCCTTCATTAAGACACGTAGCGGGGCTGCCTCTGTCCGCGCAGTTCAAGAGACAAGAGAATGTGTCCTTCTCGCCGCTCTGCATTTGTTCTCAATGTGTGGATCATTACAGGCCTAACAGGCTGATTTTTGAAGACACTCGTTTGCTTTGCTTCCGACAAACAGAAGAGCGAGTTCCGCGCCGTGAACTCGCACAAGGAGACGTTCTGCACTCCTGATTATAAATTGGTGTCACAGATGTTGAGATGATGTGATGTTTTTCTCTTTGCAGCTGCTCACGTTTTGTCAACATTTTATGCTTAATGAGAAGTCATGGAGAGGAAGCGCTAGGAAACAAAACTGTTCTGATGTGAAAACTCCACATCCTGGCAAAGAGAAGATGAATATTCATAGAATCATAGCATGCCTTGTCAGCCGCCCCCCCCCTTTTTTTTTTTTTTACAATTTTTAAAAAAACATTTGGGCCTTTTTGATCTGCGCAGGCAAGAAAACAAGATCTTACTCGGCTTGGATTGAGTTTTGTGTAATTAGCCCTCTATGTTGAAAGCGCTTCAGAGCTTTCCGGGGCCAGATGAAGCCCGGCCAGAAGCACAGTCTTTCTGGATTCAGATTGGGCTGTAACGAAACAGAGACACTCTAAGCTTCTGAGGTGCTTTGAGGAATTTGAGCTGACAATCTTGCCTCCACAGAAGTCTTGCCTGGGCGCCAGCATGTGGCCCAGCGGAGCGTGGCTATGGTCATCTCCATAGTATTTTCTGCGCATTAGATTAGAAACATTCCGAGGCATGTCTTGCGGGTGGTATTCACTGCTTCCAACTAATTACTCACAATCTGTAACATTTCATAGGACAATCATATTAGATATCTATACATTTTACTGCAACAAGATGCTTATTGGACACCTGGAAATGGTTACCGGAAATGCTAAGCCACTCTAAGGTCGCAACAGATGCTCTTGGCTGAAGAACACCCAAAGAGCCCCCAGGATTTTCCCAGGACAGCAAAGTTTCACAGTCAGTCTCATAATGTAAATCCCACTCCTGATCTAATACTCATTTTTGGAGTTGTAGCCCATTAGGGTTTTTGATACATTGACTCCTCAATCTCTGTGATTGTGCCATTAGCTTTGCATTGTATTTGTGCAACAGGACTGCCAAATAGCATTGAACGGTCTGTTTCTCTGATCCTGCTTCTGATTGGAGCGAGACCAGGGAGACCTGGGGGGAGCCGCTTTGGTGGAGGGACACTGGGCGACAGGTGGCATCAATACCATTAGTCATTTGACAGCTTCTCTTTCAAGTAAGAATGAAGAATGTTCATCTACGCTAATCAAAACAGCCACAACAAAAACACTGGCGTGGCTCAGATCTGGCAGAAGCTCTCTACAAAGTCATTCCCAATTAATCAAAGACTTTGTTTTTTTGTCAGAACATTAAAATGGACCATCCTGCCTTTGCCGTGAAAATCACATTATCAGATGAGGGATTACTTGTAATTTTCAAATCCGTGAAGCCTGTAATTCACGCACAGAGCTCTAACATTCATTTCCCCTAAATTTCTGTCTCATGGTCACAGCAATTAAATTGGCTTGCGGGAGTCGTCCTTCTATTATTATTTTATTTAACATTCCTAGCATTCAGAGTAGCGCACATCCAGTTTATCTGATGCTTTATACTTACAAGGACATACGCATTTTGAGACATTATTTTAATAGATGGGCATGATTATTTTTCAACAGTACAATCAATATTGCAGTAAAAACATTAGACGCCGGCCTGTTAGAGCTCTGTTAAATCCATTTAGCATCTAAACATGAAGAAAAAGTAACCCTCCGTGTTATTCTTTATCAATTTTACAATATAGGCCTCGCGCCTACCAGTCCAGACATGATAGATGACCCTTTTAGATTTCTGGTGTCACATCACGTGTAGTTGGGTTCTAAAAAACAAAAAACAAGGGACCGTAGAGCGGAGTTCCATGACAACTTTGCTCCATTTACAGAATCAGCACAGAGTTCACTTTTGTAATGCCCATGCCAGTCAACACTTATGAAAAGTACATGAGCCCGACAGAAGCTTAAAAAGGATAAATACTACGTTTTCAATTTTCTTGTAGCGGTTGTGAATAAATACCACAGCTAAGAACCTCTTCTGTCTCTCATACTTCCACACGCATCTACATACTGTAAATGTTTAATAGGCTCTCTGCAATGGTGTCCAAATTCATATATAACTCTTCGTAATGTTCTGTCACGGATGCCGGTGGGTATTTTCCTTCTGTTTGGAGAAGATATTACTCTCTATCTCCTGAGCTATGCAATTGGACAGACATCAAAGATGCCTTCTTGGCACTCTCCTGTACCAACATGCTTGCTAGAAAATGGGAATTACCAGTGGCACGGTAACATCTCACTTTAAGAAGGAACTGATGCTCACACTCAGGCAGACTTTAGTAGGTATTGTTTGCTTATTTGGAGATTTAGGGCAGAATGCGAGTAAAGAAGTGTTTCAGATGATCAGTAGTCATGGTGAAAAGCTTTCATACTTGTCATATGAAACTCAACTACTTGGTTAAAGTGCCGATATCCTGCGTTTTTGTGACCTCACAAAAACAATGGCTGGGTTTACTTTTTGCAGCTTAGTTTCTATGTATGGACTAGCGCTGGACTGGCCATCAGGATCCCGGGAGCACCACCGAACGATATCGAGAGGGACACCGGCGCGTATTCCCAATAGCACCGCCATTCCCAGGTGGGCCGGTCTCAAAATGCCCAGTAAGATTTTTTTTTGTCCCAGTCCAGCCCTGGTATGGACTACATGGATCAAGACGTTAGTGGTATGTTTTGAAACATTAACAGTGTTTACAGCATTTACGCCCCCTTTTTTTAAAGAAAGTGAGGGAAAATTAATTATTTATCAAATAAACCGTCTTGATCACTAGAGCCTAACAATGTTGCACAATAATAATGTATATTTCATTATCGGAATCAGAATTTCTTTATTGTCATTGTTGCAACTGTATACAAAATTTAAGGTGCAGTTTTCTTAGTGCAAGAAGGTTTTCAAGTAAAAAGTATAGAAGTAAAAATATGATAAGACAATTATAAACTTTCTACGATAATTATAAATATTCGAAGACTATCAAAAATATTCTAAGACTATTCAACTTCAATAGCAAGTGTCACGGTTCGGTCAGCGGCCGTTTCTGTTTTTGATTCACTTTTCTGTTCTGTGTT
>JBBPDB010000032.1:8893119-8912114 GCA_037974465.1 Brachypetersius altus | reverse complement strand
GGTTAAAAAAATTAATCTATGCCCACCTCTAATATATATATATATATATAAATCAAAAGTGACCATTTGTTTGCTAAATGTACATGTATACTCATATAGTTTCATCAGAGGCTGGATGAAAACCCAGTCAGATGTTAGCTGCTAAAAAGACTACTCTGAACAAAAGTACACATTTGTAATTGTTACCTTGCCACTTAACTAAAGCACCTCCTGGTCAGTAGTAGAAATGACACTGTGATGTTTTTTGTCTCTGCGGTAGAACCTTCTTTTGTTTAAAAAAGCTTTTAAGCTCATGTACGGTGAGTATCAATCAGCAGGTGAAAATGGAAAGTGGCTGGCATATGGGTAACAGTCTTGGAAACAATCTAATTTTGTCCTTGACTTAGCAGCTCTCCAAGGCTGCAGAGAAGCATGAACGTATTTTTCACGTTAATGAGAAAATGACAGATGGCGCCCCATCATTGTTTTACTCAATGTTTTACTATGACTTTGTGTTGGAAATTTCTCTCCTCATCCAAAGAAGTCATATGTATGGGCCACAGTAACAGGGATTTTTTTTAGATACCAGTCCTGTTTATACCCTTGTAAACATGATTACACAGTATGGAGAAAGCAATGCACTACAACTTTAATTACAAATGGACTATTTTCTAGTTTTCAAGATTTTGTTACTGTAAAAATAGATACATGTGTCCAATAAACTGCTGTAGCAATCAGGTTTTTTTAGGCAGGTGATCAAGAGAAGTCACTCAGGATGAAAGCAGCCTTAATATAGTCAACGTAACTCTTAAAGGGGTTATTATATCTCCACTGTGCCGGGCATATTTAAGTGTGACTCATCACACCAGGCTTAACTGAGGGGTTTCTCCAGATTTTCACCATCCCACCCCTAATCCTTCATGACATTTTGTAACAGAATATGGAAAGGTATCTCTGGTAGCATCATACTGAAGGCAAGTACATGTAGGGCTGCGTTACATCTACGTTACTCAATAACATTCAAATTGACAATGCAGATGACTCTGGAATAAGCATTTATCAGTGTATATGTGACCTGATTTGGCAAAATGAGTCACAAGTGTCACGGTTCGGTCAGCGGCCGTTGTGGTCCGCTGCTTTTCTGTTTTTGATTCACTTTTCTGTTCTGTGTTTTGAGTGCTTTTATTTTCATAGGTCTGCCCATTCTGTTGTATCACATGTTCTGTTAGTCAGATGTTTTCTGTTTTCATGTTTAGGAGCCCCAGCTGCTTTGAGTTTTTTCCCTGATCACTGTCTGTATGTAAAGCCCGTTTTGTGTTTCCCTCCTCATGTCTCCATCACCTCATCACCTCACCTTTCCACCCCGTTTGCCCTGCCTGTAAACCTGAATCGTCTTTTGTTTTCCTTTGTGGCCCGCGTGCCCTTTTGTTTTGCCTTCGCTTTCCTGAATAAAGTCACGTTTGCATGGATTCCCGCATTCCTGCCTGTTCCTGCTTCCCACGAGGGAGTTCCGAGTGCTGGCCTCGTGGCGAGCACTCTGACAGCAAGTGGGTCAGATATGAAAGTCACTGGGGGTTCGGGGGCCACAGAATTTCGTGGTGCCGCTAGTTGAATAGGCCTGTTCTAAGACATAAACTGTTAAAAAGGACCACGTAAACATATGGAAACATAAACATGTGTAAACTTGACTGTAATGATAAAGTGCACTAGCATGGTAATGGTTGAAGGGTAGAAACTGTTTCTAAATTTATTTTTCTTTGTGGACCTGAAACAGACGTTCTAACAGTTTGGTAAAAAAAAGTTTGTAATCAGGGTATGATGGGTCTTGCAGAATCATAATGGCCTGTCTAAGACAGCAAGGATTATGCAGGTCTGAGTGCACAGAGAGAGGGCACCCGTATGACCCTGTGGAGCTGCCTTCCTCTGTGTAGCTGGAGAACCAAGCACAGAGGCAGTAGGCCAGGACACTCTCTACTGTGCAGCAGTACAAGGACATCAGCAGTTTCTCAGGAAAACTGAGAACTGTCAGGAAGTAAAGTCTATTTTGGGCCTTCATCACTAACTCAGCTGTGTGCGCTGCCCAGGTCCGGTCCTACCTAATGTTGACTCCTAAGAAGCAGAAGTCTGAGACCTTCTCGACACATTTTAAATTCCCCTACTCTTCTCTCTTATTGTATAAAAGAGCCATGTAAACCCACTTTTGTTCTTCACACTAACACAGCTCAAATATATGGTTCTTTGGGGACCTAAAATGGTTCTCTAGCATCACTCAAAGATCCCTTTCTGGCACCTTTTGTTAAGAGGGGCTACACAATGCTGATAAACCCTACACTGTCAAATTGCTGAGAGATTTTGTGTCCTTGATCTTGAAGACCAGCCACACCCAAAAATTAGTTAAATCTCAAGGAACTGGCTTGTACCAGGTATTGGCTCACACACGTTTTGCAGTCAGGTAGCTTTCAGTGTTTTATAAAAGCAGTGCTTTGTGTCAGGAACACTGTTTGTGCTTGATTAAATCTAAAGGAACTGTTTCCACTGTTTCCACCTTTCCTTCTGGTCACAGACCATCTTTAGTGGTGTGATTCCGCACATTTCCCTGGAGAGCTCCAGAAGACCCCAGTGAGATTCAAACCATGTGTGAATTTGACTTAAGTAGCTGTGTTTCATCTTGCATTCTCTTGTTATTTTTGTCACTTCTTGTGACTTTGCTCCTCAAAGTGATCAGGCAGGACAGGTGAGAATATCAGTGTATAACTCGCACACATTTGACCATTTATTTTGTCATTTTAAGTATAAATGCAATTTTCTGGCTTTGTAGTTAATCTTCTCCTGTCCTGATTGAAAAGTCATGCATGATTTATCTATTTTAATTGCTTGGTGCCTTTAAAAATTCTCATATTAGGAGATTAATTAAGTACTAATAGATTTGACAGTGGGACCCCTACTTTTATTCCTATAGAGGCACTGACCTGCTGTCTGGGTTACATTCTTATTCTTTCAGGGTCGCTGTACAGCATGGTTTTAAGTGTACTTCGGTGTATTTTTTCCCATGTCCTGATGTGTGGACAAGTGACTTTTATTTCTACAGCTCTGGAAAAATAAGAGATCCCTGCAAAAATGTTCAGTTTCTCAGATTTTATCTTTTACTGGTACAACTGAACAGCTTTGCCTTACATTTACATTTATGGCATTTAGCTGACGCTTTTGTCCAAAGCGACTTCCATTCTCTAACTACAGGGGACAGTCTTCCTGGAGCAACTTAGTTAAGGGTCTTGTTTAGGAACCCAGTGGTGGTATACTGAAGGTAGGATTCAAACCCATGAAATCTTGGTCCAGAGCTGTTGTGTGTGTTTGTGTAGGAATTTAACACTGGTGTGGAATGGTTGTCAAACTAATTGAGATTTTTTTAAAAAAATGCAATTGTCTCTTATTTTTTTCTGGATAAGGGTATCGGTTTTGGAGTGACATATCTGTGTTCATTGTGAGGCTGAAGAGCACTGAGGATTCTTGGACTTCTTGAATCTTTTTGCAGGACTAGCTGTTCTCGGGACACTTTCGTCTTCATTGCAGCTTTGAGGCAAAAGACAGACTCTGGAAGGACACAAAGTTTTGTCTTACTTTTGCTTCAGAACACTTATCTCTCCACTGTGAATGCCAAAAGAGGAAATAAAGGAGAGACCGATTAGACAGTCGTTCAGAGACGGTGAATCTCGGACCGGCTGTTCTACTGTTAGCAGGCCCGTAGCGGCTGTCGTTTACTTCCGGACAAGATTTCGACTGACTTTACAAAGACCTCTTTCTGGAGCTCCATCAGCAGTCCTCAGGCTTCATTACGCCTGTAGAGGGGACTCTTCAGAGGCAGCCGCAAGCTGCTGGCATTTATATTTTTGGAGCAGTGATGCAGGGTTCTCTTTCGCGAGGCCCGTTGCTCGAGAGGCAAGTCACTTAGCCTTCCCCCGAACATGCAGCACATTTGCATGCGCCTTTAGACTTGAAGCGGCACGAGAGACGCAAACAAAGCGCCTACTGCTGACTGTCGCATATGTGTGCGCAGCGGTAAACAGCAGGCAAGAGCGAACGCCTGGGGCAATGACAAAGGCACCCCCCAGGTAGCTTTAGCCTATTTCTAAATGTAGCTCACTCTTGGAAAAATGAACTGCGCAAACGTGGAACGTATTTTTTTTTTGTGTTGTTGCTTAGTTATTTTTTTTCGCTCGCAAGATCCTGCAGCGTCATGGAATTTTTGCTTTTCTTCGTGAAACTATTTTTTTTGCACATTTCAGCATAAGTTTCTGTATAAGAGACCATATGTCGTTGATGTTAAAATATGATGGTGAAATAATGCAGACAAGCATAAACTGATTTTGCATAACATCAGTGTTACTTTTCAGGAGCTGAACTCGGAGTGAACGTGGCAGTGGGTTCGAGCACAATGGAAGGGCTAAAGGCAGACAGAGCAAATAAATGAACTATCTCCCCTCTGCGGACCCCCACTTGCTGTTTAGTGCCCCTAATAAGCAGTTTGTGGTGAGGCTGTCAGAAAGCACTACTGGCTCATAGGTGCAGTTTTTTTTCTGCTGCTGCATTTAGGTTGTGCAGTCAGTCTGGACCATCATGCTGTTGCTACGGTAACCTGTTGAGGGGAGGCAAGAACGTCCACCTCTTTACTGCAGTATGATTTCTAGTGGCTGTTCACTTCATGAACACACTCTCTCTCTGTCTCTCTCTCTCTCTCTCTCTCTCTCTGTCTCTCTCTCTCTCTCTCTCTCTCTCTCCCCTCATACCACAAACAGCCCAGTAATACAGTTACTGCCAATTTATCTGTTGAGGCTTTAACTCACTAGTCGATCAGAGCGGCTGCTTCTGCAGTGGAAAATGAGTATTACTCTCACTAGCGTTCAGTCTGGAACACACTGCATAATCTTTTAAGGACGCAGAAATTCACTTAATTATGTTTTAGTCAAGATTGGGGTTAATTACTGCCTCAGGTTCTCTTTTTTTGGTCCGTACAGATAACACACACACGCAAACGCTCACACTCACTTCTTTCAGAAAGATAAAACCCTTTTCCATTATCACATTTCTCACTCTTTACAGCAGAAGCACAAAGCAAAGAAATACGTCTGATTACTTGGCAGACGGACTGAATTCAGCATTCAGATGTGATCCAATAGCCGCGTCCAGTTCACTGCAGTGCTCCGCCGATGCTTAGACATTCATAGGCTGTGATGGTCTTCGCGATATTATTGCTGCTGCCCAGAAGATGACCTGCTCCTCAAACCATGTCCTGATTCTGAGTAGCCAGATCCACATGCACTGCAGTGCACAAATGAGCTCTCAGTATTGCTTGCTGTCTAGAAGGCAGCCTGCTGCCAGCACAGGCAGTGAAATATGTCGTAAATCTTGATTTTGCATGTCAGTATTTTGGGTTCCTAGCTGTTAGTCAAGCTAGCTGGGTGTTTTGGATCCATGCCATCAGCGGTTGTGGATCTGTGGTCCAGTTGATTTATCTACAGCAAAAGATAAACCAACCGGACCACAGAGCCACAGACCCTGATAGCGAGCTGAGAGAGTTTTGAAAGATATTCCTGACTTTATTTGAACTATTGTCTTTCTTACCTTTTGTGATCCCCTTTGCTAGATGAGTGCTCAGAATTTGCACTAAAGCCATCCACACAACATTCACACAAAAGATGAAGAGCTTATAGAGATATATGCAAAGTTGAGGGGATTCAGAACTAAAGGAATTTGGAGAAAGTTGACCTGTTGGTTAAACAAATGTTAAATAAGCTATGCTGAAGCTATGCAGACTCTTCTTGGAACAAATTCCTAATGATGTTTGATGTTCTCCACTCTACTTTAACAGCACCTTTCTCATCACTCTGGAGCTTTGCCTCATGTGCAATAATTTGTACCTTCTTCCATCTTCCTGGACAGTGAAAGTTAACACAACCCCAGTCCTTTACTTTCCAGTCTGGAAACTTTTGCTCTCTTCAGTGATCCGGTTGACACCAGGTAATTTACATTGTGCTGGCTTTGCCATTCTCGAAGGAAAACTGTTGGACAGTAGAGCTGGACAGACACAGTGACAAATTAGCCAATGTGACTTCAGCTAACAGTGTAAATGAAGATGGCTAGGGGTGCTCCGCTGCTTTGCGTGGGTCAATTCTGCAATTTTAGCTGATTAGACAACTGAGGTCCTTACAACTTGTGATCTCTCAGCTGGCAAAAGAATACATGCAACCAGGAATATTGACACAGTGGGCTCAGCACCAGTAGAGAACACAAGGCCATTGAAACCATCCCATTTTTATAACCACTGATTGTTATTGGCTAAAGACCTTTAATGCATTTTTGTGTAATTAGAATTTGCGGTTTCTCTTCGGAAATCAATATGAAGCACTATCATAAAGCACAGCTATTGAGTGGGACACAATCTGTTAAGGCACTGAAACATGAATGCTAGATGGGCAGGGCTTATGCCCAATACACAGTGAGCATTAGCTTTAAGTCTGGGAAATTGTGAAGCTTGGAATGAGGGGCAGGCGCTTAGTGCCCTCAAACACATCACAGGAAATGGCCTTCTGTAACGGCTTAACATTTCCAAAGAGCGTGTCCTTCGACATACTGAAGATCTTATACTGAGTGCCGTTTGTTATGCTAATAGTCACCCGTAGGCTGATGTGTTTTCACTGGGTTTTCACTAAGCGGTGGGTTCACCTTGTCCTATGTGTCAGAATGTCAGGACTGGAGGGACAGTGTTATTTTGTGTGTTTCAAGGTCTGTTGAATATCCTGCTTTGGCTCAGTTATAAAGCATAGCCATAATTATGTTTCAAGAGTCATTTCCCCTCAAAATGTAGTCTATCAGCCAAGATAGGTTAGGTGTCTAAAGTTTTTCTTGATGTAGTTTTGCACTGGAATTGGAATATTCCACTAATAAGAAATGGAGGCTTATAATCCATCTAGCCTTATGCAAACCATTACAGAACATTTCTTGCAGGGTGGCAGGGTGCTGAAAGAGGACAAGGCCTTTTGGGGATACCGTTACTGTAAATGGATTAACTTAGTCTGTTCCAATGTTTAGGTGGGTGGTACATGTCGAAGTAACATCCACATGAATCCAGGACTTAAGATTTCCCAGCAGAACGTTGATCAGAGCATAACACTGCACCAGCATGCCTTTTCCCAAAGTGTGTCCTTGTGCCACCTTTTAGTGCATCCTGGTGAATCCCATAGTGTCCCCTGGTGCACACACGCCCGGCCATCCACATGATGTAAAAGAAATGTGATGCATCAGCCCAGGCCACCTTCTTCCATTGCTCCATGGTCCAGTTCTGATCCTCATATACCCATTGTAGATACTTTCAGAAGTGGGCACTTTGACTAGTCTGTGTCTGTGCAGACCCTTAACGCAAGTTGCAACGCTCTGTGCTCTGATATCTATCATTAACAAGCAAATCTGTGCTACAGTAGCTGTTCTGTAGAACTGGACCAGACAGGCTAGCCTTCACTCCCTATGCTCTTCAGTGAGCTTTAGATCCTTGTTGCTGGTTGTCTTTCTTTGGATTTTTTGGTAGAGGACCTGCTGTTTTGAGAAATGCTCTGACTATGTGATCTAACCATCACAGTTTGGCCCTTGTCAAAGTCATTCAGATCTTTACACACGCCCATTTTCCGTGCTTCCAAAACATCAGCTTCAGGAGCTATCTCTAGAAGACATGCCTAATATATCCTTTGACTGGTACTAAGAGGACAAGTTCAAATAAAATATTATTGTCTTTGCCTGTCAGTGGTTTTAATATTATGAAGGATCAGTGTGTGTCAGACACATATGAAAGTCTATTTGACATTCCCTAACAACCCCACAAGACAAATGCGTGGAGATTTAGACATGGAGCATTGTTAATACATAAGTTTCATGCCTTGGGACTCTGATCAATATTTGAAGTAATGGGGAATTTTGTCACTTTTTTGGCTCCATCACAACGTGATGGTTTAAAAAGCCTGCCACTGAAATTGCTAGTGCATCTGTATTTGTAAATGGAACCTAATATCTGATTCACTGCTATTAATTACATGCCTCTACTGCAAAGATTGAAGCTTAATACTCTGTTAAAATGAGAATTGTGTTTCCGGCTGCATCAGCTCATCACAAACACTGATAAATGGAATTCGGAGGGCAGTTTAGTGAGTCAAATCAGTCGGAATGTTCTGCAGGAACTATTATTACTCCTCGCTCCGACACACTGACTCGCGCTTAAGCGTGCCTCTGTTCAGAGCTCTTTATTTTATGGGAGCGTATTTTGTTGCACCACTGAGAACTCATCTGGGCCAGGCAGCAGGAGGTGCTGGGAGAAATTGTGCTGAATAGTCTTGTGTTAGATTGTTGCTCTGGCGTCTCTGCTGGAGGCTGGATATCATGTATGTTTTGTACGATGTGATGGCAACAATTTTTAGCCCCACTTGCTCTCCCTCATGCTGCTCCTGAAAGTATAGGGCAGGTTTAAAGCCCACATCGCTTTTCTCTTCCGACAAACTTTCTGATGGGATTTCCACCGCACCATTCAGCAGGAGCTTCTCTTTAAACTTGTTTACAGTTATAGGAGATAAACCTACATTTTGTTCTTTGCAGCTTTCATATTTTCTCTTTGTTCTGAAGCAGCTGTAGGTTGGAGCTTCCCCAACCATCAGGTCACCATCACTTTTCAGATCCTGTTTGTAAAAATCCTGTGGGTTTGTGTTCATACAGTTGTGTATATATAACATAAAGATCTTTTTACAAAATAAAATAATGTTCTTGTAAAGTAATTTGGCTACATTATTGTTTTCTGGACCATTTTATGTGTATTACACTTAAGGGCAACCCTAGGATGGTGTGTTTTTAGTCATTTATTAGATTTTTAGTGGGTTTCTAGCAGCTGTGTGGAATGGATGGAGCTGTGTGGAATGGATGGAATGGAGTGGGTGGTTAGCTTTGTCCCTGTGTTTCAGAGAGTCTTTTAGAACTGGGAGAGAATAACAAATTTTGACGTTTCAAGGTCTGTTAAATTTTTGTTTTACTTGATTATAAAACAGCCGTAATTATGTTCAAAGAGGCATAAAGTGCCAGTTTGTTGGGGAAAAAATGCACACTTTCCCCCAATGTAGTTGATCATCCGAGGCATGCGTGATGTCTGATGTTTGCTTCTTTAGTTTTGCGCTGGTGCTTGTGCTCTTTATAATTAGCCTACACTGTTGAATTCCTGTTTCAGTGCTCGTTTGATGAAAAAATGAAATGAAAACTACACAAATTGTCCTTCCACCAAATGTAGCCGATCAACCAGTATCTTTAGGCTTCCTTGGTTTGCTTCTTTAATCTAACCCAAGGAGTTTTAGATATGAAGTTAATGTGATTAACAAGTCATGGAAGCTGATACCCTGCTAATTAACACTGAGCAAACTGCACACCTTAATGACTTCAAACCCACTTTAAACTGAAATGTACAGATAGACTTGCTTATGTGGTTTCTGATATATTGCATAGCTGAACACTGTAGCAGCAGACACCTTGAAGCCAGTTCTGGGATCACATTTGTTTAAGCAACAACACCAATGCAATCCACAATTTACACACAGCAATGAGACATCCCATGAATAAGAGAGTACGTGTTTTTATCTGCCTTTTTTTTTCATTTAGACTTGGCTTGTAAGCCCGTGGGCCTCTAGTGCAAATACAAAATGTCCTTGGTTTAGTTAATGTTACTGTAAAACACTCAAGGCTTTATAGAACAAAATAATGGATATCATTACTGATAATATTGGAGGGGATGGAGGTCCAGTTCTATTAGTGCATTCAACTTGAGATGGTCCCGCTTCGTAAATGGCAGCTGGTGTAAAATTTATATGATGTAAGTAGTAGTTAATTCATGCATAATTCAAAACAACAGGTAGCACAGTTTGTAAAGAGAGACACTTGGTTTATTTCAGTAGTGCCATAATTGGCTGCATGGACCATCTGTCTGTAATTCCTACTTCCCCCATCGATTATGTTTAGTGTCCTGTATCTTATTACACTTCGTTATTTGTTTCATGGCAGGTCTGTGCCGTCCTGCATGAATAGACTGGATATTAAACTGAAAGGAGTTCTGTTGTTCTCCTTCTTCATTGTATTTAATATTTACACTTTTGTTCTTTTCTGTCTGGAAGTATTAGACGTGTGACCGCATTGCTTAACTGAGCTGTAATTAACAAAACCTCTGCCAAGGCTGTTGATGCAGCTTGTTGGAGCATAAAAAGGCCAGTTTATCTTATTTTAACACATGTGGCACTTTTCCACTGGCGCATGCTGTACTGTGACCAAAAGTTTTGCAGTTACAAATAATGTGACCCGTACTTGGAGCTCGATGGCTGGGCCAAAAGTCGGCCGTAGCCGAGCTGACTGCAACACTGCTTTCTGATTGGTCAAAATGTCATCACGACATGAAAAGAGGACACTGTTTTTTTTTTTTATGGTCTGCACAAAAAAAGCAACAATAGAGACACAAACTAACAATTGGGAATTCAACGAAGGCTGAAGATACATTTCAGTGAGATTTTTTTTATTACTCAAACAAATTTATCCGTTAGCTAAGTTAGCTAAGTTAGGTTTTCATCTCATGGATGAAGAATGCAGAGAAATAGAAGACCGTAATAGAAATGTGACTCTGAAAGAAAAGCTTTACGCTGGTTCAACTCCATGGACTGCCTATAAATTGTGTGGGGAGAATTACACATGGGAAATCAAGTTCCATGCCATTGCAGTATTAGGTGCAGCATGGGTCCTGTACACCTATGGGAAAGTGCCTATATATGTTTCAGGGTGATAATCTGGCTGATTATAATTGTAGGGTCCTCTCTGTTGCTTCAGAAATGAATAGGTATAGCTTGTTTGACCGTGTGCTTCGCCTTCGCAACAATACCAGGGTCCGCTCTGTCCAGGAGAGACAATGGAGAGAAGTGACAAAACATAACCAGAAGCATCTGCTGCGAGTCAGTGTGATGGAGGTGCAGCAGGACTCTCTCTCCCCCGCTACGGCAACAGATGCTCCTTCTCCTGCAAGAAAGTTTCCATACTGCTCTGTGTTCCCATTACAGATCTCTTCCATCTTCTTATCTCCTCTGGTTTATTTCACTCCCTCTGCTGGCGTGTCTTGTCCATCCCAGCTACAAAATCAGCTGTTGAAAATCAGATTATGTTCAGAATCCAAAAACGTATTTGATCCCGGAGGAAACTGCTTATGCTACGACTACACAAACACAAAGAGCAAAACAGTTAGTCAAAACCAAACTCTCCAGAAAACGCTCTAAAATGCTTAGTACTAAATACACTATGCTGTATACACACCATGCTGTGGTCAGTAAGAGAGTAATTAGGTATGTGTCTTTAGTTTATCCATAATTCATTATTTATAAGAGATAAAGAATATATTTGCAGTTTGGTGTGGCCAGTGTGCAGTGGGGATTGTCCTAAAAGGAGTGTATCAATGCACAAACAGAAAATAAAAAAGTACCATTAGAGTTGCAGTAAAATATGTCTTATTAAGAAGAGCAGTCGTCCAGTCCCTGTGTGTGATTAGAGGAGGCTTCCTTGAGAGAGTTCAGGAGTTTTAGGCACCATAGAGAATGTATTTTTAAAGCAGTACGAAATAATTTGCATATAAAATGATCAATATTACAATAATTGTAAATAACATTAATAGAGTAAGTTTTATTGTACTACTTCAAGGAATTTTGATTGTATGTCAGTGTGGTCTCTAAATCCTTCCCAACAGTTCATATAAACTGTCCAATGCCTGGTTTGGGTAATCAATGCTTCATTAAGCTGAATCAAATGTGTGGCAAATAGAGGTTAACAAATTCTTACAATGCCGAGGCCATCCATGAGAAATCTGGTGCAGAACCTGCATTCTTACTTTATAAGCTCACATAATTTTAAGTTCTGAATTGCTGGCCTGTATTTTATCCCAACGGGATCTGAATACCTAAAAAGTACAGACACCTGGAAAATTTACTGAGTACTTGTACCCATAAACATCCCTAGTAATACCATCATTTAATATGAAGTTGGTGAATCAGCTACATCAACATTTTTATAACTGAATATGATGTTTTTATAGTCTATATTCTTCTCAATAATGTTTCGTAAAACCAATTCTGAACTGTAGAACAGAATCAAACCGAATCGTAGTCAATTTAAAGATTTTTTTATTGAACTGTTTCCTAAAGATCTGTAATTAAATTGATGTCGTTCTTGATGCCATGCTGGTATTTTGTACTTTGACAGTCTTCGGTTTGATTAAATTATTGTAGTAATCCTCACTGCAACAAGGCTAGATTTACAAAACACACTCTGCCCAGAACTTCCACCAGATTGACCTGCGGCTCAAGAGCCCGCCGTCCTCCCACCTGACCCCACCGAACTCATTCACTCAGAAGAGGCGAAACTGGCCCATCTGCAACACTGCTAAGCTGAGCCTCGCTTTCTTTTCCTGCTCCCCCCTCACTTTTTTTTTAATTATGGTAAGTGCTAGAATGTCAACCCCCTGCCCCACTGAGAAAGATGTCACTTTTATAAATTGCGGCCACCCCCTCTGTCACTGCTTTCTGTCAGAGTTTTAATTATACAGAGAGAAGCGGGAAGACGGACGGCCGGTGAGTGACTTTGATTGGGTTTTGGGAGAGCCAGCAAAGGGATTAGGAGAAAACAGGCAAAACGTCGGCAGGGAAAATCAACATTCGGGCCGAGAGTGTACTGGTGTGTTCCTCTGATGGTGGACTATATAAAAAGAAAAAAGTACTGTATTGCGATAATACTGCTGGATATGACTGTGTGCTTTGTAATACATGAATAGTTACAAGTCTCGTTTCTTTGCATTCAGATCTCAAGTTGAAACATGCAGGTCTCCAGTCTGATCCCTTAACCTGATCGTCACATTTTAATCATGTCAAATCTGATGCTGTTTCAGAATTGAACACCATCAAAATAGTGTCACATAATATCACATTCCTGGTGATGTATGGAAAATATCCCAAAAAAACACACTTTGTTTGATGTGAATGTCTTGAAACCCCTCTGGTTGGCCAGCATGGTCAAAACATATAACAAAAGAATTTTGGATGTTTGAAGATTGCTTTTGTGACATCACAACTGCAGTCGCTAATTAACACAGTCGACAAACATTCCATTCCAGCAAACTTTCAGGTGAAAAACCTGAGACCACTCCTCAATACAGCATCCCTCCACCTCTCCAGTCCTGAGTTCTCTTGTTTGGACTCTCTTCTTTTGCTCGCTCCACAAAATAATCTCCAAATGAGGTCCTTGGAGAAATGTTTGTCTCTCTATCCATCCTCCTTACAGCGGGGATAAAATAAACACGCGTCCCCCTGTGAGTTCACAGCTCCGGTGGTCGTAAACTTCCTACAGTAAATATCGGCATTTTTGAGCATGTAGCTGCTTTTTATACCCATCGCCTGATTTATGATCGTGAATAAGCTTTTATTTTATTTCATTAGTGTCTTCCTTCCATGTTGATGAATTTGGCCTCATATTTATATCTCACTGGGACAGGCAGTCTTGAATGACCGATTAAGGGTTATTAAACATTCTTAAAATATGAAAATGTTTTTTAATAGTGGAAAAATAAATGGAAGCATGCCATAGTTCCATTTTTTTCCACAATAATTTCTAGGGATAATCAAAATTGTAGCTTTACAGGAGATGACAAAATCATTCTTTACCGATAATGTTAATGTACTATAATCATGCAGTAAAGGCAGGCATGCTATATCATTACAGAACATACATGAAATGCCAGGCTTTACTGGAATCACCTCCGCAGGAGAATAGTGGTTTGGCAAGACGAGAGCCGTCCATCAGTTGTCAGTGCACTGAAAGAGGATGACACGACCCTGACCGGGCCGCCAAGTGAAAGAATAGAACATTCCTTGCAGTTTTGATCTCTGCTGGCTGCAATTTTCGTCCGATTCTAAATGTTCAATTTATAACGCACCTTTCGTTTTATTCCCTTTAATCTTCTCTCTGTCTCACCGTCTCTTTCTCGCTCTCTCTCCCTCTCGCTCTGTCTATCTCTATGTCTCTCTCTCTCTCTGTCTCTCTCTCGCTCTGTCTCTCTCTATGTCTCTCTCTCTCTGTCTCTCTCTCTATGTCTGTCTCTCGCTCTGTCTATCTCTCTCTCTCTCTCTCTCTCTCTCTCTCTCTCTCTCTCTCTCTCTCTCTCTCCTCTCTCTCTCTCTGCGTACCTGCTATCTACACACCTTAACAGATCCTGTTAAATGAAAAGTCACAAGTTGAAGCATAAATAAGGAAAATGTGGAGTTAAGAGGATAAGTGGCAGAAGTTTTTTTTCCTCCAAATATAGGGGAAAACAAATAAGTAAGCAATAACAAAAGGTGTAGTTAGTCACTAAGGTGCTGTTGAGGAAGGTATATTTCTGAAGAGTTTCATTTTAGCTTTTTGTTTTGATTGTAGTTTATATTATTCTAGCGTGAACAGTTTTCTCTGGGATCAATAACATTTTCTGATTCTGATTTGGACTCTTTTCAGACCAAAAGAGTGTCCCCTATAACAGGTGGATTTATAGCAGGAGCCTGGGTTCTATTGCAGTTTTGCACAAAAATGTTTTTTTCTGAAAAGTGGACAAACGATTGTGAATGGTCAGTGTTTCTCTTCAGTTATGTTATTTGATTAAGGCTGGATTTTCTCCTCGCTTGATCACTATTCCAGTTAAACAGGGCAACTGATGTGCTAGGTCTTATCAATTATAGCACGGTGATTTCATTTGTATCCACCGCAGTAGCCATGGTAGCATGTAATCGAAGTCGAGGAGGACATGTGATGCCCACGATAATGAAAAGGCAGCCTCTTTACACCTTGCAGACAGAGTCCTGCACGGGTCCACTTTTGGAGACATGCACCCGCACAGTACAGCACCACACCTGCCTGTTCATCTGTGATTATATCAAAATTAAATCTGCACCCACCTGGGCCCATTAACATTCCGTCCGTAACCCGCCCGTGCCTCTGATAAATTACACATAAATTAAAACCATTCTATTGAAGCGCAGGGCAGGACTGGCCTCCCAGGACGCTTTGCGTGTGGAGTAAGTGGCCAGTTGGCCCTTTTTCTGTGTTTTTGGGGAACTTTAGGGGGGGTATTTGCCAGTGTCTCTCCTCCAGAGTCTTCTTGTTGGGGTTGTGGAGTAGTACCTGGACATGCCAGTGGGGGCTCAGTACTCTCTAAAGTACAAAGTCTGTTTCGAAGCTGTTAGCTGAGAATAAAAAGACATTTTGTTTGAAGAGCAATGTCTCTTTTTGCTCTTTCACGCTCGCCACAATATCTTCCACAGTCCCAGGTTTGAGATGCGTCCGCGATCTTGGATCACAAATCCAGGGGAAGAAAAATCTCTCTCACTGGAGCGCAGGGAACACACTGTGATAATGACTATTTGTACATGATAGTCTAATACATAGATATTTTCGCTAATATGTTACTTTTGCAGACTACAATACTGTACTGATTGATCTCCTACCCGCCTGTTAAAATACGCCCGTTTCAGCAGCTATTAATTAGAACAGTGTTCCTGTGGATGCAAAACTTTTAAATAAGTCGTTCAGTTTAATTCCATGTTAGACCCCAAAAGAGCTAGTTTCAGCCAGAAAGTGCATAGACATTGCTTTTGTATTTATTTGTTTCAGGGGTGTCATATGACTTAAATGCAAAATATCAAAATATTGCTTTGTAAAGTCATCTGAAAACATCTAAATGTGAATGTTGAACTCGCCAGTATATGTTTTTTTTTCAAAACCCTAACTGTTTCCACTTTATTTTGTTTGCTGTTTCAAATTGCCAATTAAGCAGATAATTGGAAACCCACCTACTGCGTCTTGTTGCTGAATGTGTTAAAAAATAATAAAGGCCCCCGGTGGCTCAGGAGACTTAAGCAGTCGTCCCCAGGCACTACCTTAGACACTGTGATTGGCTAAGGCAGAATAAGACATCTCTCAGAAAGGAGGACTGATTCTTCTATACAGATTAAATGTTTTTAATTGTTGTGCAGTTATTTGTTGGTCGTAGCTAATTAAATCAAGCCTATAATTAGTACAGATTCTGAAGTTTGTGCATTTGTGTTTGTAAACAGAAGTGGAGATAATAATTATGAGCTGAAATTAGTGAAGTTATTGTTGCTTTGGTCAGAAATACAGACTCAAACCTGTTGATTCAGAAAGAAAATTGTAAACATACTCACAAACAGTATATAAGTGGGTGCCAGTTAAACATAATGTCCTAAACAACAATATAGAATTTAGCTTGGGGGGAACTCGTCTTACCACTACCTCGTCCAGGAGGGAGAGAAAGGGGTTCCAAATGGCCAAAAATGTTTTCATCTCATGGATCTCATCCCATTTGAATGACTGTCAGCCATCCTTCTATGAAAGCTAGGTGGAACGGGAGTTTTCCATTCTTTCAACAGTAGAAGATGCCCAACGGTCTACTTTGGGGGCCAGAGGGCAAAAAAAGCACCTTAATAGCTGTATGTTTGCTGTTATATGGAAAATAGGTTTTACCTATTCTGTTGTATAACCCACTGTATGCTTTGGTTTTAAATCAGACTGTACCTCATTTTGTGCAGCCATACTCTGTACTGCGGATTAAAATCCTTTATACTGCAGATATAAACCAGTGAGGGAAAAACACGTGTGCTTCATTAAAACCTGTGTTGTGCAGTTTTGGGTAATGTTCCTGTTATTCTAATTCAGGTCAGGCAGGTGCTGGCCCATTTCTCAGGATAGGTGGACAGGTGTGGGTCAGGAAAATGCTGACCCGCGCATCATTATTAACAACATTAACATTTCGAGGTGAAGCATTTCCTCCAGGTTAGGGTTCAGGTAGAGGAATCTGCTGCCGGGTTGCTGGTAAAGGCCACAGAGTGCTGAGAAAGTGTGCTGGGATTTGGCTTTGCCCGGTCAAATCCTCATTTATTAAAAAGAGTCGTGCCAGGCCCACGGGTGCCGAGCCGTGATGAGGGATGGGGGCAGGCAGATAACAAACAGAGCTACTCTGCCGGATCTACCCTCTCTCCTCTGCTCCCACTCCATTCTCCCCCCTCTTTCCCCCACTCTCCCTCAGCAGCATCGCTGCCGCTCCTCCGAGGCAATCGCAGGTGTGTAGGTGTGTGTGAGAATGCAGCCTAGGATGAGCTAAGGAGAACTCCCACCCCTTTCGGAACATATCTGTCGACTTATATAGAGGGATTATGTATATTTCTGACCCGCAGCTAAATTGCCATAATCCTCTTTCTGATTTCATACAGAAAATAGTTCTTTCCTGTGCTTTCATGGTGGTTGTTAAGGACATGGTACAAGCTAGCACACTTAGTGCTGCCACATTTGATGTGCTTTGATTTATCATGCACTCGTTATACATGCCGGTGCAAAAAGCCTCGCGCTGGTGTCCGAAAATGATCCTTCACCTCATAACTCATTCATTAATGCCGTGGAGAGATGGTAAAAGTCCGAAGCCGTCAGTAAGTATTCTCTTGCATCCCATTTTTCAAACATCATGTCCTTTGCAGCCGCTTTAATGTGCCGTACTGAATTATTTGTAGAAGAGAAAGGTGCCCAATTGGGCGGCTGACTGAAGCGATGATGTTCCAATCAGCCAAGTGTCTGCTGCTAATGCACTCTTTTCAGCTATCAGCCAGGCTTCATTGTTCTTGTTCACTTCTACATGGAGGCCTGGGGCTTTAGATGGAGTGAGTGGTTTTGTCATATTCCTCCGAAAATGCTCTTGTGGCGAGGGCAAGGTACCCCATATTCATCCTGGACCAGAAATGTTAAGAGCCTATATCCTGCATATATATATATATTAGTGCTGGGCCGTTAACTGCACCCCCCCGGACAGAGTGAGCTGTGCCTATACTATGCAAGCTATGATGAATTTCACCTTGATATTTCAGTGACTTGTCCGGCTCACGCAGTAGATTAAAATATTTAATCGCGATTAATCTCATGTTTGCCATAGTTAACTCACGATTAATCGCACCTTTAAGTCTGTACAAAATTTACCGTTACTCTCATCAACATAGGAGTAGACAAATATGTTTGCTTTGTGCAGATTTATCTTTATTAATAACAAAAGAAGAATAACACTGTAAAAAAAGACTGTAAACCAATACGGGGATTTTTTTTTAACCACAGTGTTCTCTTTAATGCAGTCACACAGCTGAAGTTAAAATTATTCTGTAAAAACATTAATGTAATAAAATCAAATATAAAACCAAAGCTATTTGCCACTGCAGTGCGTTCACGTTTTATCTAACTTGGTATTGAAAAACAAGTTCTCAGAGCATGGGGACGCAACCAATATAGCAGCTGCAAAGCATGTGGGCGGAGCCAGTGTTATTAAAGTCACATTTTATGTAACAGTCAGGCGTCTTATATGGACAAAAGTAATGGGAGCGCTGTACATGTCGGCTGGTTTTTGCGGGGGTCAGATGTACCATTACTTTTGTCCATATTAAATAGCTCAGCGCTGGTGTTCAGGGGCGGACTGGCAATCTGTGCGTCCTGCAAAAAGGCCCAATATGCGGCCGAGATGCGCAGGCCCAACCTGGTAAAGAAAGTCCCAGTCCGCCTCTGCTCGCGTTACTTCGGCGAAAGCACCGACTTTCAAAATAAAAGGAATTTTAAAAATCTGTATATATACACAGTGGATATAAAAAGTCTACACACCCCTGTGAAAGGTTGTAAGGTTTCTTTTGCTGTAAGATGCGACTAAGAAGATTTCAGGAAAGGCCAACTAGAGCAGCTGAACTTTCTTTGGGGTTAATCAGTTTTAAATGATTTTGTATGCTGACTCCTATTTAACATGATTTTAAATGTGATTGATTCATTTTGAAAACAGCTACATCCCCAGTTATAAGAGGGTGTGCACACTTATGCAACCACATTATTTTAGTTTTTTTTGTTTTCTTCCC
>JBBPDB010000032.1:8862265-8880605 GCA_037974465.1 Brachypetersius altus | reverse complement strand
TGTGTGTGTGTGTGTGTGTGTGTTTGTTTGTTTGTTTGTTTGTTTGTATGTGTTGTGTGAGGACCTTTAGACTTTAGACGAGGTATTTACTCTGAGCCTGGACAGATTAGGTGGGGTCTAACAGACCTGAGGCTGTAATTAAACCCTGTGAGAAATCATGGCCGATGCTCAGGCTGCCTCTGCTTCCCACGGCTAGGCGGCATCCACTGCGTTTTGCCAGGGCGGCGTGAGGGCTTACGAGTCGCTCTGAGGTACGATTAATCTCTCCGCAGCAGTGGGCTGAAAGATTCTACATTCCCTTTGAAGTTCTTATATTGTGCGTTAAATATCTTGCACTGTTTGCATTTTAATGCTCTGTTTGCATAATTGACTGCAGATTTTTTTATTATTATTATTATTTTTTTTTTAATTCTTTCTAAATATGTGTAAATTTACTCCACACTTTCAGGCCAGATGTAACCTATGAGAGTGCTCCTCCCTTTGTGTTAATTCATAAAGCAGTTCAGCAGTTGCTGTCTTAAAGGAATAGCTAAGTCCAACATGATGATGTTGACAGAGACATTATCATGTTGGACCAATACAGTGGTTATTTTTCACTGGCACAAGGAACTGCATCGTACCACAAACAAACGTTCCATTACAAATAAAGCTGGACCCGTGCTGCTCAATGGCAGAGCCAAAAGTGGGCCGCAGCCGAGCTGACTTATTCACTGCTTTCTGATTGGTCGAAACCTTATTATCACAACAAGAGGCCACTATTTTATCATCCTTGCAATAACAAAACAAAAAAAAGTGGCTACACAATCGAACAACTTGGAAGTTGACAAAGTACAAGGACGACTGACCGTCAGGGCTGAGGATACAAACAAATTTATCTTTAACTCTGTGAGAAATGAACCAGGTTTCGTCACACGACTATGGAATGCTGAGAAACAATGTAGATATCTCAAACACTTTAAAAAAGGCAGCTTTGACAAAAAAACGTTTTGCTGGATCAATTCCATTGATGCGGGTTTGGGACAACGACCGACCATAGACAGTGTTTTTTCTTCACCAAAGTCTCAGAAACACTTACTGGGCTGAAATATCAAAGCGGTATACAACTTCCATGAAGTTCCTGGATGCCTACAGAAAAATGCCTCAATCTATTGAAGCAGCAATTTCTGGAATGGTTTATAAATGAATGGAAAGACAGAAGAATTCTCATGGTTGTCCAAGTCTTTGGAATCTGGATGTGAGTTGTCGGTATTTTTATTTATATATATGTCATTGTTTTTTTGACTCCTTTATCACATTATACCACCAACACTACTTGACTCATGTTTTACATTTGTTTGTCAGACATTCTTATCCATAGCAACTCACAATTAAATCATGTTACAGATGTAGGAGAATGTAGGGTTAGTATTGATGCTACATGATGTGCTTGTCTGAGTGGTGGAACCCCAACCTGCTGCATGCAGGACAACTGCTCAAGCCTGTGCCACTGACTGACATTCCAATCTCTGGTTGCTAGTGTTTTTGCAATCAAATCAGAATCAGAAAACTTTATTGTGGAGGAAATTGCTTACGCTACGACTGCATAGACACACAGAGACACAAAGATAAGAACAATATAAAATAAAGTGAAAATAAACTCTCCAGAAAGTACCTTACTAAATTCGGTATGCCATGCACACAAAATGCTGTGGTCGGTAAGAGAGGTGGGTATAAATACTGCAGATAAATAATATCACTGCTGAAGTTGTTTACCAGTTAATACAAATAGTGGTCTGGAGTTGCATGGACAGATACGGCCACCAGTTAGAATCTTGCTCATTTGTGAATACTAGATTCTTTTATCGTAAGCCGTATTGTGTTTGGCTGAACCATTCCTGTAGGATTAGGACTTAGATTCCCACATTAAGCCTCCCACGGTGACTTAGATTCTGCTTTGTTTTATCGTCCTGCTAGTGCTTTAGACACAGTGTCATTTGTTTGGCTTACAGGGATTGTACAATGAAGGAAATGTCATTTTAAATTATTCTCCCTTTTCTCCACTCTCTTTTCGCTTTGATTTGGACGCATTTTGTTGATGAAGAGCTTGAAACTGTCTGCCATCAAGCTACAAGTACGTCATTTTAAAAATATTCGGCTAATGAAGATAATTGTCTGAATTGCGTAGGCTCTGGAGTGTTTCACTTTGCATGTCTGATCAGCTGGGCCACAGCACACTGTGAAAGTGGTCTTCCCACCTCAGGAGAGGGGAAAACTCCAAGATGGGGGGTCAGACTTTTCACTGGCTGAACACAGGCTACTCCTCCCTCTGACCAATAAGTCATGACACACTGACCCAACATTCCCCACCTAAACACCAACAATCCAGTATTGCTTTAGAATGCGAACATCCTTCCATGTCAGTAAAACAGCAGCAGAAAGTCGGATGGTACTTAAAAAAATATTATTGTGTGCATTAAATTATATGCTTTATCCACCAAGTCTATTTCATAAACATAAGTGAAGTAATGCTAGTACACCATTTGCACTTATTTTCTAAAAATAATAACATCAGTTGCCACAGCATCGCTAGGCACCTAGTAACTGTATATAGTAAACCCCTGAACAGTAAACCAGGGGTTTGTGAGGGCGTAAAAAAACAAATGCCTAAAAAGGCCTATTTTTATGGTGTAAATGCTAAATAAACCCCAAATATGCTCCCAAAACACATTTTAAACTCAGCTTAATACATTACTCTTAAAAATGTACCGGTAAACCTGTATCCGTACTGTACAGTTTACACTGAACTGATGTTCCTGCAGTGCTAGGATGTAAAATAGCAAAATTACTCCTGTATGTACAGTACATACACAGCCAGAGGATTTAGTGAAAGATTTTTCTTCAATCCAGTGAATTTACCAGTTAAACACTTGAATGCATGACGAGTCATAATTATGATTTCCAAACTGGGAAGTAGGTTCTTATGACTAGCACTTAAAAGCAACATTAGTGCAATTATTCTAGAACTGTGTGAATGGGGGAGAATATTCTAGAAGAGTTTTAATAAGGAAGAACTTTCCAGTGATGTATAAAAGCCTACAGGAATGGTGTTAAACGAGGAGAAACACTCTGTATTCTGTATAGTCAGTTTTTTCTCTATGGGAAGAGTGAGTGGCGTTTTTGCAAACTGCTGCTGTCAAGCCCTGTAATAAACAACAATTCTATAATGCTTGACGGGTTGTGCCCAACGGACTGTTTTCATCAGAATATTGCTGGATTCTTAGAATTACCAGATAATAGAAGTACGAATATTGATTTGCAAGGGGCGGTCTGTTAACAGAAACTGATACTGCAAAGAACTAGGGTTATCTCAATTTCCACCGAATTTAAATACGTTTGTTGTTCTATTTGCATTTAATAAGAGAGCAGTCAATAAGGCACTCTTTAACTGAACCTCTTGTGTATGCTTCTTTTGTTTTATTTGAGTTTAATAAGAGAACAGTCAAACACTCTTTAACTAAACCTCCTAGAGAAATAAAGGAAAAATATAAAATCATTTGTGTTGATACTGTTGGTCTATTAGCTCTTTGCAGTCAGTATCAGTGCCTGTCAGAAAGTGTTCTAGTCGAGGGATGTCAGGTTGCTCCCTTTTATGTGCTGCCTGCACTGTCCATTAGGACAGCATTTCCTTACAATGTCTCCTTTTCGATGCCAGTCACAGCTGTGGGTTGATGTTGGCTGAGCGATGGAGAGAAACCTGTAGTTACCTCGTCAGACCTGCAGTTCACCTCCCAGATGGCAGGAAAATGGCGAGATTTGTGCGGGTCAGATATCCACATCCAATTCTTATTCCTCCAGCATCAAGATCTCATATATAAGGCCTTCCTTTTTTTTATTCCTCACCCTCAAATACAACCACCTTTGGTCACCCAAAGCTGCTGGAATCCAGTTTTTTGGCTTTTATCTGATTAAGAATTTAGACGAAGTGATGGAGCTGAGCTGCCCTTTAGAACGTCTGAGGAATAAATAATGGTCGTCACGGCTGGCAGGGAGAAAAGCTTGTGAGCATTTTGAATGCGATGAGATGTATTCCCAGAGCCGTGTCAGAACATGAAAAGGAAGTGCAGTTGCCGAAGTGTTTTGTTGCTCTTCGTGCTTTTGATGTCAAAGAACATAGAGCGGTCTTTGAATTCTTCAGCACGCAAAGAGTTCCTGACAAAATTTCAAAAAGGGCTTTCAATTAAAGTGCGTAGCTGTCTGGGTCTAATTTTGTAGGCAGTCCATATCTTATTTACTTATTGTGTTTCTCTGAGCTATACTGTGTGCACATTAGTGTTGAAGGTGCACATGTATGATGATAACCATGTGATTCTCCAACATCCTACATTTTGTCAATCTAAACTTTTTATCCACCAAGTTTTCTCACGATTGACCTTAATGAGGTTCCTGCTTTGGGCGGTTAAAAATAGTATCTTACTCCCTTACTCTGGTCTCATACGGAGCAGAGCAGGGCGTGGATGGGGACACTAAAGCCATAACACACTTTATGTGTGCCTAATTAAGAGCGCAGCACTTGACATGTGTCTACCGTCCTGCGCCTGCAGAAGCCTCGGTTGGTAATGAACAGTTTCGTGATGAATGGGTGTGTGCTGCCTGTGCGCCTGTGTTACAGAACTAAATTTAATTTACTGCATACCTGGAAAATTACCTCACTCTGGTTCAGGTTTAAAAGTGACACTGACAGTTTTGTCACTTACTTTTGACTGTAATTAGACAGGATTGTTCACAATCGACTCATGCCACATTTCCACTGGCACAAGGGACCGCGCTGTATCACAAACAAATGTTTTTCCTTTACAAATAGAGAAATCCGTACCCATGACACTCGACCGCAGTCCCTAAAGTGGGCCGCAGCCGAGCTGCTTTCTGATTGGTTTAATGTTGTCACAACAGATGGACTTGGAAAGAGGCCATTGTTTTGTTACTCTGTCCAAAAAAATAAATAAATAACAATATATTAAAGGGTAAACAAAAACCTGGGAAGTTGGCAAAGTACAAGCACTAGGCTGGGAGAAATGCAAAGGATAGGACTTAAAAGTTGGGTTAGGTTTTCATCGCATGAATAAACAATAAAAGACCACAATGATAAAAGCAGCTCTGACAGAAAAGCTTTATGCTGGTTCGACTCCATGGACGCAGTTTTGGGACGACTGGGGAGAGAATTACGCTGCTGTTATCGGGCTGAGATACACTGGAAAATCAAAGCATGATGCAACTTCCATGCAGTCACAGTACAGTTCAGGTAGACGAGGTTCCTGTATACTCGTGTTTTGAAATGGTCCTAATTGACCAGTTGTAATCCACTGCCGTAGGAACTACTAGTCCAGGTCTTCTTGCACTCTAGGCTCCATTTCATGGCCCAACATGGTTCAGAGGAGTCGGGTAGATAAAGGAGGAGGATTGTGCAAATATAGCTAAATCTATAAAGGCTTTTGTACTCGATACAATGAACATTTTTCAGATCCCTTTTTGCATCAGAACTGTGCACTTTTTGTTTTTGTTTTTCCCAAGAAAAAAAGAACAAACAGCCAGATTGTCTTTAAGTGCAAAAAAAAAGATCCTCAGCAAACAGCCAAAGGTTACACTGAGTCGACTAGTTTTCTTTTTGGAAAAGCAAAAGGGTCACGGAGAGTTTCATTGCCTCAGGATCTGAAACAGAGTGTTTCTCTGATGCTCAAAGCCCAGTCTGAGCTGCGTTTGGAGATGCATGATGCCACGGAAGCAGAAGACAAACTGATACCTTTGACACAACTGCCCTGTTTATGCCAGTGACTTGTCAGTAGAAATAAATGTTGCCAGTGGAAATAAACAACAGTGAATAAATACATTAAAGTTCCATTGATTTGTGTTTGGTTTTGGTTCGCAGTTATATATCTGCTCAAATGTATTTAAATTTATTTATAAATCACAGTTGGTGCACTCAGTGTGTACAGACCTTTAGATTGCAGACATTTCTTCTGGGGCTGTTCTCTCATAGAGACAGAGGTTTGTTTGTTTTTTGGAACTAAAGACCAAACAAATGAGATCATGTAGTTTAAAAAAACATCTATTTGGAACAATCTAGCTCTGCCCACTCACTAACACCAAAACCTGCCGCTTGTTGTCAGCTTGCCTCTGGTTTTGTTCTCGGTGGGCAGCTTTCATATCCTTCTCAGTGTTTGAGGCGCGCATCGTTAGTTCCACGGATTTTTGACTTGTTACCTGCCTCTGTTGATGAATGTTGGATCAATGTGCTTTGCCTGTCTGCCAATCTGCCTCTCAAAATTCTTCCAGTGAAACTACGCAATGTCTGACTTGTTCATTGTTTTTGTTTTTTTCAAAACAAATGCAATGAAAATTAAAGAGTTGATACATTTTTGAAAGAAAAACTGGCAAGACTACTGAATGAAAAGATGCTCTGGAGCAGACAGAGCAGGATGGTGTTTGTGGGCTGAGCCAATTAATCTGACTCACAGAAAAGAGTTGGAATGCCCATTATTTAATGAGGAGACGTTACACTCACTTGTGAACATTACATGAACATAAATGCCTATTAGACATCAGGCTGTGATGTCTTCTTACATTGCTTTAAAAACCCATAGTCACTCATAGTCCTGTGAAATATGGGACTGTCCTGGGAAACACCTTCATTCTGATTGGCTCAGAGGTCATCGGCTCCTCACTGTGAACCAAAGATCTGCTGGTTCTTGTTAGTTGGTCCCTTGAGCTACGTTTAGACCCTCGAGGAAGGCACTTAACCCCCAACTTTCAGGGTCCTGCACTTTAAAAGAGCATCTGTGGAGCAGCATGCTCAGCGGCCCTACCAGGATTAAATAAAGGTTATAAAAAGGATGACAGGTGGAGACTATTGATTGATAGAGATAATGTTTATCTGATGTCTAGATGGCCTGCCTTTAGGGCCTTTAAATGTCCTTGAAGATAAAAGTGAAGCTAACGATCCCCCCTCCCACCCCCACACATACACACACCATTCATGTCCTTGCAGGAAAAGCTTTCTGACTGACTCCAGGAAACCATACTAGAAAGCCTTGACTCGAGGTGGGAGAGAACACATGAACAGAGCAGGTGTTTTCAGTTGTATAGCTTCAAATCATGCTGGTGTAAAACTATTGTCGGGAGACACATGCAAGGTAAAATATAAGACCGTATTTCGAACCGCCTGAAGCAGAAACCTCATCAAGGTCAATATCATGTAGGGAAGCTTGGTGGAAAAATTGCTCAGATTGACAGAACGTGTGATGATTATAATCACACATGCACACCTTCAACACCAATGTGCACATAGTACAACTCTGAGAAACACAAGGGTTACATAAATCAAAAATTTAGCAAGATACGACTGTCTATGTTTTTTTTACAAGCTTCAGATATCTCTGTTTACTTTAGAAAAGCCTAAAACAAGCATGTGTGATGTTAGTTGGTGCTGCAAGGGCTGGGTTCAGAAATCAGCGTTATTATAGAGGTTGTTGTTTTCCTTGCTTTTTGGCTGTGTTTGATATTTATAGCCCAAACTGAAGAGCCAGATCTAATAGTCATTGTTCTACCCACTCAAAAACAGTATGGGACGAAAGAGGGCAGATAACGCAACAATAGTGCTAAAAGTAGCCTGTTTAGCTCATTCGCTGGGCCTGGAACTTGTAAGCCAAAGTGAGAATAAAAGTGTGGCAGTCTGCCCGTTGGATTGAGAGCCTAGCGTTAACATTAGCCTCCATGCTGCTCCTCTGTTTCCTCTTAAACTGCCTGCAGTGTTGCCTCTTTTGATCTCAGAGCCTGGACCACAAGCCAAAGATGCTGATTGTGAGAATGATTTGTAATATATTTATCAAATTCCAGCCGAGTCTGATGGTCACAGATGCATACAAGGCTGTAATGAGATGCAGATATGAGACAAATGTCATTTTCTTGCTTTATTTTACCGGGACACAGAAGGCACAGTTGTTTTGAGTAACAGGCAGCAGCGCTGTCATCTAAGTGAATGACACTGAGTACTTTTTAAGCACCTACTATTTACACCCATATCATTGTCAATATGGCACCAAATATTTGGAGATTTCAGGACAACAGGCTGTACGATGCAGAGACACAGAGACGTAGGCGGTGTGCAAATGTTTAACTCGTGTTTTCTTTTCTATCTTTAAGAAAAGACAGCTTGTTATGGGCTGAAAAACAACAGATGGACTTCAGCACAAATAACAGTATTTGTTTGTGAGGTGTTCCGCAAAGATGAGCCAAAGTTTTTTCCACATTGTCCAAAAATAAGATGCATTCTCTCGTTTTCTGTTGTTCTGTGTATTGGGCAAATGCAGCAGATCATCTTGGCTGATTGCGCCAAATGACTGACTTTTTCCAAATATTACCATTATTATAAAAGGAGAGAGTCCCAATAACAGGTGGAGTGCTACTACAGCAGCTGTGTTTGCTACAGTGTCAATAGACCCTGAATAGACTGTATTCCTAGGCAACAGTTGCCCAGATCTGCAGCAAAGCAGTTTTCTTTCTGATTCTGGAGGGTTTTTCCAAAGCACTTTTGATAGAGTACAGATTACAGGAGTCAAACTTTAGTTGAAAAGTTTATCCAAAAAGGCCCGTATGGTAGGTTTTATTACATGGAAACATTGTGGAATCCTTTGTGGTTCAGCAAAGGACCAATGTTTTTAAGGTTCTTTAAGAAACTCACATACAAGCCATGTGAAAGACACATTTCACCATTTAAGAAAGCTGTGCAAGAGGTCAGTCTCGACATATGATGTTTCAAGTTTACGACACTCCCACTCGGCTAACACCGTAAGCCTCGTACTTATGGACTATGTGGGTGAACCAGTTTGGTTGCGTGCTGTAGAAGAATATGCAGTAACTGTATGATTGTGGCAATTTTCCTTTTTCTGTGGCTTAGTTTTTTTAATGATTTTACAGCTGTGTTAAGATCGGTGACTGACTGAGGTTAGGGTTGTGTTTCAACTTATACCAAGATTCGGGTTACATCACTGTCGAAGGAACGGATCTGTGGCGTAACTTGAGGACCCCTGTACTTGAACACAGTTTTTAGGAGTGTAACTAGGTACGCTCACACATACTGACTCACAAATTTATCAGGGAAAGGAGTGAAGTCTGCTTTGCCGACTTCAAGTGGTAAATTAAAGAAACAATTTTTTGAGAATTTTGATGAATGGTTAGTCATGGCTAATCCCCACCCATCACACTATTCTAATTAGATTGGAGAGTGAACTATAGTACTTCCTCTGAGAGTCCCATCTTTTCCCTTTGCCAATAATGTGACGTTAACAGACGGTTCAACACGCTTGGATGAGAACCAGTTCTGTTATGTTGACTCTTTTTTCAGGGACTTTTTCACTCATTCAGGCTTTTTTTTTAGGTCATTTCGCTAAGAACACATGGAATGACGAATACCTCACACCATAACTGCCCACAATCCCTTCAGTTGCTGCATGACCCTCCTGCACAATCAGCCACAGTTGTTCTGTGAAAATGTAGCACCTGGAGTCAACACTCGAGTGACTCATTCAGTTAGTCACTTGTATAGATTTTTTTTTCTTCTGACTTGGCCTGTAATGTCATTTTTTTTGTTCGTTATGTTCTACGATAATGAAAAGGGCGGAAGTGTGGGCGGGGATAAAAGCCTTTCTACAGCAGTGTAGAGGAAGGAGGAAGTCTGTTTTCTGTCTATTTCTCTATGAAAGGCCACTCTAAAGGCCGAGGGAAGCAGCTGTGCGACTAGAGGGGCCTTTTACCATCTTCTCCTTCCCTCTTTCTCTTGCTCTCTCCTCCTCTTCCATCTTTTCATATGTCTTCTGAGTCAGATATTTAGTGTAGGTGCAGTGCAGCCGCCTCATAATCTTTATCATCACCCTCCAGACTATGAATCACCGTCAGCAGCAGCAGCAGCAGTAGTAGGGTTCATGCTGAATTGTAAAGTTTTCCATAAATAAGAATGAGGCCCAGTGCTTTGCAAAAAAGCACTGCTGGATGATGTGTGCAGGATGAGAAATGCCTCCATTTTAGTTCGGAAAGTGCCATTCTGGTTACTCTGGAAGGGTTGTATACATTAAGAGCAGCAATAGTAGAGGCTGATGGACAACACTGATCAGATCAAGTCAGTGCCATTTACATTGGTCCAATATTATTTTGTAATTTTCTTTGGAAAAGTCTCTGTTTTTGTTTGATTTATTTCATAGCATTGCAGTAATGCTAGCCTTCCTTTAGTAGTCACTATATTAAGTTAGTACCAAGCTACTGAACTCTTAGCTTCGTAATAGACCGAAGTTAGCTTCGTAATAGACTTATTAATTCAGTCAAGATTCCACTGATAACATTCTCTGTGATGATCCGTTACAACTAAAACTGAATCCTTGACAGTAACAAATTGATTGCAACAAATATCATTCGACAAACAAAAATCACTCAACAAATCCCCCCACGATGCAGCATAGCAAAATGGCCACACCCCCTTTTGTTCATCAAAATAAAATAAAAAATAAAATCCCCTCAGGAACAAAACCAAATTGTTCACCCACCACCACACCAAACCTCTTAGTCCTCAGGAGACACTATAAACTACACCATTCTTACAATAGTTCAGGTTTGCTATTGTTTCATTTTGTTGTGTTAAGAACAGTATCTGCACTGATTTGCAGCTTTGACTTAGCTGCAGCTTAACACATCTCCGTTCTTATACTGATGGATATACTGATAGGTCCCACAGAAGTTCTATGGGGAATTTTGCAGATTTAGAGCCGCTGCTTGTATAATTATGCTTTCAGTGGTGTCTTGTAAAGAGTAAAGAGTCATTATATCACAGCAGTAGCAATACTTTTACTTAAGTGTGGGTTTAGCTACTCTACCAACTTCTGTGAGCTGATAAGAAAGAACTCAGAACTGATTAAAATATTTAAACCATGTGAAATGCACTCAGACCTAACCTTTAGCATGAGAATAACGTCATGACAAAACACCCTTTCTGTATCCATGTTTGGAGTTGATAAGTTTAAAAGGTTTCATGTTATGACAGTTCAGTAGACATTTTGTGCCTCCTTCATCGCTGAACTTTTATCCGAGGCCCAGAGTCTGCTGAGTTCACCTATTGATATTTCACCCTACTGTTCGTCATCTAGATATGCGTTCACATGGCCCCTTAGAGAGCTTCTGATCCTAGATCTGCACGCACACTCTGAGATCTGTGACTACTGTCGCAGGCCCTCATTCAGAACGAGGGCATGGAACAACATACAGAGGAAAGTCAGATAGAGCTGGAACAGCCAGAGAGCTGAAAGGAATTTGTTTCAAAGCATTATTAAAGAAGAAAAAAATTGTCAGTCTTGTCAAGCCCTGAAAAGATGTGCTTTGATGTTGCCACAAGGTTCTGACAAATCAGCACTGCAGATTCTTCTGGATTCCTCACAGTACGTACAGTACAGTAAGTCATCCCACTGCTTCTAAGGCAATTGCAATGGCCTACACCAGAGGGTCCCAAACCGGTCCATTTTAGGGGTTTCTCTTCTCCCGGCACAACTAATCCAACTAATAGGCCCACACAATCCAACACATGTTCAGATATCTTGGCTATTTTTGATTAAACACAGGCATTTGTAGCTTGTAAAATTGTTTTTGAAATAAATAAAGTGGTCCCTTTGTGTGAGTGTGAACAGTCGGAAATTCTTCCTCTGCATTTAACCCATTTAGTGAAGCAGGGGGCTCACACAAACAAGGGCGCACAGGAAGCAGTGTGTGGGGACGGTACCTTGCTCAAGGGTTCCTCAGTGGTGTCACTAGCAGCTGGAATTTGAACCCACAACCTTCCGATTGCAGGGGCAACGCCCTAGTCATAAAGCTGTCGTTGCTGAAACCTGGTTAAACTCCCGCTCATATATCAGATTCCACTCGTATATTCGCCTCATATATTTAAACATAGCACTGGGAACAATGGCTAAATGTGGAAACAAAGCCCATAGCTTCATGACAGAGTGACAAATTGCACAACAAAAAATAGAACGTAATACAGAAGAAACTGCTATAAAGGGATGCTTTTGAAGTCATGTTAACAGTCCTTTACAGCCACAGAGATCCCAAGGGAAAACAAAACAAAAGAAACCTTTTGTCAGGAGCTGAATCAAACTAAATAAATCTCAGGTCAGAAATAAAAATCCCACAGAGAAGTTTGGCAGTGGTGTGCAGAAAGGAAAAATGAACCCACAGTTGATCTTAAAAAAATGTCATTGCTCTGCAAGGACAAATGGACAAAGTCAGACAGGCTTCAGAACATCAAACACATGGGCACACACTAATCCAACTAATCCAACTTCGTTTTCCATTATGTCACATTAAACCAAATGCTGCACATTTCTAGAGCACATTTCCTTCACAACTGCTTGTAAAACCATTAAACGATCAGACGGAGCTGAGTGTGGACAGCCTCCCCAGGGTTCTTATTTTATCCACTTCTTTTTCTCCAAATTTCTCCACCTCTCCAACACTCTTACCGATTTTGTCATGGCATCAGTCTTTTTACTTCTGCAGCAGTTAGCAGAGGGGAACCATCAGGGCAGTTCAGGCCTTTAGAGACTTCTGGGGAAAAATGCCTGTAATATTCATTTTTCTTCAATAGAATCATTGTTAGATTTAAATGCTGCAACTGCTGCGGTGCTACTCTAATTGAATTATTAAATTTGGGTTGGAAACATTAGATTAATTTTGCACTCAATGAATAATAATCCTATCAGGTTTTCCCCCGTCGTAGCTCTTCAGTTGGCAAGGATTTCAGGGCTGAATTGAAGTTCTCAAGTGTTAAATTAACCCTTAGAACACAAGCAGCAGCAAGAACAAATGGTAAATTGCTATCAAACGGCAAAATAGCTTTTTATATGGAAGTTCCCCTAGTTTGTGTTTATGCCGGGGGTGTTTAAATAGTAATTTAAAAAAAGCGTGAAATTCTAATAACCACTACTGGGGTTTTAAAAATGGCATCACATGAGAATTATCATTAAAAAAAATTGCCCAAATGTATTTTAGGTCTTAGTAACAAACAAAAAAAAACATAAGATCTTTGAACCTGGGGAACTTTCAGAATAGTCTCTGCCCACAAATGGGTGGGAAAGCCCGCAGAGGACAGGAGAGTAGCCGAGTGGGGGCACATCTGGCAAAAGAACAGCAACAGTTGAGGAGAACAAACACAAACAGAGAATTTGTTAAAATCACATTTCACTTATACGCTCTGAGTTCTAACTGCGAACCCCAAAACCTCTTTTCAGACCATGTTTTCGTATTTATGGCCAAACTGTATCTCTAATGGCCACACCCTAGTTCACCACTGTGCATCGGTACCTGAGCACTCAGTTAGCTATTCCAGGAATTTGTATTCTGAAATCTCTATTTCTGTGTTTGTTATGCTCCATCATTGACAGCTGTGATGAAGACATACAGGTCAATAGGTCAAGGAATGGAGTAGTGCTTGTTCTGCTTGCATTTGATATCTTAGCAGCATGAGCAGCTGCTAATAATGTCAGCTGAGCAATAAAATAATAGCAAGGCAATATTGATTTTGGCACATTGTATATTTGGCCAGGCATCAACTCCCTGATTGGCCTAATTCAAACTGACAAGCTGTTTAATCATACAGAAACATAGATCAAGTTTATTTTAATTGCATTACTGTGATTTACATGTTACAAATATCTCCAGCAAACCTCTGAGCAATCGTTGAATGCTCACATGTTTAAGTTGCTGTTGCATTATGATTTGCAAATCAAACTCTAGTACAGCCTTTAGCAAGCCAGGTGTGAAAACAGGCTGAAAGTGAAACATGTTAATAATTAAGAAGGCAGAAAACTAGGACAAGGCTAAATAAACTAGCTGGCATTAGCTAAAACCAACAGCAACAAATGGATATTTCTCTCTTCTCAGTGAGGTCAGGACATCATTGGGACAAAAAACTGCAAGTAGAAGACAAGTCACCACCATGGTCTACCGGTTAGCGTCAGCTCTGTAGCTCATCAGAATCTGAAGCCCCTTAGTTAAAAAGACACGTTTTCACTTGCACGCGTCTGTGAGCATTTCCCATTTTTTGTGTTTTAAGGCATTAATATCAAACAAAAGCCTGACACACTGTTAACAAAATATCTGTCCATTCACTCTGACGGATTCCCACGTTAAATTCAGCCAGAATGCCCAAAGTGTACAATTACACCATCAAAAAATAAACACACCTCACACCAGTATGTTCATGATATCATGATACTGTAAGCAGCAGTTTTAGAGCTGTTCTTCCAGCTACAAATCAGTGCCAGACTCTCCATAATCTGCCTGTTTGAATATTTGACTCTTTAAAGATGAATATTATCTTTAAAGACCAAAAAAAACAGTCAGAAAAGTAAAACAGCTGGGAGTTAATTTACAATTCTGACCAATTCAGTTTCTTTGCATTAAATGTTTAAGAAATAAGAGGTAATTCGTGAAAATCGTAGTCTCATTCAACATATTCTGAAATGAGATTTTCATTCATCGCACTGTTTAAAGGAGTTAGAAAAGGGATCTTACCTTCAGTTAATTTTTTAGGTTTAATTTTTAATCACAGATATCAAAGTGGGGTTTTAGTGGGGTTTTTTCTGTTTGTTTGTTTTTTCTTGGGGGGTTGTTAGAAGCTACCCTTTGTGTAGATTAAGAATGGACCAAACAAAAAAGAATTATAATTTTATTGATGTAACTAATTAATGTAATTATGAGTAAAGTGAATGTAATAAAGTTACATTAATGTAATAGAGTTAAACATTTGTTCTCTTATAAAGTGACCATAGCAGAGATACAGGAGACGGCAGAAATATGTGTGAATATGTCTTGTAGTATTTTTTAATGTGAGATTCACCTAAAATCAGAAGTTTCAGTTTATTTAAATTTTAAGAACTGAATTGAGTTTGGTTGAGTGCCTTACTGCGACACTACCTCTTACTGTGCAACACTGTACGGTTCACCGAATGTCCAAACTGAGCGTGCCAAGGTCAGCGGCATGGCACCGGCGCTGCTGCGGGACTGAATGCCACGGGCTTTGGCCGTGATCTGATCAGAGCTGATGTACAGACAGACTGTGGTGGTCTCAGTCGCTGACCGCAGGTTCTGAATAAAACAGAGGATTCTTCCTGTAATACAGGATTCCGCTGTAATACACACCCCTGAAGTGTTTGATGACTCTGACGCCTAAGATAAGTTATCAGCGTTTCTGCTGAGTCACTGACACCAGCGCTGATGAGGCAGATGTCTGAACACCTTCTGATTAGACCGGCTGCAGTGGAGACCGGCGGTAGTGTGTCCTCTGTCTCCGCCATGCTTGAGGGTAGACGGGACACTGTGTGTGCTATGAGCTTTAAATGGATGAGTGCGGGCTCTTGATGGAGTTTGCCGTGTACAAACATTACCGGAAGCTAATATTTATCTCCGCTGAATCATGTTCAAGGGCAGCTTCAACTGACTGTACATTCATCATGTTTTTTTTTCTTTTCTTTTTCCTCTCTCTCTCCTCTGCCTCTCTCTTTATCTATCTTTCTCTCTCACTCACTCATTTCACTTTCTCTCTCTCTCTCTCTCTCGCTCTCTCTCTCTTTTTCTCCCACTCACTCTCTCTTTCTCTCTCTCCTCACTTTCTCTCTCCCATTCACTCGTTTTCACTCTGTCTGTCTATCCTTTCTCTCTGTGTCCTGCTTCCTTACTCTATGTCCCTCTTTCTTTCTCTTTATCTCTCTCTCCCTGCTCTCTTTTTATCTTGTTCTCTTTATCCCACTCTGTCTCTTATGTACTCTCTTTCCCCCTCTCTCTCCCTTCCCTCTTTCTCTCTCTCTCCCCCTCCCCTTTCTCTCTCTCTCACTCTGTCTGTCTGTCTGTCTGTCTCTCTCTCTCTCTCTCTCTCTCTCTCTCTCTCCCTCTCACCCCTGCTATCTTTATATCTTGTTCTCTTTATTCTACTCTGTCTCTTATGTACTCTCTCATTTGTCTTCCATTCCACTCGCTCTCTACACCCCTGAATAGCACAGAGGTATGGGGGTTCCCGCATATGTGTATTTGTGTGTGTGTGTGTGTGTGTGTGAGTGCGCACACGTGCATGTGCGTGGTTCCATAGCTACGCGGCCCCTCGCGGTTGGGCTGTGTGCCACGCTCCGCAGTGCAGGGAGCGGCCCAGCTGCCAAGATGGAGGGAGCGCGAGAAGATGGATGAAAGGGTTGACAGAAAATGACTGAGCTTGGCGGGAGAAAGATAAGCACCAGACGGAAGACTCCGGGTGTCAGAGAGAGACAGAGAGAGACAGAGAGAGAGCGAGAGAGAGAATCAGAAAAAAGAGTGAAATGAGTGGCAGAGAGATGGAGAGAGTAAATAGACTAAGTGAGAAAGGAGAGAGAAAGAGAGAGAGAGAGAGGAAGAGAATTAAAGTGGTGAGAGAGACAGATGGTAAGAAAAGGGATTGGGAAGAGAGACTCAGACTGCGTGGTGAGAGAGAGAGAGACGGAAGCAGGTGAGATATTAGCCTGAACAGCATCAGCTGGGTTATGAGTGTGTGAGTTGGTTTAGTTATGTAGAAGCAATTCTGACCGAACACGAAGAGGAGTAGGAGGCTTCACTATGTTCTTTCAAGTAACAAATGAAATATCAAATCTACAGTCCACATCAATCAGCCACAACATGAAAACCACTGTGGTTTCAATGTAGAAGTACATTGATTATCTCATCACAGTGGCACCTCTCAAGGGGTGGGATATATTAGACAGTGTGTGAACTGTCAGTTCCTGAAGTCTGTCCAAGAAAAATGGGCAAACGTTTCTGAGTGACTTTGACAAGGGTCAGACTGAAATGGTTAGATGTCAGAGTATCTCCAAAATGCTTCTTCAGTGTCCGTATCTACCAAAAATGGTCAAAGGAAGGACAACCGGTGAACAAATGATAGGGTCAGGGCTGCCCAAGACTATCTGGGCCCATCTGGTCCACTTTAGAACAAACTACTGAAAAGTTAATGCTGGCTATTCTAGAAAGGTCAGTCTAGGCTGATCCCTGTAAACCTCTGAAAGTACATGCAGTCGGTACATGAACATCAGAACTGGACGAAGCAATGGAAGAAAGTTATCTCGTCTGAGTGATTATGCTTTCTTCAAGATTCCTGATTCCTTATTTGTCACATATTTTGTTACACAAATACGACAGTGACATGAGCCCCTGAGCCCCCATTAGACTGGGCACTAAAGTTATCACACTATTTAAATTATAGAGACATTTGGAAAAGGTAAACCAAGATAATTAAATATACATTAAACAAGAAAAAACATCATATGATGAACGGGTGAGTGTGTGTTACTTACTTTGGGAAGGCATGGCACTGGAATACACTGCGTGAGTAAAGCGAGTCTGTGTAATGCCCTGGAATCCACCTTCTGGGCTTAAAGGATCTGCAGTTAACATTGTGTTGCAGATACCAAAACACAACTTAGAATACGAAACTTATTTACGGTACCTACACAGGATTAGGCAGGGGGTTTTACTGGTTGCATACTATGAACGTTGCAAACTGTCATGCAGATTGGAGTACTGAGATCAGCAGAGTATGTAAACTCTTAAGTGATGTGAAAACCTCATTCAGACTACAAATACTGTTTCAGTACCATCTTCCGTTATATAGACAAAATTTCTCAAAAGCAGTTTTTCTTGCCTTTGATAGTAATTGGGATCTGAACTTGCAGTGACCAAAAAAGTATTATCACAAACTTGTATATGTTCTTTATGTTCTAGCACCTCTTTGCCTTGATGCAGCCTGAGGGGGCACCCTCAGGGCATTCTTGGCCGTCTAAAACAGTTATCTGTAATGAACACTTGTTTTTGTTCATTTTTATTCAACAGAAACATTTTGCTTGTTGAAAAATGCCCAATGGTAATATTTTGTGTTGTCAGTTTCACCAGGAAGGTGTTACACATTCTAAATTGCCCAAGAAGTTATTAAGGAATCAACCAATCACGTTTTGATTTGTGAGGGGTGGGGACCAAGTAAGTGGGAAAGAAATCACACTAGGCCTCTTGGAAGATTGGACTGTGAAGCCATAGTTTAATCATTTTTGGTTGGTATTTATTAAAGGAACATTCCAGTTATAAATATTAATTGTTATATCTGCTTGATCGTTTGTGTACCACCATTAGCTTAGCTTTGACACAGAAACAAGAAAGAGCCAAAAATGAACATTATTATAGAAACTAGGGCTGTCAGTAGATTAAAATATTTAATCGCGATTAATCGCACCTTTAAGTCTGTACTAAATATACTGTTTTT
>JBBPDB010000032.1:8841599-8860460 GCA_037974465.1 Brachypetersius altus | reverse complement strand
TTTGACATGTCGGTCAAACGGCCTTATGGGTGGGCCTTGGCCAAAGAAAGCTGCTATGAATTCCAGACCTTCAGCCGACAGTCTTCAGCGAGACTAGCCAGACGGTGGCTCTAGATCTTTTCCTGTGAAATGTCTTCTCAGTTCAGGAGGGATAATGCAGTAGTTTGGTTGGCTCCAAGAACTGGAAAGTGTGTATTTATGCAGAGAAAGATTTCTGATGGCATGCTGGGAGTGTTTGTGGCTGTGATTAGTGTGAGCCGCTGCACAGAGGCCTCGGCCATCTGTAGGTGAGATCTGGCGGACGTCAGCTCCAGAGCAGCGCGTTAAGAGCCCAGGCGGTCAGCGGCGCTCGGCTAGAGCCGGCCTCCTGTCGGCCCACTCGCGCAGAGAGGTCTGACACAGCTTGCTGGGCTGTTTTTGTGTCCCCACCATTAGCTGAGATAAAGTTTGTCCTGCTGAAGCACTGTGCTGAAAAAGAACTTCATGGTCCACTCTTCATTTCAGCTCTAATGAACATTTAACAGAGATTCACAGTAGATAGCAAATAATTTATAACAATTCCTGAATAATACATTTTAAGATTAATCACAGAATAATCAGTTCATGGTATAAAAAAGAAATGCAATGAAAGTTTGATTGTTGTTCAAGATTTATTCAATGTAAAATAAATGATGGGTCCAAAATGAACATAAATGTGTTAACAAAAGTTTTCTTTGATGATGAAATGACTGTGTGTGTTTTAACATCTATTTAGTATTACTATCCCACACATAAAGTCATATTATAGCATAGTTGGGGGCAGTCCATGTGGGACTCGGTAATAAAAATACGCTGTAAACCTTATTAGACTGGATTGCAACAGAATGTGCCACTAATAGGTGGCCTTGAACACTCCACAGCACAGCACACAGTGTGAACAATGTGACATTTGACCTCTGCCAGCATCTATAAGGGCAACTTTACTTACTTCACTCATCACAAGCCCCCCCCCAGATCCTCTAGTCTGTGCTCTTTTAACATTCAATAAGAAAATCATCTAATAGTTCATCTTTCACCAGAGACACTTACCAGTTCTCTCCACATCGCATTTATTCCAGGTGTATCATTACAATAGTGGAGACCACGTACAGCCACTGGTAAGACAGCACCGTTTATCACTAGTTCAGTGACCGATTCCATATCTGATTTATAGTCTCCATCTTTGAGCTCCATCTTCATGAGATGTTGGACTGGTTTAGACATTTCACATTCACTTGTCAGATTAACTTTGTGTCTGTTTGGTCAGTTCACATTGCTGTGCTTGTTTCATTCACTCTCTTCATGTTCTTATCTGGCCCAGCTTCCTTTTTGGTTGTACCCTGCAACCAAGCACAGTAAAGAAACAGCCTAACTTAATTACATATGCTTAACTTAAACATATTGGCTTTCATTAGTTGCACATAATATTAAGGGAGTGATTGAAAATACATAATAACAGCCCAGTTAATTAGAACCCAGTCGCTTTATTTCAGACGGTTAAGGATGTATTAATTAATCAGGTGTCTTCGAATCTACTTAACACAGTTGTATGGAACTAGTCGACGTAACCTTTTAATAATTTTCTCTTTTCTAATGGAGTCTCCATCTGTCATAGCAAGACCTAACGAGGTGCAAGCAGTTTCATTTTACACTGATTTGAATTTGCCTGGCTGGTTCAATAAAAATAGGAATTCACATCTGCCTGAATTGATCTTAGGAAAAAGAGGAGGGGATCTCTTGGCCTTCTTGATGCTTTTTCTAAAGGAAAATGTTAGGTTGAAAAGGGATGTATTTTCTCTTAAAAATGTGAGTGAAAGCATCAATATGTAGTACTACTCAAATTAAGAAAAATCTAACAATAATTAAACACACTAACAACACCCCCACTCCTCCACTTAATACTTCTTATGGAACCCCTTACACTTTTATAAATAAGGTTTCATAAAGGGTTTTTATGCTTTAAAGGAACCGTTATTTGTTTCTTAAAGAACCTTTAGAACCTTGGGAGTCTAGTTTAATAGTTTTAAAGAAGCCTCCACATAAAGATTCTTTAGAGAACCAAAAGAGGTTCTTTTACAGCATTGCTTCAGCCAGCACTTTTTGGAACAATCATTTTGTTCAGAATTCTCAGATTGATTTCCTGGGATGTTTCCTGAAATGCCTCGTCTTCAAATAAAGCTCCCAAAAGACAAGACAAGCCGTTAACCCCACTTTAAGGTTGTAAGTTGATTATCTAGCATCACTGAACATGCGAAACACACAAAATGAGTCACTTTATCTCCAGAAAATGTGATATAGGGCCATTTTTAAAAATATATATGAAGAGAGTGCTTCATACAGACAGTGATGAATGATGTAATGTTCTTACTTAAACAATGCAGATGTATCCAGGTGCAACACTAGAGAAGAATGGGCTGTATTAGAGGGAACAGGGTGTGAAGTACATTTTTACAGGGAAATGGAATGATGTATAGTGTTATTATGTGAAGAGGGGCATGGAGTATATCTCTATTATGGGAACAGTGAAAAAGATGTGTGCACCCCGGTATAGTGTTTAGCTGAGAGGAACGAAAACAGATCTTGAAAAACAGACATATTTGAATATCAATATATACATATTTGAGTTTACTCTTGTATAAGGCATTCAAAACATTTTAGTTATACAAATCATATAAAATGCCAAGAATGGCATTTTATATGATCCTGTCTGGCAACCTGAACACCTTTAATTGCCATTGTCCTGTACAGCTGTACAGTTTTTGCTTTGTTCTTTTTTTTTCTTCTTTTTTTTTCCCTGTGTATAAGGTCATCTTATCACTGTGACAGGCCTCTGCCTGCGTCATGGTGCTCCAGTGTTATGGCACCAGATACACTTTCATTTTCAGCTTTCAGTTGTATTTTCTGTCATGAAATATTCATCGACTGTCCATCAGGATTTTTGTTCATTCTTGAGTTTGAAAGGCTTCAGTTTTCAGACACTTTAAATGGATGTTATGCCATCAATAAAATATGCTGTTGTGCATTACTGAAATCTCAGAGGAAATTTCCTTTTTTTCCCAGACTTAACACAAGATCCTTAGAAAAGCCTGCAAGTCGGAATAAAAAATCAAAATCAAAATGAGTTTGTCTTCTATTAGTAAAAATCTCCTTTCAGTGTATGAGCCATACTGAAGAGTGTGTGTTTGTACTGTGTTGTGTGTATTATACTCATTCAAAAGTGATTTTAATGAAGATTTTGTTAAGCAGGTCCAGTGTGAGGAAAAGTATTTTAAATTGGTAACAAATATAAAGAAAAAGGGTTGTTTATTTAAGATAATTCCTGTGCAAATATCTACCACAGCGGCATGATGTAGTAATAAGTACATTATATTCCAAATATAAACAAATTTATGGATTAATAACCAAACGTTTACAGAACTACAGCACTATGGAAACAATATTCACACAGTACCAATGAAAACCATTAGTACTTTGTTGCAAAGCCACAGTCAACAATTGTAGCTTTGTGACGTCTACTGTAAGAGGTAATCAGCTTTTTGCATGTTTGTAGATTAGGTTTGACCCATTCCTCTTGACAAACAATCTTCAATTCCGTCAGAGTCCCCCTATTAATCCTACCCACAGTTTTAAACTCTCTCATGCATTTTGGGATTTGAGTCTCTTTCATGCAATGGGATTTGAGTCTGCCTTCACTTGTATTTAAGAACTTAAGAAGTGTGCAAATTTTTGATACACAAATCTGTGCTTCGGTTTAGCAGAGGGGTTATGCATGAAATGTAGGAATGTAGATGATTGTGGAGCACTTTATTGCTTATTACATCACCCTGCAAATCTTTTTAAGTGACTTCTGGCTCCTCTCTTACCTACGTTATCATTAGTCTGAGAGAAATCTTGCACGGCACCCTGTCTGGGGGATGGTTAGTTGTGGTTCAGTGAACTTTCCACTCACATTTTATCAAGCCAGTTAGACTGATCTGTAAGAATGTTTAGGATGCTTAAGGTCTTTGCTATTGGTCAGAATACAGTGTCAGTAAATTTGAATTAACAAAAATTAAAGTGTTCTTGTTTTCTCTGATTGTATTTGCGTCTGCACGGATGGACAAACTGGCGTTAAATGGTGCGAATCATGCCAGACATTAAAAAAGTCTTCTGCAATCTGTGACTGGCACTTTTGAATTGCTTTCGTTTTTTATACCCTGTATGATTGTCGGGTTCTCTGCTCAGGTTGAACCTAATTTCTTGTATCAAGGATTTGTCTAAAACCTAGAGGTGTATCAATACACACATTTTCTGGCTGGATTTGTGATTCTTAGGTCAAGATTTTTGATATTTTGTGTGTGAATAAATGTCCTGATTCTACAGCGCACTAAATATATAAAAAAAAGGCTGAACACTCAAACTGTTATAAAGTAGACCCCAGAATTTATATGCAGCTTCAGGGGGGAAAACAAGTAGCAGTGTGCACAGCCCTGTTGCAGCCCCCTCTACATTATTCTGACAGGATGTACCCAGGTGCCTTGTTTTGATCATTGGAAGTGAGTTCAGATCATTGACAGACCTGTCACTGAGACTCACTGCGTTGCTGAGAAATACTGTATATCACAGTCGGGATGTTTTGGGGTTGTGAGAGGCGTTTGGTTTCAAAATGTCACAGGTTTCCAGAGGACACAGGGGTTCCTGCTGCGATTTGGGGCTTACATGTCAGAGCCTTTAGCGGTAAAGTTTTACATCATGTCTAACACCTTTCCTCCTGAAATCCAGGGATAAAGTTGGGTTGACTTTTAATGCAGTAGTTTTTAGACCTTTGTTGCCAAGTGCCCCCCACACCTCCCCCATTAGAATGTGCCCAAATGCCCAGGTTTGCTTTACATGAAAGGCAACAAATGAGAGACCCTTGGAAACTCAGAGGGGGCATATTGGGAATGCAGTTTTGCATTTCCATACACAAATGTTCACTGAATATTAAAATTCTAAAACCCTTCCTGAAACCACTCTCCAAAGCCTTAATCCATGGCTCCTGGTTTCATGGTAATGCTTGCCAAAGTGCACTTTTTTGGTGTGAAATGGATGATAGTTCACTCACTCCTGTCAGGCAGCTTGAAGTAACCTTTGTCTGAACTGCGCTAATTTTCTCTAATCTAGCTCTCTCACCTTGGCTCCCGGCTCTAATCACCTCACTCAGAGCGAGAGCGCTGCTTAAACGAACCGGCTTACAGGGTCATTAGGAATAGGTAAATTATTCATTACAAAATGTGCAATCCCAGTGGAGCGTTAAGCACTGGGCTTCCAGTGCAGCTCGGAAAAGGGCAGCGCAGGAGTTTCTATTCCAAAGATTGACTGCAACGGTGTGGATATCATGAAGGGCATTAATGTCAAGAGTCCTGTGTTTACCTCGTCCTTTACACCCCGTCCCACCCCTGTCTCTCTCTCCCTCTCGCTCTGTCAGTGGTACATGTCAGGAAAGCAGGTCATGCATGTGGGTTGGTATATTTCAATCTGTTGGCATGGAAAAGAGTGTGCAAGTCATTATAAGTAGGAAACAAAACAGTTCACTAAGTTCATGCTCTGCTGTTTCACACTGATATCTATGAAGCATAATCCCTCGGCAGCAGAATTATATGACCACTCTGAGAAGAAAATGAGAGAGGATAATTGCATGACACTTTGGGGGATTACTGAAACTTCAGCATTTTTATTTTAGAAGGACCAAAGTCCTGGAAGACCTAATTTTCCTTGCTTTTTCTAAATAAAAGTGTTTGATGTGGTTTATAATCAGTGTAAACATTTACATAAAACCTTCCCTTCCCTGGAGCACTTATGTGCAAAGTATGCTGAAAAGCAGTCTGTTTTTAATTGTTTTTGTGATGTCACAAAAACCTACAAACTTATACATTCGTGCTGGTGGTTTTTAACCTGGAATGGATTTGAATGTTTAATTTTAGGGGTTGAAAAGAAGTTGGAAAATGACAATGTAAAAACATGATATTGAATGTTGGCCCTTTAATATACACATTCACATTTCATTTGGTTGATGGTGTAAGAGCTGGTGGGGGGAGAACCTCGTTAAAAATAAAAAATCACCTCCTGCTCATTGTTAAGCGTATAACTTTACAAATGACAAATCTTGTACCACCTTAAAATTGTAAAAATTAAAGCCTCTAATATCATCAAACAGACTACCCATTTGCATGTTATCAGCTCCTAAGCGATTCTCATTATTTAAATGGTATTATATCTTCATATACCCACAGTGTGTCACATTAATGACTAGAACATGTGGTTATGAAATTAATGGTTTTTAGATTGATAACCCAGTGCTTGCCAGTTTGCCTCACTTGTGTGTGTGCTAGCTCATAGACCACAGAGTGCACTGAGATTTTTTTTTTCCATTCTGCTGGAGTGCTGTGGTTTATTCCCTTAACAGCATGGTCTCTTTGTTCATAGTGTGAGGAACTGATGGGTAAAAGATGTTTAAAGGACTTTCCCAAGACTTTACCCTGACTAATGAGCAGAGGATAACTGAGCTAAATTGGCCTAAATGCTTTAAAGGGCCCATATCCTGCGTTATTTTCTATTATTTTTATTTTATTTTCTGATAGGTGTGATATCATCCTCAGTTTGGGGGATTTGGTATGCTTGTGTAAATTTCTGTCTTTTTTTTTTATTTGACATTGTAAAACTGAAAAATATGATAAAACTTCTTATTGGTTGCCATGTATTGTGCCCCAGCCCAAAAGCTTGAATTACTTGAGCTGGTATATTTTGGGCTAAAATTCATCTCAAATCTCAAATTCAGCTCTTTTGTTTTAGATGGTAAAGTATGTTTCAAAATAATGTCATGATCCCTTATGGCGGTGATTCTCTAGCCAATTCCCATGGACTTTCTGGTGCTGGTTTGAGCCCCACCGCCTTAAGGCGACATGTAGCTGTTTAACATGGGTGGCAACATCACAAGCAAACACCACTTACCCAGCAAAGAGCTTCAAGTGGAAATGTTTCCTGCACCACACAGCCTATTTTGACTCATTACCCCAGCCATGCTCTGTGCGAACTCTGACAGATGAGTGCAGGGGTTTCTGAGCCGGGCTCGTAATATGTGACCTGCCTCAGCAGGGTCATGGTTGGAAGGCGAGTCCGATTTCAGCGTGTTCTTACTGACCTATCCAGTACCTGCTGTTCTAATGACTCATATTTTAGCTCCCGTGTCTGTGACAAATGGCTGAGCTCTAAAAGCCCTGTCCGTGGTGCTGAAACCCCCTCGATGATGTATAGCAGCGCCGGCCTGATAAATTCCCCTGCATCATTCGCACTGTGACACCCGTTCATCACCGGTGGGAGTATAGCGTTTGGAAATTCATATTGGATTTTTAATGAAAAAGAATATAATGCAATTCAAAGTCAATCAGTTTTTCGACTCGCCCCCTTGGAACTCCTCCTGCTCCCTCCTCCCTCCTCCACTATTGTACATCCCCAATCATCCTCCAGGCATGCCTCTGTGAATAACGGCACAACAATGGGAGCACTGCTAAAACCACCGCCTTCAAGGGCACCCACTGTAATTGTGTTGTACACTAAAAGCTGTTTATCCCATGTGGTGTTGAGATGGTGGTGGGCGAATATTAGAGATGCGTTTTTCAGGCAGTGCATGGAGTTTGTCAGTTTAGGCATTTACAGTCAGTTTTTCAGCCTTCTGAATCTGTCTTTAAAAAGGGACCTATATTTACCAAACTTGTCTAAGTGGGAACGATGATCTGAGACCAGTTTATGCCTTTTACACAGCACTGTACCGGACTACACTGACTGAAGAGAGCTGCTCTTTCACATTGAAACGTTTATTGAAATATTGGCCCAGGTCAACTCTGATATCATTTTCTTCTGTTGATTTTTTGCAGATTTAGGTGTTTTCTAGAAAGTTTACAGTCAAATGGTATTGTCCTACAATGTATAGAAGTAGATTCTTTGATTGTAGACATATAGTAATATTGTCAGATACAACATGTTCTCTGGTTTCTTTAAAATGTGTTATTTTTACTTAAAGCGTGTTTTAATTGAAGCTATTTTTATAACCATCTAAAAGTGGACTGTCATACTCAAACTATTCAGCTCTCTGATACACAACAGGATAAAATGCACTGCTAACAACATGACACTGTGTGTGTGTGTGTGTGTGTGTGTGTGTGTGTGTGTGTTTATGTGAGACACCTGGTATAGAATCTGTGCCATCACTATGAGACAGACAGGGATTTTAATTGGCTACTTATCCTATAACCCTGAGAAGTGTGAGGAACCCCAGAGAGAGTTCTAGAGTTATGTTGTGGTCTAAATCCTATTCTAAACACCAACATGATTACACTATTAATCTTCAAAACAATCACTATAATTCTTGAGTACCATGATCATCAGTAGAGACAGCCCTAGAACGGTCCAGTGGCTTTCTGAGATCTTATCCGTGTTGGTGCCGGTTGTGCGAGGCTCATTGTAAAATGTAATAACACCATTTTTGTAGTTTTCATTATAAATGTATTTTTGTCACAAAGTGTTGTACATCATGTTCTGTATATTGTGATCTACTCTATAAACAAAGTCCATCATAAAGATTACTTATTTTACGTCCCCACTGAAACCGAACAGAGAGTATTGCTACAAGCCCACAATAGAAACAAAAGCCACTATGGCCTTGCATTATGCGTGATCAGTCAGGCATCTGGACGCAACCTTTCCACGTTCCGTGACTTAATCCTGCTTGAAGGAACAGCTCTCTCTCCAGGCAGCCCAATCTGGACCATATTGATGCCTGTATGTGACATTTACACTAAAGAAGGTGTTGAGTGGAAACAATGTCAATGTCACAGAATGTTCTGGGACTACATAAATGCCTCCTGAATAGCCTTCTGCAGTGATCTAGCACTTTCACTCTGAAGCAAAACAAAGGCATAGTCAGTCCAATAGTTTTGTGTCCTTTGTATCCCATCACATTGTTGTCTCTAGGAGTGTCCTTTACTTGGAGTTGGTTAAGTCCACTGCTGTGACATTTACTCCAGGACTGAAGAGCTGTGCGAGATTGGCATTAGGACCCTGTGATGTTTCTATCGGTGCTTGATTGTCTAACCTTCTGTAGAGATAATCACTCCTCAGAGACATGTAGATGAGAGAACAGGTCACAGCAGATACAATCAAAAGCAGACCAATGGCACTGACCACTCCAGATTTGTCTGATGTACTCACAGGTTTAGCTTGCACTGCCGTACTGACGTTTATGCAGTTCTTTAACTGCCCTTTTTGCAAGTCTGTAATTTCTACACAGACCTCATACTGCGTCTGCGGTTGTAAGTGAGAAAGATTGAACACTTTTACATCAGACGGCACACGTGCTGTAAAACGTAAGGAAGGGTGCTTTGACATGGATGTGGTAGACCACATGATATTGGACACAAAGCTGTTCTTAGGGGGTACCCAAGAAATTTTTACAGAATGGGGTTGTATCATATCAATTTGTACATGTAAAGAAGCATTGGAAGGTTCCGGATAGTAGCCATTCACGACCACGGAGACAGATCTCATGTCTGCCCCCATGAGGTTGTGTACCACGCAGGTATACTGGCCGGCCTCTTTCTCGGATATGTCATATACGTCAAAGGTTCCTTCGGGATGCATGAAATACTTGCTTGAAGCCATTCTTGGTAGGATCTTTTCTCCAGATGGCGTGACCCAGTAGATTTCTGGATCCGGTTCCGCAAATGCCCTGCAGTGGAAGGACAACGAACGTCCGCTGGCCACACTGACATGTTCTGGAAGGCTTTCTGGAGAGATGACTGGAAGGCAGGTGTCTGTCATTTCACGGAAGTGCACGTGTCGGACATGGCGACCTACAAATTCCGGAGGTCCTGTGCAAAAGAGGGACTCAGGCTCCATGAACCGGATCTTGGTCTTGTTCATATTGATCCAGCGGACAACACAGTCACAGTAGATTGGATTTGAGTGCAAGCTTACTTCCTGAAGGTTAGGCAGGGACTCCACTGTGACATGGTGAAGTGCAGTAAGGGCGTTACTGTTCAGCATCAGTGTCTCAAGCCTGGGCAGCTTATAGAAAGCATTGGGATGGATGTAGGACAGTTTGGGGTTGTTGGTTGCCTCAATTTTTGTTAGCTCAGGCAGGTTGGCAACAGCAAAACCATCAATTGAAACCAGTTCTGGCATGCTGTTGATGCCTAACTCTTTCATGTGGGACATATCCAAAAAGTCGCCTCGACGAATTCTTTCGATGGGATTCTTATTGAGATCCAGAAACTTGAGACTTTTGACCTTTCTGAGGGCAACTTGGGGCACTTGTACAAACTTGTTATCATAAAAAGAGACGCTCTCCAATTTATTCAGACCAACCAGGGCGTTATCAGGAATTTCCGAAAGGTTCATTCTGGCTAGTACAAGACTGCGGAGATTGGTAAGGGGTTGAAAATTCATATCTTGTATTTGGGTGATTGGATTTTCCCCTATCATCAAAATCTCTAGTTCACTGAGCGCATGGAACCAATCTTGCCTGATTACCTTTAGTTGGTTTGAGTTGAGATGGAGCCTCAGGAGTTTGCCAAGCCCCTGAAAAGCCCCAGGACTGATCAGGGAGAGTAGGTTATGGTTGATGTAGAGTTCCTGAAGGTTTGGCAGGTGTGCAAAACAGCTGTCATGGAGGTTACTTATCCAGTTTTCCTCCAAATGCAAAGATGCAAGCTGAGGAAGGTGACCTATATTGAGGTCATGAAGATTGGATATGTTGTTCTGCGATAGATTCACTTCAGTTAGGTTAACCATGTGATTGAAAGGTTTGTCAATCTTGGCAATGTTGTTGCTCTGTGATAGTAGCACCTGTGTGACTGAAGGGAGTTCTTCTGGAAGAACTAGAAGTCCCAGATCATTACAGTCCACAGTTGGCACCTCCATATAAAGGGATGATGGAGAGAACCAGGGTCGAATTCCACATTTGCACAGCTTTAGGCATGCCGTGGTCCATTCCGATGAATGAATGGAGACAGTCAGTGCAAGCCCTGCTAACAAACAAACCGCAAAGAGTGGTTCTTTCATCTTGGCCTCGTTCTCCTCAGCAAGTAATTAGTCCTTGCGGAGTGTGCGCTCTTCACTTTTCAAACACAGTAACATTTGTTAGCATGTCAACAGGTTTGTTGTTCTGCTCGTGCCAGGTCCCCAAAGTGCTGGTGTCTTTTCGTGTTGTCCTTGGCAGTGAGGAGCAGGCTGTCAGTTTACCTGGTGTGAGGTTGTTGAGCTGGCCACATATGTGAAGGTCAGCATATCCTTTGGGAAGTGGTGGGGAGCTCAGGTTTCTGCAGGGGATGTTTTGCTGTGTCTGCCATCGTTATTATCCTCAATCAGTCACACATCAATTTCCATCTACAGAAAACAGGAGACAGAAGAAATGTAATGAATACAATGTCATATTATGGAGGAGTCTGAGCGGTATTGGCATTTAAGAATATTGAAACATATTGAGGCTCAGTGAGATTTTTTTATTGCTTTTTCCTCCTTGCAGTCGAAACATGATTTATGACTGCTTTGACCTCATGTACTCTAATATATCATCTGGCCACTGACCTTTCTTGCAGTATATTAAAATGTCCATAATAATTTTGTTTTCTCTCTGAGGCTTAGTTAAGTTTCATGTAGATTTTTGCTTTACCAGAATTCAGTATGCTGTACATCAAAATTGCACACAAAACACACACGTGTAGCTTGGTGATGACATAACATAGTCATGCATACAGAATTGTTATGATAGTGCAGTGGTGGTATTTGGATTGAGGTTATTATAGTTTTGAAATTATCAGTAGTTCTTATTTTGTTGATTTTGTCACTCAATTTCAGTTTAGTTATGCTTTTTAATATAAAGCTGAATATTTTGTCTGAAACTGGGGTGCATTCTCAAATTAGACTGTCAGTTCCTTCTGATGAGTTTCACGATGCTGAATAAGCACAACAGCCCGCCAGTTCAAAAAGACTTCAAAGAAATCTCCATCTCCTGGGTACTTAAGGTGCGTTTTTTTCTACAACACTAACATTTTTTCATCTATAATACTATGCAGGATGCTGAGTCAGAAATGAGAAATGTTTTTTTTTTTTTTTAAACATTTACAATTCGAAACTGGGGCAGCCACAACTGAGAAGATTTGGGAGGACTGAATTTTTACACCTCACACCCAAGGATAAAGTAGAAAGACAGCCTGAAGTTGGGATGCCTTTAGGGGTTGTTAAAAGGGTTAAATCGGCCCTAAAATCTGCCTGATTGTGTTTTGGTGGACCAGGCGTCTGTTTGTGCTGTGCTGTTGGCGTCAATAAAAGAGTTAAATGCTATCCAAGTTCGTTTAATAACTGCAAGCAGTTATGGTCCAGTGAATAGCAGAATTGCTTATCTTCATACATATAGTCATCAAAGACGGCTGAATGAACCGAGAGGCAATTATTTCACATCATCGGTCTCAGTAATAACCACTGTGGTTGTCTGGGCTGTGACACCTTCCATTGGCCATGGCAAGTTAGTCCTGCGAATGGTGGTAAATAATCAGGGTCTTGAATTCAGACACTGTCTCGTCTGTTATTATATTGTCTTGTTATGTTGTCCAGGCATGGTCTCACCCCTAACAACGCTCACCACAGATAAACTGAACACCTTCCTAAACAGCCGCCGATGGCAAAAACATACACGCATTAAAAGCCCACGGCCTTTTCTCAGAACAAAAGTCCGTTCCTCAGCGAAACCCCCAGTGCTTGGCTCAGCTGCATTATTCATTAGGAAGTGAAGGAGAGCTTCAGGTGAGAGTACACGGTAACTTAGTCCGCGCCGGCGCCATGTATTGATGCTTTGATTAATTTGTAACCTTGAGAGCAGAAGCCGTAGCACTCCAGGGCAATGTTAGATGAAGCTGTCGGTATTGCTACAGGAGCAGCTTTTGCAAAGGGCCCCCCTGTATGACAGTGTGCATACATTAATCTGACTATGGCAGTGAGTCAACATGGGCAGGTGGGAACAAGGTCTTTTTTTCCCCCTTCTTTTTTCCTGTAAAGCCATCTGTTCAATAGAGAGACCTGGTTCAAACCATGCACTGCCTCTAGACCAGGTACTCTCTGAATGTGGCAGGCCTTTTTTTCTTCATATTTGCTGTTTTAAATTGGTTAAATGGGTCATTGGACTAGTAATGGTCTTATGCAGATTTTCACACAAGCAATAGGTAAAAAAGAGAAAGAAACTGTACATAAGGTGGCATCATCTCTTTGTTGCTAACTCAGACATGCTTGCCGATTAGCGTGCTTTGAGTAGAACATCGGGTACACGTACCGTGTGTACATTTCTCTGTTTTTACTCTCCTGTTTGAAGGCCCGGCTCCACCAAGGCTCACACACTAATTGAATTAGCTCCTGTTTGTTTCCTGCTTGCGGAGACTTTGTTTCTGCGAGCTTTCAGTAACTCTTTTGCTCTGCTCCCACCATTAGCAAAAATGGAGCTTTAAGTGAGGCGTGGATTGGAGTGTGTACTCGTGGGGGGGTGGAGAGAAGGGGGCTGTGCGAACATGTAGCAAATGTTTCCAGGTTTGCAAGGCCATTTCAAAATCATTTTTCCAGTCCAGATAATCTTAATGCTGTTCTGCTTTTTATTTAACAGTACAAACCGACAATCTTCACATTACACCCCCCCCCACCCCATTAAGAGCCTAAATAATCGATGCTCTTTGTGTACGTTGTCCAGTAAGGTCCTGGGACTGCTGCTGACAAGGGCGTTTTATGACAGACTAATGCAGAGTGATTTTAGCAGCAGTTTTGCCCTAAAAACATCGCAGCCCTTTCATACGTGCAGCTTTATGGCCCCTCCGCCTTGCGATGCAACCACTGTGTACCTTAAACATTTATAGGCGATGATATACAGCAAATGCGCCAAAGTCACAGTTAAACATTTATGGTTTCTTCTGTCAGAGAAAAAGCACTTATCAAAATCCAGGATCTCCACTTTTCTCTGCGCCCCCTAATTCTGTAGACGGCACATAGAGCAGCCGCACTTGGCTGTTTTATTCACAAGGCTGGAGTGAGAAGCCTACCTCTACTGCATGCCTGCCTGGGTGAGGGGTATGAGGGGCGCGTGTGTGTGGGGCATGTGAATATGGAGAATTGGAGGTGACACTTTTTCACGTTAAGATGACATGATGCCAGAGCTGAAGCTCCCGCTGGTGTTTTTTCCCATGTGTTGACGTGAGCAAAGCGCGGCAGGTAATTGGGTTTCTTGTCAGAAGGCTTGGAGATCGCAGGACAGAGAAAAATGCAGGCTACCAGTTGCTCTGGTGAGGTAAACAGTAAATGTGCTGCAGAAAGAGCTTTGTGGCCATTTCTCAGTTCTCACACAGTATCACTAATTACAGGTGTATCCATTCACTGTCCTCCACCAGCAACCTAAGCGTGTTACATTACACAGCCTTTACATATAACATAATATCACTGTGATGCTCTTATTACTCTTAGCAACCCTAATTTATTAACTCATTTCATTTATACTAGCTTTATTAAATTATTAATGCTAATTGGATCACATTATTAATGCTAACCTATCATTTTAAAAATGATAATAACGATCAATGCTACCTTTATTACATTATAACAGTCTCAATGTCGAATCATTAACTTAATTCCAGCATTATCAGGGTTCCCTTATTAGCATTATTAACTGTTAATTCTGCCTTATTTAAGGTTAACGTATTAACTTATTAACTTTATTAAGGATAACTCATTCATTTATAAACGTGTTAACTATATTCATGCCACTATTATAGCATTATTAATGCTAACTTTAGAACAATATTAATGTTAACTAAACCTAATTCATCATTAATAATACTGTATTAATGCTATCTAATTAATTCATTAATTCCCACTGAAACATAATTTGATGGCATGATATTCAGATATAGTTTAGAATTATATCGGATAATATCAATAGGGCTGTCTTATGATATAGTAACCTACACTACAACCGATACACCAAGCACTTTTTACAACCATTGTTGTTTTTACGTTTCAAAACAGTCAAAAAATGTAATTTTAGCCAAAAACATGCACATTTTTATTTAATTTAATAGAATTGTAACCGACTGTAAGATTCCAAGAGCTCGGTGTTAAGTCCTGATCTATAGGCGGATGTGTATTACACTGTAGTGCATTACACTCCTACTTTTATTTATCTCGTCTCATTATTGTTTGCTTTATTTGTTCATTGTAGTTATAGTTGTATGTGTTTTAGGATGCATTTGTGTTTAGTATGGCTTTGTTTTCAGCTTTAATTAGTAACTCTGGGTGGAGGAGCAGCGTAAAATGAGGAAAGAGCCTGTGCAGATGCAGACAGCAGCGAGGCAGGTATAAATAAAGTCCCTCCGCGCTCACCTGCTCTGCTCTGCCAGCGAACGTACAGCAGCGCCGCAATTAATTACACTTCACTACTGCTGACAGAATCCCTGTGGATATTTCAACTATTTCTGCCCGCTATTATTCACCTCTCTTTTAGGCTGCATATCGTCTGCCCTCCGCTCTGTAGTGCTTCTGTCCGTTCTGTATCTCCTGCTTTTTAACTGCAAAAGCCCTTTACCCTCACTGTACCTGAATATGAAGGTACAGTATGAGTGCGTTCCACTGGAAGAGGCTATAATCCCCCACTCTCCCTCATCTCTCAGTGCCTGTTTCACAGTTTTTTGTCACTGAATGCATGAATCTGTAAAAGCTTTTTGTTTCTGGATCATAAAAGCTGAACTGTTCACATGTTTGATCGTGTTTGTGCTTCTGTCGTTCTTTGGCCTCTAGTTTACCTGTATGTCTATAAAAGCATCACTACAATTTCAAAACCTTGTGTTATTTATTTATTTGTTTGTTTGTCAAATTGTTGATGTAGTGAGTGAAAATAAGTCAACAGATCCTCTGCAGGCAACAAATTGCAAAAACAAACAAATGTGTTTTTTAGCTCATTTTAATGTACAAGGTGCATTTAATCGCTTAACATGAGTTTAACATATTTAAATAATATAAAATAAAGTAAAATATCTTCTGCATATATATGTAGATACAGGTAGATGGATGATAGATCCAAAAGGAAATGATCTACAATTACTATATTTATCATTATAGAAGTTGGTTTTATGTATAACACAATATACATGTATAGCATTTAGTTTCGTTTTCAAATTTGTATTGCTCTGGTTGTTTGGGTTCTACTTTTTCAAAGAGGAAAATAGTGACTTCTTCATGTTTTATACTTTTTTTTTTTAAATAAATCACTATACACTAGATTCTGACGCATCTTTAAACCGGACCACGCTAAGAGTGCTAACTTTGGCTGTTCATATCCTGAGAATAACTCCTACAGCTGCGTGCCTCAGACCTGCTGAGGACTGAACAGCAGAGGGGCAGCGTCTCACCACAGCAACACACTCTGCCTCCAGCGATGCCCCACTGAGACCCACACTAAACAGAGCACAGCGCAACACCAGGCTGTTTAGTTATGTAAATGTGCTTCACTGCTACTGAGCCAGATTCACTCTACCATCCAGGAAAATGTGGAAAAGAGTAAAGGAGGAGAGCAAGGCTGGCTGGTTAGGATGTAGGGAGCATTTGTCGGACCACCATGTATCGAGTGAGGTGGCCACTGGCAGCAGAAGGAGGCAGCAATTCAGGCAGCCTGCACTGCTAAAGCTGAAGCTATACTGTACTATACACAAAATATACACAAAGAAATAAAGGTTTTGGACTAAGAACCCCTCCTTGTTCCAGAAAGAACCTTAGGTCTTTAAAGAAGTGCTTCTGAAGCCAATACTTGTGATCTCCTGATTCCCCAAATGCTTGCTTTAACTCAACTCAGCACTCAATATAATGCAAAAAGTGGACTGTCTTTGGTTCTCTGAGGACCTTTTTGAGAATCCCTGCTTAGAACAAGGAGTCTGGAGAACATTTCTAAAGCTCAAGAACTCCCACATAATGTTCTGTACCAATTAAACCACCATTTATGAGAGTGTTAAATACTTTTAAAAAGACATAACGAGGCCAGACTGGGTTTTTAACTAATGCTAAAGAAGAACCACATTGACTCCATTTTTATAAATGAGATACACCTGTGCGGAACATTTTAAATTCAAAAAGGTTCTTTAAAAGGTTCTTCACACTCATACATCTCAATTACATATTTTCTTACGAACCATCCATTGAAAGGTTCTTCAGGGAGCCAAAATGGTTCTTATTTGGCCTCATGCAAAAAATCTTTCTGGCCCCTTTATTTTGAAGAGTGTAAAGTCTTTATTTGAAGGGTTGACTTTGGAAAGCGTGAGGACGTTTGTGAGTTGGACACACAGTGTTGCAGTGTGTGAAGCCTCAGTGCTGTGGAGGATTGGCAGTTTGACCACTGATCCATGCAGGTGCACAAGGTACAAATGCAATTTAACATTCAGGGTCCTCCGAAAGAACGGTGGAAAGATGAAAGGATTACAGTTCTGGTCTCACAGATGAGTCCCTGCTTAGCTGTGGATGTGCTGCATCACTGCTGCGTTACTGTCATATCAAAATAGCCAAGCTCTTTTTCTTAAAATCATTTAAAAACATAATTCGTTTAAGGGAAGTGACCAACAGAAATAGTCCAAAAACACCATTTACATCCAGTCAAGTTGAGAATCTTTTTCCTTTTCTGTGTTGGAGAAGATTTTCAGCACTGGTGATATTAATTACCTATCATCACTATTAACTTCACTCCTTAATTAAAAAGTAATGTAGTTATTTATTTATTGGTTTTTTTGTCTTCAGTTTACTTACGGTTTAACAGTAATTGTCTTAATGTCCTATATTTTATGTGAAATCATATTTAAATCGATTCATTTCACTGCATTACTGCATTTTTTTCCCCCTTTATCCTAAAGAGCCTAAGAGGAATCAGTTCATGTGTCTGTAGGTAAATTTGTCTTCCTCACTGACTTTTGCATGTCTTTCATCAGAATCATGTTGTTCCTTGCATGATAATACCTGTGGAGTGTATCTGACTGCTGCTCATTATGTCACTGCCCAACACCACATCTGCAGGCTGAACGAATGTGAGCTGAAAATCGCACACCACAAAGCTTTTAAGACGACAAATCTGAAAAGAGAGCCACGCACAGACGGGGAAAACACCATGTCATTATGCTCCGACTTGGATTGAGGATCCTCGCCGAGGCGCCTCTGCATTGCCACACTGTTCAAACACCCTCATCACATACGAAAGCCATGAGTCATATGAGAGGAGCTGAACTTACCGCCGAGAAAGAGAACCATCCCCCGTCTGCGTGTGTGTGTGTGTGTGTGTGAGAAGAGAGTGTGTGATGAGTAAAATGTATTCGCTGAAACTCCAAGCCGTCTGTGATCAGCAGAGAGAGGATAAAGAGAGAGGTAAAATCCAACAGTCCCAGCACTTCACTCAGAATGAGAGAGAGAGTGGTTAGCTCTGCTTTTCACTCTCTCTCTCTCTCTCTCTCTCTCTCTCCCCTCCCTTCCTCTCTCTTCTTTTTTCCCTTTCTCTCTCACTCACTCTCTCTCTCTCCCCCTCCCCTCACTCTTTTGCTCTCTCTTCTCTCTCCCTCTCACTCCCCTCGGTTCCTCTATCTTCCTCGTTTCTTTTCTCTTTTCTCTTGCTCACTATCTCTCCCTCCCCCTCTCTGTCTCTCTCTCTCTCTCTCTCACACACACACATACACTTTCTCCCTATCTCTTCCTCTTTTTCTATCTTTCTCTTGCTCTCTCTCTCTCTCTCTCTCTCTCTCTTTGTCTCAGTCTCACTCTCTTTCTAAAATG
>JBBPDB010000032.1:8824086-8841277 GCA_037974465.1 Brachypetersius altus | reverse complement strand
TGTGTGTGTGTGTGTGTGTGTGTGTGTGTGTGTGTGTGTGTGTGTGTGTGTGTGTGTGTGTGTGTGTGTGTGCGTTTGTGCTGCCGCCGCACAGGAGGCTTCACAGCCAGTGATGGTGATGGAGCTGTGGAGCTCACTGGTCTGTTCGCTCTGAATGGATTCTGAAAAGATGCCAGAAGATCACTGTACAGGCAGGAATGCCAGGAGAGAATGTGCTGCCTAGGTTTTAGCACCATTTTAGAATCAAAAGCCAAAGTCTTCTGATGTTGAACATCTTCAAAAGTAAATAGCAAATAAATAACATTCAGTTTATCGGTGATGACACAGTAACTTTATTTGGTTGAGATGTCATTCGGAAGTAGCATTTTAGCAAAGTGCTCAATTTAAACCCTTTGGCTCTCCAATTTTGACCCGTCTGTCATTTTGAAAGTGTTCCATCGTATGCCTATTCATGTATTTGTCGATTGATTTATTTATTTATTTATTTATTTTTCAGATCTCCCAAGAACCCAAGACAGAAGATCATTAAGCGAGTTATTGCTCTTGAAGGAGACTTTATTAAGTAAGCTTACTCGATTGATTGATATTTTTGTTGCCATTTTGTCTCAAATATACTTATTCAACTATGTTTACTCATTTTACCATATTACAGTTAAAAGGGAATTTAGATTTTTCTGATTTTTGGGATGTAAACAAAGTTCTAGAAAAAAGTAGCAATTCTGATTTGTTCACAGTGATGGTAATAGGTACATTCAATGGATATAAACACGCTGCCTGATGCCTGAAACACTCTTATGTTAGTTGTGTTATAAGTTACACAGTGCCCCAGTTTAGTTTCCACTGCTGGCCGGGTCTCCCCCAATCCCACCACACTACAAAACTAAGGATGAGCATCAACTGATGAAGAACGTGAAATCACTGCAGCTCTTCAGACTGCCCCTAAGACAACGCCATTTGACAGCTGAAGACGATTCGAGGACAACACTAAGTACCAAACCTGTTACATCAGCTAACAGACGCCCGCGCTGGCCCGAAGCAGGAGAAGGAGAGTGGGAGTGCCAATTCCATTCTCTAGGACTCCTGGCCACAGATGACTGTTGAATTGCCCAGGATAGAAATCATGATCTAATGATGGTTAGATGGTTGTATCATTCGTCAGCTCCCTACATTTTTAAACTGCATGCAGGTTTTCAAAAGCAAAGTACTGTCCAAAGAGAGCATATTTTGTAGGGCTACTATTATTATCATTAATATTACATTTAAAATTTGTCCTCATGAGGTCCAGGCCTCATTCCCTGGCATTTCCACCCAAGAAACTGTTGGCCTAGTGATTAGGGAGTTGCCCCTGTAATTGAAAGGTCATGGGTTCAAATTCCAGGACTGTGAGTGGCACCACTTGATCAAGCTACCATCCGCACACACTGCTCCCCAGGTCCCATTGTTGGCTGCCCATTGCTTCACTTGATTGAACAGGTTAAATGCAGAGGACTCAAAAATCTCCCCTGGGGTCAATATAGTCCCTAAAATTAATTAAAAATAAGTAGATAAAACCTCATGTATGTTCATAGTGCTGTAGACCAGCGGTCCCCAACCTTTACTTCGTCCGGCCCGGGGGTTGGGGACCACTGCTGTAGACCACTCTACATTTTGAATTATGCTCAAATTTAGAACATTTTCCTTCTAAATTCCAGGATGTGATCCTTCATTTTCTGAGGTAGTACAGACCATGCATTTATATAATGTACCCAGTTCACTTTTGAACTTTGCCCCTGTACTGCCATCATATATTGGTAGGTAACATACTGTATTTTATGTCTTTGGTATTACATCAGCCACTTAACAGAGAAAACCTCATAAAATGTGTGATCACACATAATAACCCACTCCTGACATATTCCTCCTGAATTCTACACGCTCTGAATGCAGATTAATGCCGGCCTCACTCATTAAATCGCCCGTGCTCGTCCGTGTCACTTCTCAAGGTGATCTTTGCATCCACAGCTGAAATGCCAGCCCTGATGGCTCTGTGAAATTGATTACCTTCGTGATGGTTATGAGATACGTAGCAGAGTTTTGCTGAAATGGCTGTTAGTTTTTTTTTTGTCCTGCGATGGCAGGCAGGAGCGTTTTAATGACTCCTCAGACCCCATCAATTGACACCAATGCCATTTAGTAAAGGTTCAGTCTTTTCAGCGATGCCCAGGGACAACATGAGTACAAAGTTGCGTAACGTTTTATTTTAGTCGGCCATAATTACACACTGGCCTGTGAGAAGTCAATAACAGCAAAATGAGGGTGCTTCAGTGCCCTGTTCACTGTTACATAAAATCATTACAGTTTTTCAAAACAAATTTTATTTGTGAGTTATAAATCCTTTGACCTGTCTGTAAACTTTAGTTGGGCATTAATAGTGATTAGCTTGTTTGGACCCTAATAATACGACACCTGAGAAATTTCACACTACATGAATTTGACATATTGAGGCCCAATTAGCTAGCCGTGGTGACTGCAGATGAATATTTACTGCCAGGCACATTCTCATATTGCCTTTCACGGCACAGAAGACCTTTCGTTTTTGTTGTTTCTCCCAGAGAATCCAGCCTGCGATCGGTCTGTAAGGACAGAAAGGATGTAATATGATGGCAGAGAAAGAGCGCCTGTAGTTTGCTTGTGGGCCACACAGCAGTAAATCTGAATCATGTCTTTAATGCGTCTTTCTCTCTTTTCCTTCTCGTAGCGGAAGCCTCTCAGCCCCTGACCAATTACACACGAGCCCTCCCAGAGCTCCACTACAGATATGAGACATTGGCGCCTCTCAGATTTGTCTGGAAAAACAAAGCTTACCCCTGCCATGTGGGTGTTAATTATTGATCTGAAATTAAAGTCGGGGCTCATGGCAAGCAGGATATTGCATTGCGGTCCTACATCATATATGCAGAATGGACAGTCATTTTGGCCATACTGTATTGGAGTTTTCAAATTACTCAAAAAAATGTACATGGAGATATAAAGTTTTGTCCCGACAGCCTCTACATATATATTGTTGGGCCTTTACTCATGAACTTGGGTGGTATGGTATGCACTTGTATTCAAACAAATCAAACAAACACCACAGCTACCTTCTCACTGTTACACATTTAATAGAGCGACCTGGCTGCACCATATGAGCTACAAGAACTCAAAATTTGCATATAAAAAAAAAAAAAGCATTTTCCATAAACTGTCCATTGTAATATGAATAAAGTCAGAGAAGTTTTTTGTCAAGCGGTTCATTGTAGAGACACTTACCAACTAGGATTTCTTTACACTGGCCAAGATATTCACAACACAACTCATTTTGGACCATTTTTTCGGTCCAGTTGATCATGAATTGTTGACATTCTGTGACACATCAGCTGACATATCTAAACATTTTTATTTAAAGAAAAGAAATAAATAAAATTAAACAACACAAACAGAACTGCAAGTTAAAATAGTGGTGTATCAGACATTGTTCAGGCAGCCTGTCAGCCATGAGTGTATGTTAAAAAAATGTTTTAAGACAAAACCCCAAAAACGATGTGCTAGGCATCAGGCAGCAAATTCATAACCATTTGGTGTACTAACTTTCTGTGGGGGACATTTCGGAGACATTCATCTCCTATCAGCACCAATTCTGTCTGGGTATGTTTCTATAAAACAGGGAATTTCACATCAAATAAATGGTGTGATTTATTTAGGCAAAACTTTTAAAGAATAGGTGTAATCTCTTGTCTGCTTGTTGTCAGGACTCTGGGCTATAAAAACCGTTACATAAGGGTTCCAGACGGACACCTGTGGATCGAGGGCGATCATCATGGCCACAGCTTCGACAGCAATACCTTTGGACCGGTAAATCATTCATTTTTCATATTTTTCCCATAACTGAACAAAGAACCAGTGATTGTACTAACAGTACCCCAGAACCCTCCATTTCGGAGCGGAAATGTTCCACACGAAAACATCACCTTCAGTGAGCAGTTGGGAATGCACAATCTCTTCACTTCATTGTGCCTCCTCTATAGACAGACACGGCTGCAAAAAGAAGTGTATGAAAAATTTAAAGAAGACAGAAAAGTGCCACTTCCCGAGGCCATTGTTTACAGCCTCGCCATGCTCCGCTGCGCCCTGAGTTCATCCTATCATACAGAGATGTGAGGGGCCGTTTTGAAACAACTCTTTGCTTTAGAGCCTTTTTAATGCATTATTGAGAAGAACGCTCTACACTCTTATCCTCCTTCTGTTTAAACCATGATGTGACCAGCTTCAGTATCAGAAGGAAACTAAGATATTGAGCCACTTGTTTTGAAAAGCATTTTTAGGTGATGAGGTCACTTGACTCTAAAATGAGGTTTAAAGTCAAGTCTCCAGCGCTTTTTGTTTCATCTTAGACCTTGACTCTTTTTTACCTTAGCCCGAGGCTCTTAGACGGGCAGTAGGATTTGTCCTCTGGCATGTTTTTAAGTGATGGTTCTTGTCTGGAAGAAAATGAATACATTTCTCACTGAAGTGAACACTCTTTTATTATTGTTGCATGTCCGTTCCCCAGAATGCTGCCCGTGCTCCCATGGGAGCAGGGCTGGAGGGTACAGTGGCGTGTGAGATGTATTTGCCAAAACACTGTCAGGTCGTATATCACTAAAGAAATATTCCTGTTGGACGTCTGAGGCAGTGGAATTTTGCTGTTTTACTGTAGAGTGCACTTTTACCTTCACTTGATGCATTATGGGGTGAACGAGGGTGCGGACGGCTGGGAGAAATAGGGGACAGGAGGAGCAATTTGTTTTTCTACCGTGTGCAGTAAAAAAAAATCCTAACAAGTGTGTGAAAGATTTAAAACACACCCTTTTACATAATTGTGTTTGTAAAAAAAAAAAAGCTGACTACGAAAAATAGGAAAAATAATGAATTCTGTGGCCCATGGCCGTCATTTTTCTTGCATTTTATTACTTTCCCTGTGGTCCACTTATAGCATTTGTGTAGGTTAATGTACTAAACAATCATAATTTTCCAACCTCTCTTTATAAGAAATAAACAGGGATGGTGTTGGTACCGTGCCTTTAAGACTGATGTAAATGACCTCTGTTCTGATTGGCTCCCTTATTCAAAAGCAGACGTTGGATCTTAAATATGGACCGATGTAAACTGCTCGAGTCTGAATAGACTTAGGATAGAGAGCTGCTAATATGTAAATGTGGTGGTTTTTATGACGTCACAACAGCTGTTATTTCCAGGTTGTTTTTTCAGCCCGTGGTCTGTACAGACTGCAGAGAGAGCGGTATTGTCAGAAACTTTCACAGTGTGGTACAATGATGTAAGGCACAGCAATAAGAAGAGCAGAGAAGTTTCCTACATCTTGTCCTTTGTCTTCACTTTGACCGACACGGCCTTCACAGAAGAGGTTACTACCATCCCATGACTCTAAAGATCTGTGGGCTTCACTCCAAATTCTGTAAAGGCCTTAATTCTGTAAAATAGCATTAAAAGTTTAAATATTTATAATATACGGTCATTCTTCATTTGATCACTACCTTTGAAGTATCTTAATTTCATTGTAACTGCAAATTTTTTAGATATATTCTTATATTGACATTAACACACTCAAAAGACTCTCTCTCTCTCTGTTTAAATGATGCTCTGCTAAGGCAGTGGAATATCCGTTCCTTTAGTGAGATCATAGACCAAGTCTTTGGTTCCTAAGAACCTGTAAGTCTATCATTCTTTAAAGCAGTGGTTGCTAACTGGCCCTCAAAGACTCCTGATGGTCCCTTTTTTTTTCCTATATCACTATGTGTCTCAAGCTAAGTTAAAGCAAAACTTCTAGTCTGCCAATTCCTGAGGGCCAATTCTGAGTATGAGTATGAAGAATCTTTTCTGCAAATCTTATATACCAATACCAATTAATTTTTCTAGAACCTCACATCCAAGCCAACAATAATTTAGGAACCTTTATTTTTTAAGAGTGAAGTCCTGACTTGACTCTTTCTAATTCAACATGAAGCATTTAGGAGGCGAGTGCTTTCAGCTTAGCTGTGATACCAAACTGTGGCACCACCAAAATGCAGGCTTAGCTAAGAGATGTGCCCAGCCCCCAGTTCCCTGCTCAGGCTGATGGCATTATCTGCTCCTCTGATCCTCTCCAGGCCAGCCAGGTATTTGCAAAAAGCCTCCAAATGGACCTATTCTGGGAACAGTAAGCTCTACAAGCTCGCCCTGGCCTTCAGCACTTCCACAACCACTTTCACTCGCTTTCTGTTGCGAGATTGATTACTTTATATTGAATGGGCTGAAAGTACATCTGCTCTGGCTGATCCTTGTAGCTAAAGAGTATTAAAGAGTATGTGGTTTCACTTCATAACATGTAGAACCAGAAAGTGCACTTCATCTCTGAGCAGCAAGGTAGGAGATAATAAGAGACAAGATGGTGATATCAGACTTTCTCCTTCCCTCTTACAAACAGGGCTCTGAATTGTTATATACCTCACCTTGTGGTCAATTTTCAGTCCTTTTTTTGCAGATATTGATTAATGCCATAGAAGAACCAAGTTTAAATGGTTCACGTTTCTTTTTAAAGTCTTAAACAATGATACTATATCAATGTAAGGATTCTGCAAAAAACCTTTACAAAAAGAAAAGATGTGTTGAGCGGTAAAACCTGTTCTTTGCCACTGAAAGGTTTTTAGGCAACCATTTACATTTACAGCTTTTAGCAGATGCTTTTTTCAAAGTGACTTCCACTTCCTAACTACAAGGGACACTGGCGAAACTTGAGGTTTTGGGGTGGTGGCCTGCTTACTGTAGGATTCGAACCCATGAATTCGGCCCCCACGAGCCCTGGAACGGAGATTGCAAACCAGGTCTTCTCATCCAATATCAATGTCTGACCTCTACAGAATGAATGGACACAAATTCCCACAGAAACTCCTACACAATCTTGTGGAAAGCCTTCCAAGAAGAGTGGAAACTGTTATAGCTGCATTTGAATTCAATGCCTTTAAAATGTTTGTTGGTCAGGCATCCGAGGACTTTTGTCCATGCTGTGTAGATTCTTTTTAATAAGGATAGGAAAGCTTTTTTATTTTAATTCTTTGTTCTAAAATGTATGCCTTTGTTGTTTCGTTATGGTATCAGAAGGCAAGTAAACTGAAGTAAACTGGACTCTCTGCATTTCCCCAGGTTTCTCTCGGGCTCATCCATGGCAGAGCATCTCACATCATCTGGCCTCCAAACCGGTGGCAGAAGATCAAGCCGTCTGTTCCTCCTAATCGCAGCCCTTTACTCAGCTGGGGAGGACCAACAGAAGAAGACGAGGACGATGATAGTGATGACTGACTTTTCAGACTTCCACACAACGACATTAAACCTCATCTACAGACCATGCTGTTGGCTGGACTTTGGACATGCATCAGCTGGTTGAGAAGCAGCAAACCACCTCAGTGTTCTTTTATATTTTATATGTTGGATTTCCACTTGTGCAAATTTGTGCACGCTGTCTGAATGGACAAAGGGTGTTCAGAGTAATTGAAAGCTGCTTTTGCCTTTGAAAAATGATAAACCTTTGGAAGGGATACTGAAAAACCCTCTTAAGAGTCTAGCTTCGGTTCTGTTGTGTTAATTCAAAGAAATAAATACGACTCACACTGTCATTTTCCATGATTATTTTTTTCCCCTGATTATATTAATGTCTTTTTTTTAAAGCATTTGCCACCAGCTAGTGACTCATTGTTTTATTCGCTAAATCATGATTAAATTTCATTTGTCAGTTAGAGAACACACATCAGGAACTCACTTAGCTGGTCCTGCTGAAGAACTTGCAGTATAAAGAAAAAAAAACAACATGGGCAAAAAACAAATCCTATTAAATCCTCATAATGTTTCAGTTTTAAACAGTTTAAAATGTGATCAGTCTTACTTAGGTTTGTTTATCAAAGCTTATAGTGTGTATGTAATACACGTTTTTCTGTCTGTGTACCTCTTTAATGCTTCTGCTACACATTCACCTGTGATGTACCTTCAGGAAAAGGTTGTCATATGCATAAAACAGAGTCAGCGGTCAATTTTGCGATTGATCTTGTGCTGCCTGTGACAGATCGTCCTTAAAAGGCACGGCCACGAATGAAGCTCGAACTACAGCTGGCTCCTAGGGGAGCACACCAACCATGGTTCCAAACTCAATAGGCCTTAATGTGAGTGGCTGCAGGTCAATACAAATCTCCGTGCTGGCCTGTGATAAGTTCAGTGGCTGTCAAACATAAATTGGCACCGACATCCTGGGGGAACTGAAAGGAATCTCATGTCCCTGGAGGAAGCGATCTCCCAATAGAGGATCTTAATTTCTCCTTTGTCCAAAATGTAGGTTTTACTACACCTATTAGCCTGATTTACATCTGTATTTCTAAATGACCACATACTTGCCTCACGTGATATCAGTAACCCTTTATGTGGCTTCATGACATTTGATATTATTATTTAGTATTATTATTTAGGGTTGGTTCTGACTCCTGGTGACCTTATGAATAGTGTTCTAGTACTTTCAGTACCGAAAGAACTACCATTCTCCAGAATGTCTTCTGTTTGGGTATTCAGGCCCTCTTCCAGGGATGAATCACTGCTGTTATGACCTACGCAATTCAATTATTTAGGCTCTCTGAAAACAAACTATATAACAACAGTTGCCCAGCCACAGCTCCATATATGGACTCATATTTCAGCATTTTCTATGAAGACAAGAATTTCCAAAATTAGTGGTGTAACGGTACACAGAAGTCACGGTTCAGTACGTACCTCGGTTTTGGGGTCACGGTTCTGAACGGTTCACGATACAGCAAAGTTAAGCAACAAAAAGTTCTAAAGAATGAGGCTTGGCTTGTTTTCGTTTATTTTAAATAAACAGCAGTGTATTAACAAGTAAACACACTCGCTTATATTTTCATGTATGCGTAAGTGTTACGACAGTAGGTGGCACTATTGCACCACACTACGACCCAGGTTTATTATTTACTTGCGCTTTTTGGTCCCTCTGTTATTCCATATTACTTCAATCACGTCTTCTCCGCTGTACCCCGTATTCTCCGAAAGACATCATGTACAGAACCGTGACAGTTCGGTACTAATACATGTACCGTCACAGCCCTAATATATATACATATATACACACACACACACACACATTCTCATTAAATGTTTTATCTTTTTTTATTTTCCACATAGTCGATTAATACGGTAGACATTCAAATTATGAATGAACACATAAGGAATTATGTAGTAAACAAAAAGTGTTAAGGAATTCAGAATATGCTTTATATTTATAAGTGGCCACCTTTTCCTTTGATGACAGCTTTGCACACTCTTGGCATTCTCTTATTCAGCTTCATGAAGCAGTCACATGGAATGGTTTTCCAACAGTCTTGAAGGAGTTCCCAGAGGTGCTGAGCACTTCTTGGTTGCTTTGCCTTCACTCTGCGGTAACACTCATCCCAAACCACCTCAATTGGACGGCCAGGTCATCTGATGCAGCAAGCAATCACTGTCTTTCTCGGTCAAATAGCTCTTATATAGCCTGAAGATGTGTTTGGGGTCATTGTCCTGTTGAAAACCAAATGATGGTCCCACTAAGCGCAAACCAGATGGGATGGCATGTCGTGTTATGTGCAGTTTCTGAGGCTGATAAATCTGATGAAGTATTGTCTGCAGCAGAGGTAACTCTTGGTCTTCCATTCCTTCCTTTCCAATTTCATCATCGCATTTGATGGTCTTTGAACGTATCCTCAAGTGCAGTTGCAATGTTCTGGAAATTTTACGGATTGACTGTTCTTGTCATAATATGGATTAGAACACAAGTCAAATAGGGCTATTCACTGTATAAACCTTTGTACCAACCCTGCCTCTGCACAGCATAACTGATGGTCTCAAACACATTAGGAAGGCAAGGAATTAAATCTTAACAAGGCACACCTGTTAATTGAAAACCATGACTACCCCTAGAAGCTGACTGAGAGAATGTCAGGAGCATGCAAAGCTGTCAAAGAAAATGTGGCTTGAATCTAAAATGTAAAACATATTTTGGTTTGTTTAACACTTTTTTGTTTTCCCACATACTTCCATATGTGTTCCTTCATAGTCCTCTATGGTCGTCTGTTTTCATTTACAATGTAGAAAAGAAAAAAGTAAAGAAAAACTATTGAATGAGAGGGTGTGTCCAAACTTTTGAGACAGTGGATATATACTGTATATGTACAGTATATTCTCAGGTGCCTATTAGCAGCAGACATTAAAAACAAACAAAGTAATAATTGCACATATTGCACACTGTAATATAGTGTCAGAATTATTGCACGTGTTGCATGAGAAATATTGCACATGAGAGAATAATTGCATCTACAGCCATGTATGAGACAGTTTGGGGTTTGTGGTGCGTTACCTCCACTTCTAGGTTTTGAGATCTTGGGTTATGTATTAGGAAAGTGAAGGCCTCTTCCCAAACAGGCTCACTGGTTTTAAAACGCGTCTGAGAGAAGGAGGAAAAAACGTCATACCTTAATATCACCTCAGTACAAAGTGCAAAGTTTTCTATTTATTTTCATTTTAAAAACATGGGAAGGAAAAGTCCAAATATGATACTTGGTGGTGATTCACCCATTTTGAAAGTCAAGTTTGTTCAATGTGCATTAAAGGAATAGAGTAACAAATAAATGAAAGATAAAGAAATAAATAAAAGAAAAAGTAGATTAAATAAAAAAAAATACACAGTAAATCAAGAAAAGAAGTGCAATGTAAGTGATATTTAAAAGAAAGTGAACAGTGTAAAATTTTAGAAGATTTTTTTAAGGTGGAACAATGAATAATTAGTCATTTCTCCCCTAATTAAGCAGTTTATCCCAGTACTTACTAAGCATCGTGTCACAAGGCCACATACAAAAAAGAAGAACAAAGTATAATCTTGATCTATGTTAATGTATGTGGGTCTACATACGTACCTTGCTCTCAAAGTTCTTGTGTCCAACCCTTAACTGGACCAGGGGACTGGGCTCACTGCTGACCTTTTTTGCTGACTGGAGAGAAAGTGGCAACCACACATTCAACATTATCAGGTTAGTGCAGGATTGAACTACAGGAAAATATCCCATACATTTGACATGATGAAATATATTAGTGTATTAAACATTCGATGTAAATATGGTCTCTAAAATACATGGAATTGAAGATTCCTAAGTAATAACAAATCTTTGTTTCTTTTTACAATTTATTATCGTCTTATATTATCTAACGCATTCTCTTTGGAGGGACATGGATTGGTTTCCAAGCATGTTTCAGAAATGTATAGCGATAGAAAGTGAACAAACATATGTGTACAAGATCAGTTCCAAATCTAATGAAATATACTTGCACAATACAAATAATCCTTTTTAAAGTGAAAATGTTTCTAGACCATTCCTCCCCTTAAAAACTTGAGTATATGTGAATATGTTTAATTTCACATTTTTAATTTTTGTAGTTCTAAATCTTTGCTGTGTGCATGTGTGGACTAGCCCCAAATGTCATGTTGTTGTACTGACGCAATGACAATAGAGTGAAAGAGTGAGTGTGTCTGTCTGTCTGGTGTAGAACTCATGTACATGCATTTGGAAATTGGAGGGACATTAGGGCTGGGCGATTAATCGAAAAGTAATCAAAATAGACATTCAGAACCTATAATCGATCAAATTTTTCCAAGTTGATTATTTCGATTACTTTCCCTTTAAAAAGTCACGTGACCCCGCTCCTTTATGTTACGTTATTCCGCCGACATGTCGAGCATGGAGATTAATCGTGATCGAGTTAAAATGTTCAATTAATTTGACTTTAGGCCAAATCGCCCAGCCCTAAGGGACATGCTAGTAAAACTTACTGAATTGATTAGGCTTCACCCTCAAGTCATAAATGTAAAACTAATTTGCTTTAGAAGTATCATTAAAAACTCCAAATGTGTCAGGAATAAGATGTTCAAGCGGTTCTTAAGGTATTTAAGTTTTATTGCAGACAGTCTATTCCTGAAACTGAAACCACATAATATTTGTTCTCATTCAAATGTATTACATTTCTCCAAGTAAATGACATTGCACATGTATATGTACTACTGATATGTGACAAAAAAACAAAGTAAAGTATGTTGGTCTTATTAGAACATACACTACATATCAGCAAAGAGGATTCAAGCAGAACAATGTTATGTTTAGCACGTTTTAGAGCACAGTCCTGCGGGCACCTCTTACACCCACACGCAGACAAACAACAGAAATGATCAGTTAGGTTGAGGTTTGGTTAGTCAGAGGACAATAAAAGATAAAACTTGCGCCTCATTCCTCACAGACTATAAGGAAAAAAGTATTGGGACACACCTGTTTTGAAGGCTTGGCCTAGGACCCTTACTTACAGTGAAGGGCAATCTTAATGCTTCAATATACCAAGGCATTTTAGATAACGCCACACTTCCAATTTTGTGGACACAAAAAGGCCCTTTTCTATTCTAGCATGACTTGTGTCCCAGTGCACAAAGCAAGATCCATAAAGACACAGTTGAATGAGTTTGGTGTGGAAGAACTCGACTGGCCCACACACAGCCCTGACCTCAACCCAATCCAACACCTTCGGGATGAAATGGAACGGAGATTGTGAACCAGGACTTTTCATCCAACACCAGTGTCTGACCTCATAAATGCTCTACAGAAAGAACAGATACAAACTGCCGCAGAAACACTCCAAAATCCTGTGGAAAGCCTTTCAAGATGATTGGAAGCTGCGATAGCTGCAAAGAGCGGAACAACTCCATATTAAAGTCAAAACATTTTAACGCAAAGTCCCTTTTGATGTAATGGTCATGTGTCCCAATAGTTTTGTCCATATAGCTTATATCAAAACTGCCTATTTAAAATTCAGCAGTGTTCGTCTCTTCTGCAGAATGCATTATAGCTTGTTATTATTATAGCCCATTACTTATTCTGCCTCTGGGTTAATGTTTCCTAGATGCTGATAATCTTTGGCTGTGGTGTTTTGGATGAATGTGCCCACATCATTAAGTTGTGTGCCATTACCTTTAGAGCTTTATTGACGGAGGACTCCGTCAGACCTGCATGGTTGAATTCTAACGGATTGCGCTTTTTCCCCCAGGAAGAAGAGGATGACCCCACACAATATGTGCGTGCGCACATGTACACACACACACACACACGCGCAGAGGGATTAGAAGAGAGCATGCAAGGAGAGGTTAAAATCATGATCGTACAAAAAACACCCAAAGACACCACCTCGAGAATGCACAAGGATGAAAGACATGACATAATGAACAATGGATTAGATGACTTTAAACCCCCAAAACAAGGGAGTTAAAGGAATAGTTTGAGCAAAAATCAAACATGTGGAAAATGCGATCTAAAACTGACCAACCCAGTAGGAACTTCTGGATTCTAAGATTTTATTTCCTATGAGATATTGAGCTTGTTCCCACGTGGTAGCTGCTCCTGGTTTTTATTGCTTGGTAGCAATGCTAGCTACGTGCCTCTGCGTGCCAAAATGCCCCACAGAAGTGTCATTTTAAAAATGAACACTTACTGTACGGTGAAAAAACAACAACAACATTACAATCTGGTTTCGAAACTGTTAAACTGTTCCTTTTAATGCCATTGCAGACACCCACACCATGTTTTGAGGGTTAAAAATAGCATTTTACATGACAAAGTCTGTGAGAATGCCTTAGTGATATTTAGAGAAAAAGGAAAAAGAAATAGCAAACTGTGACGGAGGAGGGGTAAAAATGAAGAAAAGAGGATGTAGAGACAGAAGAAAAGGCAATCCACAGCAGGAGTCTTACTCACACTTCACTTTAGCCTGATGTTTACGAACAGTATACAACTTTTCAACATTTGTCCAGATTTTGACATACTGTCTTATAATGTAGTTTAAAAATATTAGTCATCACTAGTGCAAAACTACAAACATCACTTATTTATTTTTTCACAAACGCTTATTTGAGGTGTATATGAAATATTCATAAAGATCAAACTGAGTAAAGTGCTGTAAAACTAAAAACCCGGTTTCATTCAACATGCAATCACTGCAATAAAGGTAAACAATGAAACTGCTTAAAAAACATTTAAAAGCTTAAAAGAGTTTTAAAAGCTATTAAAGAAAACAAAAAACATTTGCAACTCAGTAATTCAAGCTGAAATTAGCATCCACCTGTCACAGACCATTACAGTGTACAGATGACTTCCACAAAGGAAGACCAGCCCCAGAAGACCACACCGCGTGCTACTCCTGTCAGCTAAGACCAGGAAACTGAGGCTACAGTTTGCACAGGTTCTCCAAAATCTGACAATACAAGATTGCCTGGTCTAATGAGTTTCAGTTTCAGCTGCGACATTCAGATTGTTGGCTCAGAATTTGCAACTGCTATCATGTCAATATGGACCGAAATCTCTGAAGAATGTGAATCTATGCCACGAAGAATTAAGGCAGGTCCATCTCAGTACTAGCACGGTGTACCTAATAAAGTGACTGCCAATGTATAATCAATACCTAAAGACCGGTCATTATGGTAATCTAGCTCAATCGCAGAGTAATCAAAACAGTTTTTAACAGCAACCACTACATTGTTCTTCATTTGTAAGGCATTGGCACATCAAAGACTGCAGCTAATCATCTTCCGGTGTTTGTGTTTGGAATAACACACACTGTGTGTAATTCTGAATGACCCCCAGACAGTTAAAAGTATACCACTGGCGAATGGCTTCTAATATAACACATTTTGAATTAACTGGGTACTCTTAAATATGGGGAATCACATACAAATGATCAAACACTGATCAAACACTGCAGATCCAGAAGATTAAGAGATTTAAAAACGCTGATGTATTTCTGCTCCACTCTTCCATCAGAGCAACAGGATTCTACACTTTTGACGGCTTGGCTCAGGTGAGTTTGGAGGTGGAAAAGAACAAAAATGTCGAGTTCCTTTATAATAAACATACGCATGCAAGACGAAACGCAAGCAATTTTAGGTTGTTATGCAAAAACTTCTATTCAGACTGAAATAGAAACTGAGAGCCAAAAGCAAAGTTCTACAGACATCTGTAGTAACTGCAACAAAATGCTACGAATGTGACGACAAGCAAAGAATAACAGCAGCAAAGCCTGAACAAACGCGAGCAAAACTGAAAGACTCACAAACAGAGTCCTGTAGAGAGTTGCCGTGTTCTCGCAGAACACCAGACCTGCGGTGCGACGTTCCTTCAGGCAGCCACTGCCCAAGTCACCCTCAAACACACTCTTCACCACAGGAAAGTGTGTGAAGGAGCAAAGGAGGAAAGGGAAAAAAGAGAGGAAAGGAGGAGTGGAGTCAAGAGTGGTCAAGGAGAGGAAAAGACAAAGGAAAAGAATCTAAAAGTGCATAAATGGAAGCTGAAATACAGAGCTGAGCGCAGAAGACAATGAAGATGACTGAGCAGAAGAATTTGCTGCAACTTCACACACAAGCGTGAATGTATGTGCACACGCATGTCTGCATGGATGTTTTTTTGGTTTTTTTTGCATGTTTGTGTGTATCTGTACTTACAGGCAGGTTCCTGGCTGAGTCCAGGTGTACCACCAGCAGTGCTGAAGACAGTCCGTCATTAGCCTGTCCTTTATCTGCCTTAATGTTGCTCAATACCTGCAGGACACCCCCCTCTAATCATTACCAGCACCACACATATACAGTTTTATGCATCCAGTGTGTGTTTGAGACTGACAGTGAGTTTAGTCAAAACAAACTGTATTAGGGCGAGTTGCATGCATGTGTATGTAAGTATACACGGCTGTGTGACTGATACCTGGTCCAGTTTCTCAGCTGTAGAAAGAGGAGAGAGCCACTCCAGTTTTAGGTGCAGTTTTCCAGAGGACACATCATCCAGCACAAACCACTAGATAAACAAAGACAATAACAATAAATGAATTTCTTGATAAAACGAGAAACAGGTGTGATATAAAGATGCATGTAATTCATAAATAAACAAGTGAAAAAAGTGACTACCTCATCAACCTTCTTCTCCTTCTCCAACTCATTGATGTCAATTGCAAGCCTTCAGAAAGAAAGAACTTTTTAAAGCTTGAGTAATATGATTTTGCAGGTTTTGCTCTTCAAATCGTTGGTAAATGTTTGTTGCTGCAGAAATGCTACCTGCCCAGGAAGTCGTCTTCATCAGGGTCTTCGTCAAAGAGCTCAATTTCCAAATGCTGTCCTGGTTGGTCATATATACATGCCTGACACACAGACACACACTTTATTTTACTATATTTTTAGGTTGATATTTTGTAAAACTTGGGTTGATTTCACTACCCTGGCAGTCCATTATACTAAACTAATCAAAAATTCAAATCAAACAAAATTAATAGTAGTGCTACAATCAAACTGTGGACAGTAATCCCAACAATGATACATAATTAACACTCGATATCTTTGATTCATAATCTGTCAGCAAACACCAAATTAAACAGTCCCATCTGTCCCATTCATCTATAAATTCAACCATTTAATGCAGATGTCTCATGGAACCTCATGTACTTAACATTCAGTTTTAATATGTTTATGTTTCCCAGAAATTGTGTTAAGGCCTTTTGAAACAAACCTCATACACTTCATTCCATTTGGGATGCAGGCAGTCCTTAATGACCTTGCTCTGGAAGACATGGTTGCCAACTTTAATGACGCCGTACGGATCAGACTTCCCTTTAATCAGACCCCGCAGAAATTTGTCCTTAGCCAGCAGGTCCTGTGCCTCCAGAAAATGCACTCGCAAAACACTCTGCTCATGCACAACACAAACACACCAAAGGACACAAACATAGATGATGTGCAGGGGTACAAGTACTGTAGTACTATTTATAGTCTATAAGTGGTCTGATACTGTTCAACATATTCTACAAATAATCAGACTATGTAAAGCAGTAATTGTGAGTTGATACCTTAGGAATAGGAAAGCGTAGTTGTGCCATTTGTGCGTCGCTCAGCAGCGGGATTGTTATTTTGTTGGGCAGAACCAGGTAACTGCAAATAATGTCCTCAATCACCCCATCACACAAGCCACTGAGAGAGAGAGAGAGAGAGAGAGAGAGAGAGAGAGAGAGAGAGAGAGAGAGAGAGAGAGAGAGAGAGAGAGAG
>JBBPDB010000032.1:8797856-8811151 GCA_037974465.1 Brachypetersius altus | reverse complement strand
ATTTGATACACTTTTTAGATTTCTTTAAAATTGTGACAATAAGAACCTGGAGTTAGATAACTATTATATGTACTGCCCAAAGCTACCAGAGACCTGTAAATCTTCTGTGTTGTTATATGTAATCATAAGAGAAGATGTGGAAAACCAAAAATATTTCTATTTTGACATATCTCACCTCAATGAACATGATTAAGCCAAAATTGTTTCTCAAAACTGTGGTTAAACAATGTCTCAGGTCACATGCAGCAAATGACGTTTAGAGAGTCAGTTTTTAGGGGCATTAAACTCTTCAGACATCTGGTTCCATTCACCAACACTATGAAAAGTTTTACTTTAGAACGGAGCATTTCACACCACACCATTCTGAGTTCATTTGTTTACATCTTAAGAAGTGATAAATGCAGTTTTATCCACAATCTGTGAAATTCCCATAAGACTTTGTAACGTCACATAAAATTCACATGTGCGTCGGATTGTTGTTATAAGAAATCATAACACTTTCCAGCTGCTCTCCTCATGATGTATGCTCCAATATAAGTTTTCAAAAGCGATATTAACAAGATCTTTTTTCTGTATTGTTTCAGAATTAGTGACAATAGTGACAACATCCTGTTATGTGAAACATGTATGATTAAATCTTCCTGAATTCTCTGGTGAACTGTATCTCATGTTAATACAGAGCGAATGCAAGCATGCACCATTAACTACAGTTTTCATGAGCGAGTACAAACGTGGAGGCAGAGAAAGTTACACGTGCTTAAAGCACGAGGGAGAGCAGCGGCATTCCTTTCCCATTGTTTAATGCCACCCATTTGTAACCTTTCAATCAGAGGTTAATTAGTGGAAGCTTAGTGTAGAAGCTCGTTCCAGCTACGACAGACAAAAAGGAGACGGTGCAGCTGGTCTTGGTCTTTTTCTTCCCCCCGAGCTTCCAAAGAACCACAACATCTGCTGCTCAGATGAAGGGCCATATCCCGTTATCATCAACACTGATCCTCGCTATGAAGAGCAGACTGAATCCTCTCACACGATTTAGATCTTTAGCAAGATCACAGAGCTCAAGCAAAGCTGGAGAGCACTTGTTAGAGGATACTTCTTTATTAGGTAACATCCTGTTATCTACCTAGACTACTTTCGTCTTAATGTTTTTGTTCCTGGGGACGCACTCGTCCCCACATGAACTCTCTGGACCGTAGACCCAATCCATCTAAAACCACTGACACGCTCAAGGACCGCAGGTTTTGTGTGAAACAACAGCACAAATCATCATGCCATCATAGTGTAAACATTTGTAACCTTCAGATTTGTTATGTAAAATTAAGCACAATGATTTCAAGCATTTAAGCATTTGAAGGCATAACATTACAAGCACAAGGAAAGTGATTCATAATAAACCTCCAGAATGGTATCCAAATGGAAAATAAATATCAGTTAAGAATATTTTTGGTTTTTTTTTATTGTTTTGCAGAATTTGAAAATAAATTATCAGCTGCCCTCCTTTACATTGGTTCAGCATTTCGCAGCCAATGGATGAAAACGACTTGTTACACTAAAAATTCAGAATTTTTCTTCCTTCTGCTATAAAGTTTGTATCTCTAAAGAGGAGAGAGTTCTTTTCAGACAGCAATGAAGTTTATTTATGCTTCATTTTTATGTTTTGAATACTTTGTAGATAAACAATGTATTACAAGTTCACATATTTAAAAAAGATAACTTTAGTCCTAATGTACATAAATGTAATCGTTTATCCTTTCATTGTGAAATGTTCACACACTGTACTGGGCAGCTGATATTTGATATTTGCAAATGGTGCATAAATAATTTTTAGAAATGTCATGAGGTTTTGATCTGACAGCAGCGCAACATTCTATACCTCTGTCTCTTTCAGATGATCTCTGGGTGTGGAGTACGGGCTGGGGAGTTGGGGCAGGGTCACACTGGCCATGGCAGGTGCTGAGCAGCTGGTTTTCAAAACCTTCACTGTCTTCCATGTTGTTAACAATGGGCGGCATCGCACTGTTTTCTTCACTGATGCTCTCAGCTGTGGATGTGTATGAGATTTCCTCTCTCATATTTATTATGTCCCTAGTCCTGTCCACAGCAACTGGGTAGGACTCTCCATTGTTGCCCTCCTTTGAGGCACCATTTATCATTGGAATGTGGCCGTTTTCATGGTCTGTGGGTGGAGTGCTCTCTGTTAATGGGGGCCCTGCAGTGATCTGAACTTTAATCATTACACCAGGGCTTGATTCCTTTGCTCTGTTCAGGACACTGTCCACAGAGCTGGGATGTGACACTCGCACCTCACTGGGCCCTCCAGCTTTGCGTGTTCCCTGCAAGACAGGATCCTGTTCTTTGTTTCTGCTGTCACTGTCAGCTTTTGTCCCAGTCAGCGTTCGGGACTCCATTTCCTGGCTGGAGTCATTAACTCTCTTCCAAATGTTTGCATTTGACACCTTCGCTCCAGAAGTGCTTTTGGCTTTTTCCTCATGATCTTGGGCAGTAAAATGTGCTGTTTTAACACCAGGGGTGGTGAACTGAGTGATTTGGCTTTGTTTACTCTTAATCACCGTCTTTATGGTGTATGTGGTGGCTGCAGTAGTTGAATAGTTTAACTCGTTCCTCTCAGCACTCACTTGCCTCTCTTCAGCTGTATTTGGCAAGATACCCCCCCTGGAATTTTGCACATCTCCTGTTCTGAGAAATATCTTACTGTTTTCCTGGATGGGGTCCACATTGCTTCCCACGAATGGCTTTGTTCCCTTCTTTTTATCAGCGCTCTTAGTCTTCTCCACAACAGCTTGGTGTGAGTCTGGACCACTATTACTGTCATGGCTCCTGATGCTTTGATTCATGACTGTCTCCACACTGTGCTCCCTTACACCATCTGTAATTGGATCCAGTCCTCTCTTCCCTCCGGGGCTTTCAGGTTCCGTCACATGGAAGAGTTTTGTCTCGGTATTCCGAGGAGTGTTTTGGGTTTGGTGATTATCCAGTGAGTTCAGCGCCTCCACTGTAGGAGCAATTTTGTCCTTTTCTGTACTGGCTCGATCCACAGCAGTACGCACTGCCGCAGTGGCCCTGACTGATTGAGTCATCTCATCAGCGGAGCTCCTGAAATCTGTTTTGGGCCTAGTTGTAGAGGATCCAGTTTTAGAATTGACATGTCTAATCCCAAGCTCCACTGCATGCTCAGGCAAGCCACTGGTATTTTTTGCCCTTCCTGAACTGTGTAGTTTTGAAGTTGTTTCCACACTTCGATTTCCTGCCATTCTTTGCAAAATATATGGCCTTCTGAATTTAGGGTCTTTAGCTAGAATCCCTCTGATGGGACCGGGTCTGTCTGGCTGCACAAAGGGATTTGGAACTGTTCTTGTGACATTTTTACCTATCCTCAAACTGGGGTGAAGGAATTCTCTTGCCACTTCTTTGCCCTTTGTGCTGTTCACAAGATGAGGGCGCATTTCTTTACTTGCCAAAGGTGTCACTCCACTAAACCTAGGCCTGCCCCTCACCTTTTGACCCACAGCAGGCATTCCTGGCCTGTTTACACTTTTCACTGAGCTCTCATCTTCTCCAGCAGTTGAAGTTTGCTTCAAATGATCAGTCCTCAAAGTTGAGTTGCTTATCCATTTTTTTCTTTCAGTGTCTAGTTTGAGAGGGTTTGAACCCCTGTTGTCCTCGCTGCCTGGCTGTGTGGTGTTCAGATCTGGTTTTAACTGTACTTTGGAAAGGTCCTCAGTATCGTCTAGACCTTGGGGATCTGTTTGACTTACATCAACCGTGGCACCAGCTTTGCTTGAGATTGGTAATATTGATTTCTCAAATCCAGTTGCTGTTCCACTGTCTGCATATGTGCTGGGATTTTCAGAGGTCCTGTCCCACATTTCTGGATTTGAATGACCTACACCAATTGTGGCAGGGTTTGAGATGGATGATATCTCTTCCGGTCTGCCGATGATCTTAACTGGTGTAACTGGGTTTGAATTCACTTCAATGTCACTTTCTGCTTTTCTCACAGGGCTGAATGGGCTTTCAGAGTGACTGTCCCAAGTCTGTGTATCTGTGGAATCACCAGTGTCTGTGATTGAGGGGCTTGACTTCTTTGATCCACTGACTGTCTCAGTCAGGTTTGCATCCGTTTCAGTGTCCCTATCTGCATCTGTGCCTTGTTTGAATGGCTTTGGATCAATATGGCTTTCACTGGTATTGCTATTTTCCTTCTTTCCTTTGTATTCAGAGCTTGGGTGTGATGCTGTATTGGCGCTACCTTCTTTTGGCACAACAGAATCACCAGTATCAACAACAGTAAAAGTTCTGGATTTGTTTACTCCAGTACCACCTACGTTCTCTTTATCTTCCCTCTGCTGGTCTAAGATTGTTTTGGTAATTTCAGTTATGTTTTGAGCTTTAGCACTACTTACTGGTTGTCTTTCATCCACAACCTTCTTCCTGTCCATTATTTTTGAGGTATTTCTAATAAAGTCAGTTAAGGTTGCATCCTGATCCTCTGTGTAAGGATTTGGTGTACTCCCCCCACTGCCAGTCCCATCCCTTCTGTCAGCTTTATGTAGTGTTTCCTCACTTGGCCTTGTCCTGATTGGTGTAAATCCACTCCCTCTAGAAACAGTCTTTCCTGCCCTTTCTCCAGCAGGTGAATATATTTTTGTTTTGTCCTCAGCATTTGGGTTCAGCTTGGTTTCTTTTCTGTTGGTATTTATCAGTCTAGGAAATCCAGGGAATCTTTTGATCGGTTTGTCCTTGTTTGATGGGTTAATTTGCTTTGTTTTATCATGGCCATCCTCTGAAACAGTTTTGACTACACTGCTTTCAGGGGTGCTCTTTATAGCACCTTGTGCAATCACGATTCCGCTGGCATTCTGTCTTTGCCCTGTCTTTGCATTGCTGGCCTTATGGGCTCCAGTGTGTCTAGACTCTTCCTCATCTTGGTTTCCAGGCAAAGAGGATTCAATCTGTTTAGCCCTTGGATGCTGCAATTCCTTCCCCTTTTCTTCAGCTGTATGTGAGTGAGATTCCCTCACCGTACTCATGATGTCTGTTCTTCTCTCATTGTGTGCAGGATTAGTTCCTTTTGGCCTTCCACTGGTCTCATCCCTATTCCTAGTGCTGCTGGGATTAGGTTTCCTCACCATAGTGGTGTTCCACCTTTCCTTTTCGATGACTGTTGAATTCAGCTCTTTTATGTCACTATAGATAAGCACTGTGTTTTCTTCAGCAGGTTTCTGAATAGTACCTTGAGCCACTGTCACTCTACTAGGTATATCCTGGTTTCCAGGCACAGAGGATTCAGTCTGTTTAACTCTAGGAGAGTGCAGCTCCTTCTGCCTTTCTTTAGCTGTATTTGAAAGCAGTTCACTTACCTTACTCATTTCTTTTCTCTTCTCTATGTGGGTAGTATTAAATCCTTTTGGTTCTCCATCTGTCTTATCCCTGTGTCTGATGCTGCTTGGGTTAAGTTCCCTGTCCTGACTGGTGTCTGACCTTTGTTTTTCAATGCCTGTGGGATTCACCTGCTTTGTGCTGCTGCTGCTGAGAATTGTGCTTTCTTGTTCTTCTTCGTTTTCTTCTTCTTCTTCAGGTTTTTGAATGATACCTTGGACCTTGGTTTCTTCCTGGTGTCCCTTACTGGTGTTGACTGGGCCTCTAGAGGCTTGTTTGGGCCGTTCTTCATCCCTGTGCCCAGGAAAGTATGATTCAGTCAGTTTAGGCTTTAAAAATCGTGATTCTTCTCCATCTGAAAATGTGGGTGGTTCTCTCACTTTACTTCTGCTGTCTGTTCCTCTTTCCATGTGTACAGGAGTAGATTCTGTTGGTCCTCCACTAGTTTCTCCTCTGTATCTGGTGCTATCTGGATTAGAGTTTCTCTCTTTACTCATGATTTCTTTTCTTTTCTCTGTGTGAGTAGGACTAGATCCTTTTGATTCTCCATCTGTCTCAGCCCTGTGTCTGGTGCTGCTTGGGTTAGGTTCCCTGTCCTGACTGGTCTCCGACCTTTGCTTTTCCTTGCCTGTTGGATTCACCTGCTTTGTGCTAAAGCTGATGAGAATAGTGTCCTCTTCTTCTCCTTCTTCTTCTTCTTTTTCTTCTTCTTCTTCTTCTTCTTCAGTTGTTTGAATGGTACCTTGCACCACTTTCACCTTCTTGGATTCTCCAGAGCTGAGGGGGCCACTAGAAGCTTGTTTGGGCCGTTCTTCATCTCTGTGCCCAAGCAAGTATGATTCAATCAGTTTAGTCTTTGATGATAGTGGGTCTTTCCCTGTTTCTCCAGTTGAAAATATGTGTGTTTCTCTAACCTTACTCGTGCTGTCTGTTATCCTCTCAGTGTGTGCAGGAGTAGATTCTTTTGGCCCTTCACTGGCCTTCTCCCTGTATCTGGTACTATCTGGATTAGAGTTTCTCTCCTGAAAGGTCCTCCACCTTTGTTTTTCCATGTCTGTTGGATTCACCTGCTTTGTCCCGCTGCTGATGAGCATAGCATCTTCTTCAGTTTTTTGAGCATTGCCTTGGACCACCTTCACTCTCATGAGTAAGTCCTGCTGACTCTCTCTGGTGTTGCCAGTGTCCCTATAGGCTTGTGTAGGTTGTTTCACATCTTGGTTTCTGGGCAAATATGATTCGATCTGTTTAGCCTTTGGAGACTGAAGTTCTTCCGCCCTTTCTTCACTCAAAATTGTGTGTGGTTCTCTCACCTTGCTCATGCTGTCTGTTCCCCTTTCCATGTGTGTGTGGTCAGATTCTCTTGATCTTCCACTGGTCTCAACCCTGTCTCTGGTACTACTTGAATGAAGGCTCCTCTCCTGACTTGTGTTCCACTGTTGGTTTTCCATGCTTGTTGGATCCACCTGCTTGGTTCCTCTTCTGATGAGCACTGTGTCTTCCTCTTCAGTGGTACCCTGCACCACTTGTACCTTCTTGGGTCGGTCCTGGTGTCTCTCTTTTGTATTGACAGTGGCCCTAGAAGCTTGAATGCTTTCTTTTTCCTCTCCATCACTGGTTCTCCGTAGACTCCACTCCATTCTCTGCCGTTCCTTACATTCTCGACAGTCTGCCTTCAGTTGGTTCACCGTCTGTGTCAGGCTTTTCAGCTCTCTGGCCATCTTCTCCAGTTCCCTGAAGGGCTTGGGTAGCTGGATGGTGAGTGGAGGTAGGGTGATGCGATAAGGACATGTATTTTCCCCATCCCTGCAGTGCCCCAGGGGTTTCAGCCTTACCCATGAGGAAGCGTCCTCAGTTGCCTCCAGGCAGCCCTCAGAAGCTGCAAGTGGTAGAAGGCTGCTCCATGCAAACAGCACAGCCAGCCACATTTTGTCCTGTTCAGATAGTGGATGTGTTGCATATGCTGAGCAGTGTGAGAGGGAGAGAGAGGACCACCTCCCTTTGTGAGAGCTGTTTCTGCTCAGAGAAGGGGGCAAAGCTTTGTGACGCATATGAACAGAGGGACCATAGACAGGAGTAATTGTTAATGTTTTTAAACACAGTATTTATCTTACATATATTTAGTACAGCATCTCACTGTTGTTATGGAATGTAAACTACATTATATTGTTAATTGTCATTGCATCGGGATACTGTTAAAGTGAGTTTCCACAATAAAAATTGCTGCCCGTTAACACTCCCCAAATGACCACTCACATAATTTCTATGAGCATCCATCAGAATATCTATGAATATGAGATATTTTATCTAATAATGACTAGCTCAAGCCAAGCTTATCTTCCAGATCATTTCACAAATTAGAGGGAATTTTCTTAGATATTTAGTCACATTATTTCTCTTTATTCTTGGTGCAAATAAGCATAAGAATTGCTAGAAAGAATGGAGAGAATTCCTGCCTGCAGCTGTTCTGATTCTTGCTGTACGACTTGTAAAACCAAACCACATGGTCATGCACAAAATTGTGGACTTGTTTTGGGTATGACCTCATTTTATCTTGTCTTGTGCCACAATGATTTAAGTGAACAAAGCATTTGTATAATTAATTGGTAAATTTTCAGGGAGATTACGGATACAAAGGACATAACGTGAAATCTGCTTCCCTTGAAGTGGGTGATTTATGGAGATGTAATCTGGTGCACAGCTCTATAATCTGGAACACACTGTGCACTCTCAGCATATATTACACACACAAGTATGCAGGCATGCACATGGGTGACATTCATCTTGGCAGACAGATTCTTTATATCCTGCCGCTTAAGCCACACACACACACACACACACACACACACACACACACACACACACAACTTCTTCTATCTAATGCTTCAACATCCACTTTAATGACTACTCTGGCCCAGGATCAGCTGCTAAATGCCAGCAACATGTCTTGGTCTTGGTTCAGTCTTAAAGGTGGATCACTTCACTCTCACATGTCATTTAAAATGATGTTGGAACTCTGGTATAAACCTGGAGACCATGTTGCTGACCACATTAAATGAAGCCGAAAAACAGCTCTTTTCCTAAAACCCATTTTTTCAGTGCAAAGGCTCTTGTCTGTATTTACATTTAAAGCATCGTGTACGAACACAAACCACAAACCTGGACAGTCTACAAATGTTCGCTAGTGTTTTCATGATAAGCATCCCCAAGCCTTTTTAACAGGCTTAATCACAAAGACATTACCATGTATGGTCAGGATTATTTTCGTGAGGTGCCCAGACAGCGTCATGGCTTGAATTCCCTCTGGGATGGTCCAACCCATCAATGTCATTGGCTATGTAAACAATGTGGTCTTTCCATAAACCAGCTCACACAAACATTTAGCCGCCACTTGGGCTTTACTACCACACTAGTGAGTAATATTCAGTAATAAAAATGCAGTTTCTCAGGGCTTGTGGCGTTGCACGGCACTAATCCTCTACCAGAGCATTTCATTTATAAGTTGTACTGTAAGAACCCTGATGCTACTCTTTTGCTTCTTAACTGGATTTGCAGAAAAGTAGAAATACAGAGAGGCATCTGGATTTGATTGCCACTCTGAAGAAACAACAGATAACGTCAGGCCCAATTGTTTGCCTTGCAAAGAGCTTGCCTTCATAAGCCCCTGGCAAGTTCTCATTACGATTCCTCTCCTTCTTGCATGCAAATGGAAAAGCTCGGATGATCAATTGGATGTGCTATACTTCTCATTTGTTGCTAGAAAACATATTAGAACACAACAGCCTTTTTCCTTCTTCCATTGTCTGAACGACTTGCACTTGACCAGAGACCTGGGTGTGCTGGAGCCTATCCTAGTGATTATAGGGTGCAAGGCAGAGAAATACCCCAGACAGTCTATTGAGGGCAGGCACCAACACTCACATCAAGGCACAAAAGCCACTGATGGTTAGGAAGCTGCCACTGCAATTTGAATGTTGTGGATTCAAATCCCAGGACTGCCAGTGGCACCACAGAGGTATACTTGAGCAAGGTACTGTCCCAACACACTGCTCTCCAGGCGCTACGCTGCTGTCTGCCTGCTACTGCACTTGGTGAATTGGTTAAATACAGAGCGCAGAGAGCACCACATGCTGTGCTGTGTTCACATATGACAAAAATGGCCACTTTTTTATTTATTTATTTTTTATTTATTTATTTATTTTCAAATTTACCTGACATGTGTGTTTGGACTATGGGATGAAAACAGTGTACCTGGCTAGAACTCACACATGGGAAAAACATGAACTCTCCACATAGAAAGGCCCCTCACCAACTCCAACCATGAATCTAACCCGGGGTGGGGACGTGTGCTGATGGGATTCCACAATGCCCGGTATGTCCGATGGCCAGTCCAGCCCTGTTTTCAGATGTCTCCATCACTGATACACCATGCTGTAAGTCATGGCTAGTTTTCAACTGAAGATTGGTCCATGCTGTATTGCATAACACTATTAGTAAGGGCTCTGATTAAAGGGTCATTTTGCTTTCTTCTGTAGATCTGTTAGGCTGTTAGGAAACAGAAGTTATGAGTATCGATAGAAGATGAATTGCTTTCTAAACTAACCATGAATAAAATCTGTCAGATTTGTTTTACAAAACAAAACTCTGGTCAGCTGTGTGGTTAGGTTATGTGGGAAACAGAAAACAGATGCTAAAATGCATGAAAGGCTTTCTGTTCCTCATCTGCTTGAAAAAGCATTTGAGGGGAATTTCATCAATTTCTCTAATTTTCTGCATAATTAAACACCTGCCAACAAAGCAGCTGAGTGCAGTCTGATGTGGAATAATCTGTGGAGAAACTTACTGGCTTGGATTTCTTTCCAGTGGTGGTGATGGAAACCAGGGGTGAAACGGTCTACATGCATATATAGACATTTTATTTGCTATGCAAAATGATCAGAGAACATACGCCTTTTCTGAGTTTCATATGTAATAATGACAGCCGAGTAGCGAAGCTGAAAATGATTTCTGATACTATTTTGCTCCTATTTTGCAATATGCTATCCCTCCCCGTAACAGACTATAAAAACATTAATTAATTCATTTTCTTTAACCGTTTAATCCTTACTAGGGTCGCAAGGTACCGGCTCGAGGCAGGGACTCACCCTGGGCAGGCTATCAGCCACCAGCCAAATACATTTGAGGCCAAAATATTATCTGAGAACTATTATAAAACAGTGCTTCATGCATCAAGCAGCAAATTCATAACCATTTCAACTTTCTGTGCTAAAGCTATTAGAGGGATTAACTCTTCTTTAGACATCTGGTTCCTGTCCCCTCTGCTGTGAACAATTCTAAGAGGCCTTGTCTCCCTTTCAAACCATGAGGCTTAGAACTCAATGATTTCTTCATTTATTACTCACTTCTCACTTTTAGTGGAAAAATGATAAGGTCTAGTGCCTGGTCTGAGAGATTACATTCTACTTGATAGCATGTTGAAATGGGTTTATACACGATCAACATCTGAATATAAAGCGAAGGCTGTGTTTAGTCTGGTGGTGCTGTTTCACTGATATGGAGCACCTGCATTAACCCCAGAGGGTTCTTTTCTCACTAGGTGCATTACAATAGCCATGAGTCACCACCGCGAACAGACACTCCTCATTCCTCTGCTCCCTGACAGATGTGTCTTTCGGTCAGTGTGACTTGCAGTAACCTCTCTTAAATAGTGATAACAACTGATCTAGAAGTGTTTTATACACGGTTGGTTGAACTAAATACGTTTCTTTTACTTTTAAATCTCTTTTTTCTCATATGTAATAAACTTTTAAAAAAAAACATTTTTATCCAACCTGACTATTTATTTCATAGCGCAATACGATTTACCAAGAAAAACACAGAGAGTGAAAACACTGATAATACATATTTATATACATACACATTTATACAAAGTCAGAATGCTCATACCCGTGTCTTTTTTATCTTTTATCGTCTCTTTTGTTCTTTTTTCTTTTTTAGAACTATCTTCTTTTTTTTTTATTTCGGTACACAAAGACAATAGGCCACAAATGCAACATAAAAAAATTACTGCAAGAGAGAGAGAGATAAAGAGAAAATGACATATCTGTTTAGGAGAGCACATAAAACCAGCAATGTGCCCTCATAAAGCAGACCTCTAGATAGGATACGATGACACTCGGAGCCTACGTTATTGAAAGAGCTGCTACAGTGGACCTCTCTGCTTCTTCTGCATGTACAGAGAATAATAACACCGAAACTCAAAGCCCACAGCCACCTCACGAGAGTTGTACGACTCCGTCATGAGCACTACAAAATAGTTCCACACACGTTATATTGTCTATTGACTTTAGCAGCTGTTACGTCGGGAATGAAGTGACATGTACTGTACCTGATTTGGCACCACGGACGGAGCACGTCGCATGGCGAGATGGCATATCTCTTTCGACACTTGGATAGGATGACACTTGTGGACATGTCCTAAAGGTTTCTCAGTTTGGAATAGGGAATAGAAGTGTACAACCAGTAAGGAAGTGCAAGAAGGCAGCTACCTAAACTCAGACGAGCCGGGCGCCAGATGCAGCTGTCAAATCAGCGTTATACCTTATACAACAGTTTGGCATTCAGGTTACTTGGAAAGGTTTACATAGCACCACCCATCAGGTTGCTGGACATTCTAAGTCTGTAATCAACCGTGATGACATAACACAGTAATCAAAAGTATAAAATAAAAGTTGCATTCACAATTCGACTAACACTGCTGAATCTGACAGCTGCATCCACCATAAAGCATGATTGGCATTCTTTTCTTCTTTCTTTTTTACATTTCTTGGGGTGGATCCCTCGCCCCCTTATTTGAACTTTTTTTTTGTATCTTCATCATCAAACGACTTTGATCCATGGTATATACAGGTAGTACGGATTGAGCAGATTGATGTCAATGTAATTCAACTCCTGACAGAAAGCTTTAAAGACCAGGAGAAGGATTCTTTTAGGTCTGTTGTGGTCTTTAGATCATAGGATAAAAGCAGAGAGGAGAAGAGAGGGCAGAGAGCGAGTGATGAAGCTGGAGAGAGGAGGGTCAGATCACGGCTCGTGGCTCCGGGAGGAAGGCCCTTTTGCTGCTGGTCTTAAGAGGAGTCCAGGCCACGATCACAGCATCAGTCTGACTCTTACCAAGGCTCAGACTAAACGGTGGCAGGGATGAAAAAGGAGTCAATATAAATTAGAATATATGAACTGGAAACACCTGAGAAGTTATTTATGTTATATATTGTCAAAATGAAACCTTGATGTTAGAAAACACCAGCTGACCGTTTTGTATAGAGTGAAATTTTTTACAATGAATGGACCAATATAAATTGCTTCACCTTTCTCTGAATTGTTGTTCATTAACTTCCATTGTAAGTGAAGAATGTTGTTGCCCTTTGTAATAAATTCACTTGTCTTGGGATTCAAGGTTTCATTCTAACAGTGATAATATTTCATATCTTAATATTTTAAGTTAGGGTTGTCTAAGCCTGCACAGAAAAACTGTAACTCATCTGCTCAATGGAACAGACCCATGCTTTAAATCTTCATAACTTGTGACCTTAAAGGGCCCACAACATTGCAACCAAACTTTCTTTGCCTCACTGCAATATGTAAACACAAAGTTTCAATTTATATGGGAAAACTCCCAAAGCAACTCGTTTTAAATCTGTCATGATTGTGATGTCACAACCACTAACGCGGGTATAAATGACCTCTCAATTAAAGTTACAGTAATAAGAAGTGTTTTTCTGCAGACGTGTGATGTGATGTGAAAGATGTGAATTCATAAGGTGCAGATTTTGGGCCCTTTAAGTTGACATCTCAGAAGTTAGACACAAACTAATAAGACACAATCATTTGTAAGTATT
>JBBPDB010000032.1:8769463-8783384 GCA_037974465.1 Brachypetersius altus | reverse complement strand
AATCTCGAAGTCGTCATCTGATTGGTTGAATTTTATCAGATTTCCGGGGGACGCGAGTGTCGCGTTTATTTTCGGTCTGTAGTTGTGGGGACATTTCCACGCCCCGAAATGTGACGCTGAATGAAACGAACTGTGATTGGTTGTTTGACATGTCGGTCAAACTGCCTTATGGGCGGGCCTTGGCCAAAGTAAGCTGCTATGAATTCCAGACTGGCTAAGTGAGACTAGCTCATGGGCTCAGGAGTATAAATCAGGAGAACTGTTTTAATCACACAAATACAGGTTTCAATCGACAGTAAGTGATTAGATCAACACTCATTTGTTCTAAGATTAAATCAGATTTCTTAAGCAATCGGCCGGTTTGACCTGAGTTTAGTCAGACCTGTAAAAACACCATTCAGATGGGGGGGCAAAAAACCCCACAGTGGCCACATACCCATGTTTGGCTACTGTGGAGCATTCATTGCGACATCACGTACCTCAGAACAGTGCAGGAGGAGGAGCAAAATGTTTGGTGCTGAAGACTAAGTGGGGGCCCTTTTTTACTGTACTATCACTGTTCAATTAGAAACATGTAAATGGACATTAGTATTATTATTATTAACATTAATATGGCACCCTGTGACACTACTGGGGATTACGCAGATACAGAAAATGAATGATTATTATTGTTAGCATTGTTACCAGTTTTAGTCTTTGGTCTTGAAATGGCATTGAATTAGTCAGAAAATTGATTTGATGAACTCGTATTTGAGGAACTCGACTTGGGGCTGGCACGCCCTGTCTCAACTTGCCTGCCTGCCCACGCGACCTGCCTCAACTCAAGAGCCTCCCTGCCCTGACTTGTCTCAAGACCAACTTGTCTTGACTCAACTTTTGACTCAAATTCAACCTCGACATGAGATGGGCCTGCCCTGACTTCACTCGAGACCTGCCTGCCCTGATTCAACCGGCTTTGATTGGGTGTCACCTTGACTGAGTGTGTCCACATGTCTCCACTTAACTTGATACCATATTTAATTTCATATGAATAACATAACAAAACATGTCAACCTAACACGGAACTGCACCCAAAAGCTCACCATTTATTCACATTTGTCTCATTTGTCTCATTCCATCATTATGAGACCAGAACTGCTAATTACAATTAATTACCACTAAACCTGTTAGTCCATGGTTAATGACCCACTTGTACAAGACCTTAACGCATCTTATAAATTATAAGTATGAAAGGCATGTCTTGGTTTGCTTAATGATATGTTTCTATTTTGGAGCAAATTAATAAGTCATTATAATTTGCTTAATAATATTTTATTAATTGCCAACATCTAGTCAATCTCCCATGCGAGCCCCTTCGGAGACAGCAGCTCATCCCACTCAGGACTGTTTATGTTCCTGCATACCTCTTCACATCTGTCAGCGCCTTCATTCCTCAGCTGCAGAAGAACAAACTTTAATGTCACCACTAAATGACCCCTGCTAATCTTCAGCAGTTTCCATGGCAACGTGGGCCCCCCTCCTGCTCAGGGATTTGTCCTAATCTCGAACAATTAAAAGTGCAAAAATTAGCCAGCATTATTGTGCAGCTTCTCCCTCCTCTGTTTTGCCGGTGTTTAAGCCTGGTCGGGTCCCAGTGCCAGGGGAGGGGAGGTCCAGTTGCCACAGAACTAACAGAACTGGCATCATTCGGACATGCAATCAAAACTTGTTCTTGCCGACGGGTCACGGCTGACAGTTCATTTCAAATAAAAGAGCCCAGCAACGTTTTGCATCACAGCAGAAGAAGGCGACCACGCGCTGGAGTGTGACACGACAATGAATTGGAGTGTTACCGCCACGCCGAAGGCCCATCACCCAGATATACACAAGCTGTTCGTAATTTTGCCCGAATTGTAATTTCAGCCTCTGCTGTGCTGCGTACAGCCACTCTGTTACTGCCATCACCTCCAGCTCTGAAATACATCGGGGTGGGGGGCAGGGGGTGTTAAAAGTCTTATTTTTCTTAAACGTAGTTGTTGGCATTACTGATGTTATAAGGACGTTCCATTGAATTATTGTATTTAGGTCATTCTACACCTGACCTTTAACTCCGTAACCAAATGTCTCCCCAAAAATGTTTTCCTTAAAAATCTGCACCCTGTGGGCTGCTCCACGAAGGCACTGCTCCTATAAATACGAAGACATTTGGTCCTCACAAAAACACACACTTCGATACTACTGACTATGTAAGAACATTCCATTGACTTGTGTAATACTGTACAAACCAGACCCTGCCCTTTAACCTCAGTAACACTGCACCTAAACCTGACCTTTAACCACAGTATAACATATAACCTCACTGGAGGTTGATAGTGAATAAACAGCTGTATTTGTGTTAGAGTCTTCTGGTTCCATGTAAAGCGGTTATACAATGACCTGCTTTACATCAAAGACACTCTGAACGACTTTGTTTGGATCTAAAACACTGAATTATGGGAAATTTGGTGGAATTGGCCTGTGAATAGTGTAGCACACAGAGGTTATTATAGCAGGATTAAACGGTACAAAACGATAGCTATCCTCCATCAATCAAACGGCACACACCAGATATGCGCCTACGCCACTTCGGGAATCTCTAAATGATGACCTTGTTCATCTCTAATGGTACAATAGTCTTCTCAAACCGCTGCATCAAAGACAGAACAACTAAAAAGGCTGCGCAACAGAAGAACTGAACATCAGAGAGTGGAGATTGAGGCTGTGTCAAGTCTGGGGGGTTGGGGGCCTTTGATAAGGACCCAGAGGGATCTTTAGGTGAAAATGCCTTTTGTACAGAATACACCTTTTACGTCAGGCATCATAAATCGCCACGGTCAGCTGTTATGACCCAGCGTGGGTATTTTTAACAGCCCAGCGGACGGCCTGATGCTCGTCACACAGCTGAGGCTGATTGTGTGTGTCATGCAGATGTAGCTCACACCCCTTTTCTTCTCCCTAATGAAGACGTCAGGAAAGAGTGAGCGAAGAGGAGCTGACGGAGAGAAAACCGGAGTTGATTTGATCATTAAAATCTGCCCCCAGAGTAGTAAGTGAGCGAGTGTGTGCCTGCACGAGTGTGTGCGCGTGTCACAAATAAATGATTCAGTGTGTTGAACTGGAGTTTTCTGTAAGAGGGGCTGTGTTTCCCACCACTGTACAAAAAGCTCCACACTGTCCTTATAGTTGGATGTGCTGCGATGCAATGCAATTTACCTTATAACACTTATTATTGATCTATTTGATATGTATTAGTCAGAGCAATAATATAAAGCTGCCATGTGAAGTGTACTCTTGTTTAATTAATTAAAATGAAGCTTTGGTACAAAATCACAATTTATACATGTTTATCACAGAAATAGTAAATTTCAACACCACTATCATACTTCTGATTTCTTTAGACTACAGGACTAGCAGTGTCAAGCACATTCATGAAGTCAACGAATGCAAATCACTCAGCAAATGAACTGATTAGCTCATCGTTCAATCAGCTCTCACCAGCTGAACAATCAACTCTCAGTGGCAATATTTCCTACCAATCTGCTCTCAGTAACAGTGCTTTCAACCAATCAGCTCTTTAGAAGCTGTCACTCCAACCAACTAGCCTTCAGTGCCTTCAGTTGATCTCAGTAGCAGCAATGCCAACCAGCAAGCTCTCAGTAACTGTAATGTCAACCAATCAGCTTTCTGTAATACATTTTCCAGACTCTCTAAAGAACGACGCGACCCAACGACACTTCATTGGTTCTTGTGTGGTTCTCACACGTATAAAGTTCGGATTTTGTCATTTCACTGTCATTCTGTAAATTCACTTTGCTCAATTCTGAGGACAATGTGAAACCAACTGTTCTGTCAGACTCCATCAGCCTTTTCCCAGAAGAAAGATTGTTAAACAATCATAGCGATTTCTTGGTTGTGGTTCACAAACAGTGCTCCAACAGAGGTTCAAAGACAGCTGACATCATGAAAACCTGAGATTATTTTCTGACAACATCAGAAATGTAGGATTACCACCTCACAAAGTGTTCTGCTACGACCTACAACTACTGACCAGACAATCAAAATGTAGCATTACATGACGTATTTATCTCTGCAACATAGTGTGGAAAATCCAAACTGAGGACAAACAAAGGAACACACACCTTCACACACACCATCGTAGATCTACACACCTTCACACACCATCATACATCTACACACCTTCACACACACACACACACACACACCATCATCATACATCTACACACCTTCACACACACCATCATACATCTACACACCTTCACACACACCATCATTCATCTACACACCTTCACACACACCATCATTCATCTACACACCTTCACACACACCATCATTCATCTACACACCGTCACACACACCGTCATACGTCTACACACCTTCACACACACCATCTACACACCTTCACACACACCATCATACACCTACACACCTTCACACACACAATCATACAATTTAATTGGATCCATTATGTTCGTCTAATCTTCTAAAGAGAATAAGACTGCAAAGATAATCACTCTCCCTCACCCTCTTCAGCTGGGTTTCCAGTTTAGAACACTCTTCCCTTCTCTGATCAAGGGCAATCTCCAAAGTTTTCAGTTTGGAGTCCTTCTTTAGCCCAGACGAAGCGAGGGATGATGCATGCTCTTTCAGGTCCAGCAGAGAAGTCTGCAATGATAGGAAACATTCAGAAGTACACTATTGTGCAAAATGCACCTATGCTAATCATTTTAATGTCAGTATGTGACAATTAATGTCTTTCTGTTAGTAACAATAAGTAACATCTGATAACATCTGTTAGTTAGCATTAGAATAAAAGCAAACAAGCAAAAAAGAAGCAAAATGCCTCAAGCAGATGTAAAAAGTATTTGATATTTTGTGAGCTGGTGAGGAGAACACAGGTTCCAGATTTCTCCTAAGTTCCTCTAGCCATTGTTTGGATCTGTGAAATTCCATCAGCAGCTCTTGATTTAATTTAATGAAGGACTGATTGAGTCAAACCAGGTTTCTGATGGAAACCACAAGTAATACAGAAATTCCAAAACAACACACTGTTATATGGAACATAACATCACTATTTACTATATAATGTTATTTGTATTTATTTGTTTTAGTTTTATTTAGCGTATTTGTTAAAGACACTCACTGATCCTCTAAACAATTTTTAAATATGTACATTTTTTACAGGTACTGTATATTAAACGATAATTCAGACTTGTTGTCCAGGCACCCTGTGTTCACAGAACACAACAGCAATTAAATGTGCATCCAGGAGAAATGACACTTTATGTTGGCCCATCATAGCTCAGCTGTGAAGCTGAAGCCTAAGCTGACTGCTCTACTGACAGTGTCATCACATATGCATGCTCCTCAAAACATTTGAGGTATCACCAGTAATTTGAGGATTTAAAATCTTCGCTGAGCATATAATCAATGTCGGGGCAAAACCATATATCTCCATTTTTTCATATTTGTTCCATTTAAAGGGCTCCATTTCAAATATCATAATGAATGGACAAGTAGGAAAGGTCCAAAAGTACTGTTGCTTTAATTTGAGAATGTGTTCTTCAATACTATCTCCTGTAAAGATACTCTTGTGAGATGTATAACTGAGAGGAATTAAACTCTTCTGACATCTGGTTCCCATCACCACTGCGAAGAGCAATTCTGACTCTGTTTCTCTGCAACAGATCAGTTCACATTAAACCTATTTCAATGACCTTGTTCACCTCTTAGAAACTGACATAAAAATCGCACTAGTGTTGTACTGTGGCTCAAGTACTATGATAATATTATGTTGTTGGGCCATCATTCATTCCCACCACTAGTGGCTGTCTCTCTGGTAAGTGGTCTGACTTTACAGTGGACAGGCTTACTGAAGCGTACAGGATTAATTTACAGTGGTGGTGATTGGAACCAGGGGTCACAATGTCTCACCTCTCGCTCTGAGAGGTCTCCCTGCAGTAAGCTCACTTTCTCCTTCAGCTCTTTCAGCTCCTTCTTGCTGCTGTCCAGCTCCTCAGACTTCTCCCTCTCCTCCCGGTCACGCTGATCTTTCAGACGCTCAATTATACGCTCCTGTATCACACGGTAAACAGCAAAGATGAAGTTTAAATTTATTGGAGACTTTCATTGCCTCCAATCGTGGGTAAAACACTTGCCTGCGAACCTGATGACCACACAGTTGCAGGTTCAACCCCACACCATTGTGTCCTTAAGTAATGCACTTAACCTTCATTTGCTCCAGGGGGACTGTTGCTGTAACTAATGATTTTAAGTCGCTCTGGATAAGGGCATCTGGCAAATGCCACTTTACGTTGCCTTACATTTGTTTGCATTATGTCCAAGGTCTCCATAAATGAAAAAATACCATTGAGAGTTCATGTCATTTACCTGTTTATGGGGCCAACTCTTATGGTAAAACTGACATTGGGTTAATTAGGTTATTTATAAACGGCTTGTTTTTTTAAAATTTTTTTTCATTTATACAGTTTTATACTCATACTCTTATCACCATCATATTAATATAACTGCCACTTTCTACATTTCTGCTAAAATCAGACAATTTACTGTAAACTGTTTAACTAAAGCTATTGCAGTTATGTTTTTGCAAACTGCCCAATATTATTTGGCCATTTTAGCTCCTTACAATTGGTATTATTGACAAAATTCTAGTATAGATTGGAGCATCACTGGCAAATTTAACATAAAACCATATAAAAAGTTTCAATGTTATGGCATAAATGGTCTCACAAAACAATTCTTAAAGACCATTTCTAGAGGTTGTGTAGCAAAAAAGGAAAAAGTAGATTCTTGTGAAGTCTAAAGGCAGCTAAAAGCACAATACTGTTTTCTTTTTCATCGACCGATGTTGCAAGCTTCAGTGTCAGCCGATGACAATACAACCTTTCTTTCAAAAAGCAACTAAGCTTTAAAATGAGCTGCTATTACTTGAAGCACTTGAGGTAAGTTTTTAAAAGTGATGCTCAGGATCAAATACTCAAACATTCTACAACCTCACAAGAAGAAACACACAGCTAGCAGCAGAACAACACACAGTGTGAGTGTGTGATATTTCAAAATAGATTTGATACAGGATTGGTATATATATATGAAGCCTTTTTCTGTTATCATCTTCATGACACTCTCTTGGTTCACAGATCTCACCTTCTCAGCCAGTGAGTCCTCCAGGGTCGTGAGAACTGTATCTGTGTTTGAGGTGTCAGTCTGCAAAGACTTCACTCTTTCTCTCAGGCTGCCCATCTGTTTTTCTTTGTCCCTCAGCTGTTCCTGAAGGTTCTCAATCTGGAAAACCATATAAAAACATTCCCACTCACATAAAATGAAAAGAAAGAGATCCATCAATCAACACAGGCTACACCGACGCATGAAGTCCTTCTTTACTTTTTTCTGCAGCACGTTAATCTTGCGTTCCTTGACGTCCAGCATATCCTTGAGGTCATGGATCTCTCCATTGAGTGTGCTCTTCTCGTCAGACATGTCCTGGATCTGCTTGCTCTTTTTATTTAATAGTGTCTCCTTCTCCTCAAGACGCAACCTCAATGCATCCACCTGAGAGATGAGGCAAGTAAAAGAACTTGCTAGTTAAAAAACATCATTTATGAATCAATATGCCATTAAATCTAAAATTTTGCCAAAATATCATTTGATTCTTTTGGTACGATTAAGATTTTCCTTTATTAATGCACTGAATACCCAATGAAAAAATACACAAAATAGCAAAACACACACACATATGCAGAGAAGTACACACACACACACACACACACACACACACACACACACACACACACACACACACACACACACACACACACACACAAACATTAGAATCACCAGTCTTTTGAATAGGTTCTTACCTCTGTCTGAAGGATGGCAGCCCGCTGCTCTTTGGCAGTCAGGGACTCTTTAAGCACCTCAATGTGCTGTTTGCTATCAGAAAACTGATTGGTCAGAGTCTCCAGTTTAGTCTGCAGTCCGAGGAGTTGGGTGTCCTTCCTGGACAGGTCCTGCTTCACCTGGTCCATCTAAAATGTTCAAATGCATATAAACCACTGATACGTTCCATATAAGAGTTGTAAATACATTTGCAATTATATTTGGCTGATTTTCTCTATACGGGCATTATATTCACACTAAACGGTTCCAGAGATATAATTCAAATGTAATATAATACAAGGAGAACACAAAAAAAACCAAAATTAAAACCGAATTTTATAACTGGTTGCTACTTTTATCTGCAACCAAATGGTTCAAGGGAGTCCCCAGGCTCTAAAGGAGCAAACCATCTCCACATCAACACACTACCACCACCATGTTTGACTGCTGGTATGATGTTCTTATTGTGGAATGCTCACTTGGCTTTACACCAAATATAATCAGATGTTCATCTTTCCAAAGGTTCCACTTCCAACTTTCAACTCATCAGTCCACAGAAAAGACTTTGTTGCCATTGAGGGTTAAATGGCATAGCCTTTATGTTCCTCTTGGTTAGTAGTGGTTTTCCCCTTGCAACTCTCTAATGGATATTTTCCTTAGTCTCTCTCTAAAGGTGGAATCATCAACACTGACTTCCTCTGAGGCAAACAAGGCCTGCACTTCATCTGGGTCCTTTCGTGACTTCACAGATGAATCGTTACTTTAGGGGAAATTCACCAGCGATCCAGCTTTTCTCCATTTACAGACAATCGCTCTCACTATGGTTCGCTGGAGTCCCAGAGCCTTAAAATGGTCCTGTAACCATTTCCAGACCAATTTATTTCAATAGTGCTCTGCATGTTGAGGTATTTTAGCCTATTGCACATTGCTGGAAAGTTTCCATTTAAGTGATGTTTAATTTCAGCAGGGTTGGCAGTAGTCAAGCCTGGATGTTCTTAGTAAAATTGATTTCAATTATCAAGTACTTTGGTAAACTGGCGGACTATTATCATGCCTTTAAGAAATTATCACGTAAAACTCTATTTTGTGCTTATTCTACATACAGCACAATGAAAAAGATTTTCTATCTTTATTTTTTTGTTTTTTACATATTTAACATACTTCATTATTTTAGAGCTTCCATCTAAATCTCTGATCAAACAAAAACAATCCAAGTAAGCATAAAACATGAAGACATGATGATAGCCAGCCAGTTAACCATTTAATAACTGAGATCAGTTTTACAAAGTACATCCAGCCCTGCCAGCCCTGTTGACTCTAAACATTACTTGAATAGAACCTTTTCAACAATGAGCAAAAGTGCTTTAAGACTAACCGGCCGACTGTCATCATGTCTTCATGAATTCATCATATAAAAGTATTTTGTGCTAATTTCAGTTGTCTTTGTTTTACTTGAAATTTAGTTTGAAGATCTGAAATAATTTTGTTAAGTCTGTTAAACATGCTAAAATAGAAGAAATTAAAATACTTTTTCATGGCACTGTACGCACACTACCTTGTTCTTCATGAACTTGGTATGGTTGCGATACACCTCCATTTGCTTGACCTCTTCTTGTCTCTCCTCGCAGCTGAGCATGCTACTGGAGCGCAGCATCATGACCTGATCCTCCAGCTCCCTCAAGCCCCGCTCCAGAGAGCCGATCTGGGAATCCTACAGACACACACAAAAAAAATTCTCTACAGCATTAAGTGTCATTTCAACTGATCTAATCTACAGAGGCATCAAAGTAACAACAACGGCACAGACAATCATTGGCCATTTTAGCAGAAACCCCCACCAATATAAGCCCATTTTATAATGCATAATTTATATTTGCTAATGTCCCTGTCTATTACCATAGGACCACTAACCAGTTATTATTTGGGCACTGGACTATTCTTAGTACAGCAAAGACATGAACATGGCATTATGTGCAGTGCTGCTGGAGTTTTAATATGCATCACTGTCAATACAAGGGACGGTCCACCTCCCAAAATATCCACTCAAGAGCAGCTCTGCACTCTGAAACTGACCACTGATAATGGTCTAGAGGATGGCTAACACAAACTGTGTGTGGAAAGAGATAGTCTACAGGTATCTTACAGGTATCTTACTAAATACCTGCAAAGTAGGTGTTTCTAATAATGCACCCTGTAAATATATTCTTAAAAGGTCTACATATAAGATGGCTTACCCTAGATGCAATGAATATATATACATAGATATATACATAGATATATAGATAAATATTTAGTTACAAAAATATATATTGTGTATAGCTTCTGATAGATTTAAAACCCTTTTGGTATATTTAATTCAGCTAAAACAAGTCAAACAATGATTCATTCTTAAATGATGTTCAAGTAGGCATATGCTTTTGGCATGCTGTGATACCTTCATCTCTATGACGGTTTGCAGAGCTTTGGTTTTTGTAGACTCTGGCGTCCCTTCGAGGCGGCGATGCAGCTCCTGGAAAAGGAGGCACATGCTTGGCACTTTGTTCACACCACAGCTAGAAATAGAGCTTTCAGATGTGTCATCAAACCTTCAGGGAGAACTGTGCCTGCGCTTCAGATTTGGCTCAACACACTATTGCTCAGCTAGAGTCATGAGCATCACGAAGCACTACGAGAGCAAACAATAGCCCCTGCAATCTATTTCTAATGCATTTACTGTTTGTTTCACAGGATGAGAGTGATATGTTTCACATGAAGAGAATTCCAGCTTACGCTTTGTTCTCTTCTAGCTTATTAAAGCCTTGCTCTCTTTTTTGGCCTGTTTTTGCTCTCAAATTTGCCTTTGCTGTTCACAAGAAAATTAGCATGAGCACTCCCAAGAAAACATTATCCACAAGCAGATGTCTAGAGCCAGTTTCAGGATATACTCTGGTTTTGGTTGTGCCCCTCATGGGGGTTAGGGTTGACTTGTGCTCCCTTGAAAATGTGTCAAAATATTTAACATATTTAACATTTAGCTCGGTGCCTACCTAAAATTTCTTCTTTTGCAGAACAAAATCCTAGTTATGATAACATCCTGCATGATAAACCTCATTCCTTTCTTCATTGGTTCCTTCCAAAGATACCAATGATCAAGGATGACCAAAGATACCAAACGAATGATCAAGGCACCAAGACATACCGTTTTCTACATTTATTTATTTGTTTATTTATTGTTAGTCAATCTGGGTAAATAAACAGGATCAAAGATACCAAGACCAAAAGTGAAACTAGCATCATATTACACATTCTACAAGTTCCGAAACAAGTTGCTAATGGGTGCAGTTATGTGTTGATACTGCAGGTCTAGAGCTGCTGTGTACATGCATACATACACACATATTTAGTGTACAGCTCTTTTTATATTATATGGTTGTGCTCCACAATGTTTATAGTTTATGCTTCTTCTTCTTTCTTATTTTGTTCTGTCCACTTTACTGTTGTAACAGTGCAAATATCCCTCCCATGGCACTAATAAAGGTTTTTCTTAATAAAGGTTTGGATGGTTTCTTTGGATGCTTTCATTTTATACTTACAGGAATGTATCGAGTACTCACTTCTCGCAAAGCAACCATTTCCTTATCACGCTGCTCCAACAGGTTCTCCAGGTGATGTGCGTGCATCTCGGCATCGGCCAGGCGGCACGTGAGTTCGTGGTCCTCCTCTGTGGCTTTGGTGGATGGCCCTTTGCTGTGCAACATCTCCAGCAGCTTTTTGACAGAGTCATCGCGGGCGGCCAGCGTCTGCCGCTGGGTCTCCAGCCGCAGCTCCATCTCCTCCAGCGTGTGGCGCAGCAGAAAGAGCTCCCGTACCTGCCGCTCCTGCTCCTCACCTGGTTCGCACGCCAGCGGCTCGCCTGGAGGCTGGAGGAGCTGGTTCAGATCCCGCTGGATGCGCAGCTCAGCCTGCAGGGCCTGCACAGTGGTCTGCAGGTGCTGTTCGGGTCAAGACAGATTGGAATTATCATGTTAATTATTAATAGTGTGATCTGAGTAAACAGGCAGGACCTAAACACTAGGCAAAATATTTATCAGCAATGGGAATTCCACTTATAAATCACCAGTAATATCCATTTAAAGTCATAAGATAACCAAAATGATGTTACTGACACCAACCACCAAACAAACAGCCTTGAAATGAAGAAAACTACACTTTCATTTTGATGGATATTCTTATGCCAAAGAAGGCAGAGCTGGCAATATTGCTCACTTTTATTACAGCAATAAAGGCTGCACTGGTAAACCAGATAACAAAAACATCACATTTCTTAATCAGAATCAGAATAATAAGGACAAAATGTTACACCATAAAAATCTTGATGTAATGAAAACTGTGGATGAAAAGAGAGAATCATTAGAAACTAAGAAAACTCCTAAGCAAGCTGGGAAGCTCAGTTCCCAGGCAGTAAGGAGCATGATTATCACATGAAGAAATGGAAGCCATGCTTTTTAGTAACATTAATAACAGTCATAGCATTTATCATATGTGTCAGTGAAGAATAGCAATGTGTAGGAATTCCAGAAATTATGAACCCGTACCTTTTACAAATTTTTGGGGGTACGAAGAAAAAGACTGTGTGGTCTTAAGATTGAAAGATTATTAGGTTTTATTTAACTTGTTTTTTAATTAATTTTTTAATTAGTGTCATTTTCAAATTTTCATTATAGTTTCTATCAACAGCACTGAAGTTTAGTAATTATTATTTTTAATTATTACAGTAATCCCCTGCTTTTCACGGGGCTTACGTTCCATGAGCACCCGTGTATAGTGAAAAATCGCATTGTTCTGTTTTGGTAAAAAGAATGCCTAAAAATGCCCCCTTGTGTGAAAACATCCAAAATATTTATTGCCACAAAAAAAGCAAAAAAAGGCAGAGGATAAAACTGGGGGCTTACTGTATTACTATTATTGTTGTTGTTTTTATCATCTTGCTATCCCTACATTTTTTTTACAGAAATCCAATCTAGTTATTATTATTTTTGTTATTATTTTTGTTACAAGTATTTTTATCATTTTGTTATCCCCTAACTCTGCAAATTTTTGGTGCCTAAGTCTGCAAATTCCCCTGTTGGAAGACTATCAAAGGGTTATCAATTGAATATTTTGATGAAGTTTTGTTCTCTTGAGGCTGAACAGAAAACTGAATAATGACTGAATCTGACTTATACTAAATCCCCCAGTTATAAATGGTGTGTATACAGAGATCCTAAACTGTGTGTGTGTTTCTCCATGTTTGACAAGTCTTTGTCCCTCTTGGTGAGAATAAAGAAATATCTGAGAGTTGTGTGTTCCCAGAAGCTGGGTAGATGTAGGTGGTGGTGGCAGATGCGGGATGTCTGTAGTGTAGCGAGGCGGAGAGGAGGGAGGATGGAGCCCCCATGTGGGCCATCTGGAAAGCCTGCTTTATTTACAACACACACCGGAGAATTCTCATTTCATCCCCATCTACAAGAGTGCTGAGAGCAGGGTCTCACTACAAGAAGAATTTTGTAGCCATAATATGAAGCTCCCTTAATGCAGGAATAACGTCTTTCTCAATACCTAAAAAAATGAGTTACGTTTTTCTTACAGTAATAAACAGAGAACAATAAACCCACCCATTTATATGCATTTTAAAAATATGTTTTAATACTAGGGATGCACCAAATATTTGGCCACTGAAAATGGCAAAAATCACCGAAACAGTGATGACGCAATCAACAACTGGAACCTGCATGCGCCCGACTGGATTATAGTCAACAGCCATTTGTGAATACACAAAGACTTTCGAAACATCAGGATTAATTTATCATATAAAATCAAAACATCCCGATCAAGCACAGAAGAGGCAAGACCCTTTGGGCACACCCACTCTAGTCTCGCGTAGCCAGACCCTCAGACTGACAGCTGAAGGTCTGGAATTCATAGCAGCTTTCTTTGGCCAAGGCCCGCCCATAAGGCCGTTTGACCGACA
>JBBPDB010000032.1:8741207-8769363 GCA_037974465.1 Brachypetersius altus | reverse complement strand
GATGACGTCAGACTCGTAGCACATTGAACTGCAGGCTGACTTTTAATCCCAGAAGAAGCCCCACCACCACCACCACCTCCACCTTTACTGCAAGTAACTACAAAAAATATATATGAAATTTCAACCAAGTTTTATTGATCCTGGAGGAACCGCTTATGTTATTACAGCAAAGACACACAGAGGCAAGGACCATATAAAATATATCTAAATAATATGTCTGCATGTAACTCTGACATATAAACGTAGGGCCTAAATACTGCTATAGATAAGTAGTTTACAGTTAATGAGCTTTATTACACTATTATTACAGCCAGTGACTACTTTAGCCATTGAATACAAGTTATTTGGCACCAAGTTATCTGGAAAAGGTTTTTCTTAACTTTAAGTGAGCTGCATAAAATTTAAAAGTGTGGAAGAATCTTCCTAATTTGACCTTTAAAGCCTTAAATTGTAACATGTACACTTTTCACAGGGGCAACATTTACGTTAGTGCACTTTAAATGAATCCCGTCTTTTAGAGTCTAAGAGACTCGGTTTATTAAAGCAACATAGCAATGGCAAGTAAGCCTAAATGTGGAAAGTGTTATATTTTGAACGGTTTGAGGAAATGTTGTAGTTTATTGTCACATCCACGTTATAAAAATATTTCAGAAAGTTTTGTGTGCGTGTTGGTAATGCCACTATAGTAACCTCATCTATTACACAACGGCAAAATGGTTTTTGAAGTGGCACTTTAGAGGGCCATTTCCTGCAAGATGTGTAATCAAGAGCAAAGGTGGACAGAAAAGACGCTTTATCTGTCTCTCTCCTCTGACAGTGAAAGAAAACTGAGGATAAGGGCGACTTTGATCAGGCCAGAGCAGGCATTTTTAACATCTGCCTAAAAAGGGACGTCAGAATTACTCACTCATCACTTTGAATCTACGATTTCTTTAAAAGACCAAAAGACATGTTGATCCATCAATAAATGTGCATGTCATAAAAATAACAGTGGAGTATCTGTGTAGGCATGGGTAAGTTCCTTAGCTTTTAACATGAATGGAGCTTGCTTTGATCTTTGGGGGAAAATATGCTTATTTTCTTGCAGTGGAAAAATTCCCAAAAATATTTTCATGTATCAGCAAAAATTCTAAAATGTCTCAATTAAAACAATACACTACTAACAGAAAAGAAAGAACCCAGATTATTTAGAAACCATAGTCTTTATTCAAATCAGCATTAGGCAGTTATGCTATAACAATAAACAATGATATTATTATTATTATTATTATTATTATTATTATTATTATTATTATTATTGATAATAATAAAGGAGATCCAGTCGGATCAACTGCTCTTGGCACTGGATGAGCATTTATGGAAACGTACAAAGAGTATGAATTGCCTCTTGTATACATGAGGCCCAGAGATTCAACAAAAAAAGAAAAAAGATACAATAAAATACAAAAGAAAAAAAAATTAGGTTACCTGCATGTCACTCATTTATTCATAATCATCAGCCACCATTTCTTTAAGCTTGGTTACGCAGTCCCTTATAATCATCTTTGTTTTGTCTAAATAAAAATCAATACAATTTCACACTACTACACATTCGTGTATTCTGTGCCAGACACAACAATGTCAATAATGCACTGCAAAAAAAAAAAAGAAAAAAAAAAAAAAGTAAATTAACATAAAGGCAAAACAAAATAAAATCTCCTCCTCTTACTCTTTCATATAACATTTCATCACCATCTGGAATAGCTGGGAACTGGAAAGAACTGGCCAAAGCCCATTTTAAAGGGATTGTTAAGTCAATGCAATGGTACAGAAAAAGAGCAAACACAATATCATTTTAAGCTGAAAGCTAGAAAAAGACAAACTTTTTAGCCCAACACACCAAAACCCTGAGCACAAGAACTCATTAAGGACAAGCACTTGACACATGGACAAGGAGAGTGGAGGAATGAAGGACTTGAGCCGAATTCCCACATCCAGAGACCAATCGCTGGTACAGACGTACTGGAGAAAACCAGTAATAACCGTCATTTAGTTTAGTCGATCCATTTCAGTTCATATTTGTCTCCGTTTTAAAACAAATCACACAGAAGGTAAAGCCTAGGAATCGTTCTTTGTTGGGCTGACAGTGCTATAAGAGATGTCACAAGAATCCTTCACAACTTATATCTGTTCAATTAATAACGCATACAAGGGGTGTTATTTCTCGATCAGTCGATCAGTTTTAGCTTTGTCGCTACAAACAAGCTTCATTTTTCATAGCAGATGGACAAAAGCTGAAATGACTGCTGGTGACATCTCTAGTGACCACTTTCTGCTTTCTGCATCAGAATAATGACCCAAGAGGACCCAAGAAAGTGGATGCCAAACTCGCAACCTTTCCTCCCTAGTATCCCTCATACAACGCAGTCCCTCCTCAACTAATCATCTTCCTAGAAGTGATCACATGAATCAGTGACACAAAAAGCAGAATGCAGGAGGTGGGAGGTAGAACAACACACACATGGACAGATGCTCTGGATATCTTGTATATGGGATAATGGAGAGGACACAGTGGGTTTAGGAGACTGTAACTGAGTTTATCTGACTGTGACGCCAAGCTTCTCGAGTACGCGCACACCCTTCTCCTGATACTCCTCACGGGTCAGCCAGAAGTTGTCCTTGTCTTTCATGATGTCAGCCAGCACAGCCCCACCCAGGAACACCATGTGCTTGCGCCGCGGAGGATCCTCAATCCGGATCTTGAACTTCTACAGGGTGTTAAATAGACATGGGGTGAGTAAAATGCAATAGAAATGATAGAAATAGAAAAAAAAATACAACAACTAGAAACACACTTTATGCATTATATAATTAAAAAAAAATAAAAAACAGCTACAAGGTGTAGCTTTACTGAAGCTACAAGGGGGAAAAAAGGAATTAGCGCCCTTGTAAGTAATGTGACACACTTTTTGTTAAGTAAAACAAAAAGGTTCCACAAGCATTCAATGGACTTTCTTCTTCTTTTGCCCTGACCATGGCCTTGGGAGAGAGGGACAGACAGACATGCTGCTCAACTATATCAGGCATCCTGTAACTGATCATTCAAAAATAGCGTTCTGACATCCAGGCAGCTCAATCCACCCCAAAATGCTTTTCCAGGCCAATGGCCATATTCGAAATAAGACATAGCACAGCCTGGCAGCGCGTGCCTAACCTGAGCCTGCACCGTACCACTGGTCTACCAGTCTATCAGGCTCAGCGAGGTTACTCAGTTCCATCTGCTGGTGAACTTGAGGTACAACAGATTAGGGAATACAACTGGATTATTTAACAATGGACTAACAGGACAGAACCCAAGGGAGCTGTGGCAAAGTAAAAGTAGTTTCTAATAACGGACAGCTTTTGTCCTGCATGACAAAGACTGACTGCTCATGATAGACTGATCACTATCTATGGGAACAAATTCCTTAAAGTTTACCCATTCAAACACTACTACTACTTTTAGGCTTAACACATTACTGTGATCCAAAATCAGAACATTTACTACAACAGTACCAATGAGTTGATGAGGAACAAACACCACAGGTTATGGGACAAAGAAATCTAATCTAATAAAAACAGTGTTAAGATTATTTCAGTTATTCTAAATGAACTTAAACTAAATTGTAACTAAATTGCCTGAATCTGCAGTACATTGACAGCCTACAACATTTATCATTAAAGTATCATTAATGTAAACGCACAATAAGCATTAGGTCTTAATAATAAACCTGAAAAAAGCCAGTAACAAGGGATCAATATATGAATAGGTAGTTATAGATTCTCCTTCAGTTCTAAAAAGGCCTGAGAATTTTATTCATTACTAGCTTCATTTGTAGATGATGAAAAAAAGAAAATCACACTGTTGGCTATAGAAAATGTTTAATAATCCCCACCTTGCAGACACCAAATTGAAATCGAACGGATGTTTTAATGAACTGAGCATACTCACTGAGAGCTTGTCAACATCGCCTTTAAGCACACGCTCTAGATAGAGCTGCTTAAGTTCTCTCTCCAGCCGGGAGGGCAGGCCAGGGTACATGGTGGAACCTCCTGAGAGAACGATGTGTTTATAGAATTCAGCCCTGAGGGGAAGAAACAGAGGCAGAAAAACACAGAGAGGTGGGAAAATATGTTAGAAGATGCTGATTTGCAAATTAGTTAAATTAAACTTTAAGAAATAACAACACCTTAACACTGCAGGTACGGACCAAGTTTTAGGTGCAATAATGAATTTTGGAAGCCCAGAGAATGGAGTGGAGTGTGTGCTGCTGTCACCTTGTGTCAATGTCTGCCGCCTGAATTGTGTTGAAGAGCAGCTCGGCCACTCCTACCCCCTCTACGTTAATCAGATGGGGCTGGAACAGAGCCTCTGGTGCCTCAAACCTCTCGCCTCCAACCTTTATGACTCTACCATCAGGGAGCTAAAGAGAGAGAAAGAAAGGGAGTGAGAGAGAAACCAAATAACTTAATGAGTTTAAATTTTACTGCTGGCCAAAATCAGCAAGCCCCTGTTAGATTTTATTCACCAAATATGTTTTGAGGGAAAGCCTATGTTTATGGAGAGGTAAATCTGTGTAAATAAAATGTATCACAATCCTATTGCTTTAACATCACATCATCTGCCTATTTCTAACTCATATCTCAAGTCTGCATGTTAACACTGCGCTGTCCTGAGACTCCTACCTTAGTAATCAAATCTCTTTCATGACTGGTCAGCTGGAGCTGAGAGGTGGGTCTGAGTGGTATCCCAGAGTTTGGCCATGATGAGTAATGCGAAGATGGCGGAGGGGTGCGTGGGCGCATAAAGAGCCCATTGAAGGGTGCCCAGAAGCGGAAACACCCAGTGGCCCAGCTGGGAAAGGACTGCGGCCACGCAGGAAATGATGTTACATGCTAGTTAGGTACCTCCGACACCACACTGCCTCCTTGTTTCACCACTCTACGTTTTTACTATTTTACATTTTTCTCCCCCTTATTCTCCTCTTATGGAAAACACATTGGAAAGAAAAGCAAGACCTCCAGTAGAAAATTTTACCGCTAAACTTCACAGTCACAGGAAAGAACAGAAGGGTTGGTCAGCAACCTCCTCCCTTCACAGTAGGCCATCCCTATACCCCACCACTGCAACAGCTAGTACTCGCAGATAGGAGAGAGCAGTAGTGGAAAGCTTGCAAAAGACCTGCAAATTCCATCCAATGTTTCTGAGGTAACACATAAAATACACATACTCCACGGGGCATCCACATGCTAAGCATTCCCCAAAACACATTTCCATCAACTCAATCCTTCATTATTCAAAATGATCCTTCTGACATAGAGGGAAACTACATTCCTGCTTTTATTTTCTGACATTAAAGGGTCCATATATTCAACAAGTTATCTGTTCTTTGTGTGGTTTAAAGTAACAATAGAGGTCAATAATGATTTTAAATGACGATTTCCAATCTCTCTTTAGGATTCACAAGTACACAAATCAGTAAAAGTTAAAATATACATCAATGGGTGGGTTGTTGTACATTTGTTTGTTTATATGGACTGGGGAGTCAGTGCTACTTACTGAAATGAGAAAAGTGGAATTAATAGAGTTTTCCTATGAAAACCCTTCACCATAACCCAATCCATTGTGTAGGGTTGTGTGGACTGACCGTATAAGACTCCACTAGTACAGTGGTCTCCAGCGCAAGCTTCTGCTCCTGCTCAATATTGTAGCCCACGTAGCACAGCTTTTCCTTCATCATACGAACAGTTTCAAAATCTGCTGAGTGGTTAAAGGCGTAGCCTCGCAGAAGCAGCAGCTAGGGAGGGCAAAAAAAACAAAATTTTCTCTTAACTGCCAAAAAGGACTCAACTAATTTGTTTTCCAGTAATGAATAAAAGTTTGAAAAAACAAAGGCCTCTTGACATGCTTAACATACTGCTTATAAATCAGTAACATAGCAACTACAAAGGCTATCAACATTATAACACCCAACACAATCAGACAAACAAGTGTATAGTCCACAAAACAGGTCAGGGGAGCACCTTAATAAGATATCGAGTGATGTCTCTGCCTGCGATGTCCAGTCTGCGAGTGAGATGAGGAAGAGAGAAGCCCTCATATACAGGGCAAATGTGTGTCACACCATCCCCTGAATCCACCACCACTCCCGTTAGGAGACCTGGGGGTCACAATACACCATATCAGTTAAGGGCAAAGAAATTACAACGGGTCAAAATCATCAAAAATAAGTTTATGTGGGGTTTGTAGGGTTTTTTTTTGTAGGGATGCTGATAGTTTCTCTCTATCACATACAGATTTTGTTCTATACTGCATGATAGTTGGTCTAATTAGCATATAATAATCATATGCTGAGCGTTTTTGAAGAAACAGTAGTAGCTGACTGACACTGATCATTATATCTATGCCACAGTGTGCGCCTGTCTGACTTCACACTGAAAATATTTAAACAGTTACTTGGTCGGTGGCTCCGGTTTAATAAGATACGCATGCAAGTCTATTGCAAATCTAACATTATTAATTCAAAAATAATTCAAAATGTTGATGTGACTGAAAAAAACTGAAAGCAGATCTGAAATCAGCATTAAAAACTGGTTTAGAAAAGTGTGTTGTGGTTTCTAATGATTACCAAAAAAAATGCTGACCTGTGCAATTAGCACATAAGTGACATTTTATACACAATTAGTAGATAAGTACATTAATAGATAACTATTACAAGCCTCAGTAGAAAATAAACATTGATTTCATTTGATTTGATTTGTTTTGCTGCATAAATAACCGAAGGGGTGTTTCAGGACCTTTTAACCCTGATTAGTCGTAACTTGGCTGCTAAGGTGGAGCCGCTGTGGTGGAAACCACAGGAAGGAAATTAAAAAGCTGATGACCAGAAGATTTTTTCCGAGTCCGAGTTTGAACCGAGTCCGGCTGCAGGGTTTAGTGGTTCTACTCAGTGTGGTGATCACAGTCACTCTGCAGCTCAAAAAATGATTCTTGATTTTTTTAAATCCCGGTCCTGGTAACAGTGAGGTAACTGGTCATGGTAATCAATCTGATAAGCTGGCAGCAGTGAGGGGGCTGCATCTGCAAAACAGGATATGTGTGTGCGTGTGTGTGTGTGTGTGTGCGTGTGTGTGTGTGTGTGGGCATGCATGTGTGTTTTCTAACTGGGCCACAGGGCCTTTCCACTGTATTGAATCATTACTCAATAACAGCTAACTAGAAAAAGTACTAGAACTTTAATCACTGATTAGTCTCGCGTAGGTCTGAAGGTCTGGAATTCATAGCAGCTTTCTTTGGCCAAGGCCCGCCTCATAAGGCCGTTTGACCGACATGTCAAACAACCAATCACAGTTCGTTTCGTTCAGCATCACGTTTCGGGGCGTGTAAATATCCCCACAACAACAGACCGGCGTGCAACAAGTCAGTCAGCATAGAAAATTAAAGGAGAAGAAAACAAGCAGTAAGTAATTGATCTGTTCGTGCACGTATAACAACAATGGCGTCTGCATTACCACATCTGAGCAAAACACCGAGTAAATCAGTAGGATCACACGTCTGTGATCACACATCTGCGCTTTGTTTCCCGGCGGACCGAAAATAAACGCGACACTCGTGTCCCCCGGAAATCCGGTAAAATTCAACCAATCAGATGACGACTTCGACATTCCTGAAGTGTTTCCAGTTAAGTGTACCATATGACGTCTGAGGCTGAGACTACACCCACTCCATCTGTGGCGGACGTTTTTGAAAAGGCAAGAAAGTTTTCCAGTGATTGCAGTTAATATATGGGCTGTGCCAGTCTTTGTTTTACTACACTATTTTGTTATAGGCCTACATAGAATGTTGTTATATCTTTCAACAGTTTTTAAAGCACTTTGTTACATTCATAATGCACTTGAATTCTCTAGTTTTATGAGAGAAGATATTTAATTGTATAATACTTCAGCTATCTTGCTTTTAGGTTATTCATGAGTGGGGCCAAGTAAAAATTTTATATTATATTGTGCACTGTTTGAATTCTAAATAAATATTTCCATAGTTTTGTAATAGATTTATTCTTTTAACCATGAATATTAATTTATTCAATTGCAATGCCTAACTTTAGTGAGATAAGACAGTCCCAGCCATAAAAAATGATATAATAATTTCTTTCTGTGTATCGGTTTTGGTTTTATTCCAAGTATTTACTAATATTCGCCCCCCCCCCAAAAAAAATATTATAAACCTCCAGAATTCTCAACAGCTGCTGAACAGAGAGCAAACAGCAGCTACCAAGCAATTACTTAATCACATACACACTGGGTTTGCAGGATATTGGACTGTAAGGTCTAATTAAGCTTAAATAAGCACGCTAGCGTTTACCAAGTGTTACCACACGACATGGCCTACTAATCAACGCTCGCTCATAATGTCTCGGACCAGTCCTGCGCAATGTTAACCACAACTGGGTAACATGAGTAGCATGACAATACCCATTACGCCGAATTACACAGCCATCATTAGCTCACTGCGCTACAGCCCTTCACCCTTGTGTTTGACGGGACGGCCACATTGCTGTGAATCACAGTTTGAGGCTAATCACTGAAATGAGAGAGGTCTGGGTACTTCAGTGTGGGAGGGTGGTTGGATTATGACAACAGCCCAACCACAGAAACCCATCTTCCTGCGAGGGCAATTAACCTGACAGGCGTTCAGGAATAACTGCAAAAAAAAAGAAAATCTGCAAACGGCCGACTTCAATTAGCAGGAAAGATGTGTGAAGATGCACTGGGACATTAAGGCAGATTCACACACTGGTGTGTAGGCAGCTCTTCAGCTTCAGCTCATCAGCAGGCTAAAGTCAGCAGGAGCAAAATGGCCATTTTAGGACCGCCCCATTACCGTCATTTCACAGCAGAGGACAGCTTTCTGCAGAGTTTGACTCCCCCTCGGTAGACTTGGCACATTTTCGCAAACAGTGGTCTGAGGTTTCAAAACAAGCGAGACAATCACCCAAACGAAAGGTCTGGAAAACGAAGTGAAATACATCTCTGACAATAATAACCTCATAAAAATCATAAGTGTAACGAGGACTACAAATGGCTCATTTATCAAAATGTCCAGCAAGCCCCTAAAGCATATTGGACCATCTATTTGTGATGAAATGTAAGTGCATTATGTATAATCACTGAACATATACATATATTTAATGGACGTATAATCTTATTTGATTACCATTTTAGAAATAATGAAATGTGGAACGTATTCTTTATAAGTGAATCTTTCTTTGGCTTCTGTTGGCTACAGAACATATTAGGAAAAACAATGAATAAAATAATGAAAATAAATGTCATATTTGACTAACAATGAGCACTGCTTACTAAATTCTTTCTCTACATCAATAAGCTCATCAGACAAAAGAATTATCACATGCATTATTTCTTCTGTAGCAATTGGTGCCGGTCCTGTTAGATAAGCATTACACCAGTTCTTGGTCGCTCCAGCCCACTCTTTCACTCACTTTGTGCTTCAAGTCCAAGCAGAACCCGTCACTGACATTTTCACTTTCCGGAATGGCAACTGTTGGGTGCGTGGGTCCAAATCAGCAAGTGACGGCTTCAACAGACATGATGGAACACTGGGACACTTAGACTGACCAGCGAAAACACCAGACTTCATTCGGAATTCCCAGCTGACGAAGTGGCCAAATAGGGACCAAACGTCCTACTAAAGAGTGGGCTCAACTGGACAGGTTGTGGAATGTCAAGAGAATGGTGTAATCTCTCTCTGACAGGGCTGATACTGTTATTAAAGTGAGGGAAAATGCAACTGAGAGAAGAAATTATGCTGCTAATTTGTTGTCCAGTGAGCCTACAATAGAGCGGTATTAGTATAATGTTCTTTTTGGAAGCGATGCACACAGTAACATAGGAATCATGTTGGCATCAAGAGATAATTGGTTGGAACAAATAAACAGCACTGGACAGATGTTTTTTTCTTTTGAGATGAATTGCTCTGAAAGTACTGAAGGCTAACGTGTGTTCACTCAATAGTAGTGAGAAGCTGTGATCCAGTACCAACATTTCAAATTGCTATTCTCTGCATTTCATTTAGTTTACTGTATTTGTGATCTCAAAGAAATAAAAGCTATATACAGTAATCCAGGCTAATGAGTCGCAGTTGAAAGCACTGACAGAAAATATCAGGACCACAACTATTCTGACAATACTATAAAGTTTAGAAACTGGGACTCGGTTCCTTTTATAACATATTTATTTCTCAATCACAAATACAGTAAATGTAATTAAATGCAGAGAACATCGATTTGAAATGTTGGCACTGGGTCACATTTATTCAATACTATTAAGGGAACACAGGTTAGCTTTCAGTACATTCAGAGCAATGCAACTAAAATGAGAATAATGGAAACTGAGGATGTGACCATAATGTGACAATATTGTGAAACACAGTGTTGCGTTTAGGGCATTGGAGATGTATGGAACATTCTGTATTGTATATATATATGTGTTATTAGCACCCTTGGTAAAAAATGTCCTAAACATGTATTTGTGGTTGATTTGCTCACAAAATTGTAAAAATCACAATTTTAACTACAGTATATTTCATCTGGGAAAATCTAACCTCTGCACAACTCTTCTCCTATAATGAGAATACAGAGAGATCTGAGACCATTCCTCAATACAGAATCTCTCCAGACCCTCCAGTTCCTGAGTTCTTGGTGCTGAGCACTCCTCTTCAGCTCAACATACATGTTTTCTTAAAGGGGGTTAGGTCAGGGGTCTTAGATAGCCATGTCAAAAGCTCCATGAGGTCAATGAACCATTTTTGGATATGGATATATGTTTGAGATCGTGGTCCTGCTGAAAGATCCAACACCAACCTGGGTGTAGCTTTTTGGCAGAAGCGATACAACTTCGTGAAGTCCATGATTCTGTGTCCTCTAATGAGGTTCCCAAGTTTTTGGAAGGAAAACAACCCCAGAGGATCACAGATACTCCACCATATGTAACATTGGGGTATTTTTTGTCTCTTCTGACTGCTCTCTCTCAGTTCCAGTCAAAAGTTGCATATAGTGAACACTAGATTATAACTTCTGTAGTCAGACAGTCAGACAGATACACAAAAAGTCAGATACACTTTGATGAACGTAAAGTTAGACACACTTGATTTTGATGGCCCTCCATGGATTACATATGCTTTAAAATTATCATCTGTAATCAAGGGGGTATTGGAAGCATCAGGGTTTCATTTAGGATCATAAATAGATTAAAGGAGTCCAGACTTCTGGGAGAGGCATTGACACAAATGAATAGGAGGATATGTAATCCATTATAATATAATTCATTTATATTAGCACTATCATGAAAACAGTGAATTCAAAATAAGATTTTTTTCTTTGACATTTAAAGGGTAACACATGGTTGATTGTTTTTGGAGGGTTCCGTACAGTATTTTGCCCATTTTATTGTCATTATGTTCTGCAATAACCAAATGATATGACCTGCTGTGTTCTAAACCCCGCATCTTAAAGTTCATTTTTTCATTATGCAAATCTGTTTGCCAAACTCCTAGCCATCGGAATGTAATTCCCTCTAAGTGCAACCTCATGCCTACGTCTCCATGGTCAGAACCAGCGTAGGATATACGTGATGGCTTATGCAGCCATTAAACTAATACAGCCTTTAATCTCCAAACCACAATTATACCACATAAGAGGATAACTCAAGCAGCATCTTACTACCACCTAATGCAAAGGAGCTACACTTTCACACACTCACACACTTATCACAAGTTAAGCCAAAGACACATAACAAAGGCAAGCACATAAGGATGCACACAAATAACTAAGAATTACTTTAACCACTGATTTAAAGAAGCTAAACATTTTACACTGATAATATTGGATGATGCCATTTTATGTGGTCAATTCTTTAAAGTAATCAATTATTTTAATTTATTAAAAAAAATAATTTTATTTAAAATGTGCTTTGCTGCATGGTGAGAAGTTTGCGGACCTTTACTAATCCAGGGCTTCTTCTGAAATCCAGGGTAATAATAATACAGTAATAAGCCACAGGAGGCTTTATCATGTATAAGCTGTTTTTAGAAATGTCAAAAAGCAGAATCTTTGCTATATAATAATAAATATCATAATATAGCATTGTTTAATGCAAAAACTATTTAACCATTACATTGAGCCATTTGAGATTCAGTCACACAGGACAAATCATGCACTTTTTTATGTGTAATTTACATATAAGGCTATCTAGGGCATAAAAAGTTTTCTTAGGTATAACGCTACCTACCTAACTAAAAAACAGAACTGAAGTATCTTAGACATTTTTACTGTTCAAAGTAAGTCTGTGGTACTGATGGAGGAGTAATTTAGCCTCTTAAATTGATGATCAGCCTAGCTCTAGTTAAGAAAACAATGTAATCAGTTCATCTGTCAGTTCACTCAGGGGACCATGCAAGCAGTGGGATAGTAAAAGACCATTCCATTCACAGCACAGTGGTTTTTAGTGACTTGGGGCATTAATACAGAATTCGGTTCTTGTGAGGTGGTCAGAGGGGGAGTATATTGAGTGTTTTTACAGCTCTGAATGTGGCATTTCCAATCAGATATAAAATGAAGCCACCCGTTTTATTATAGGGAGTTTGTCCCCCTTTTACAGCAGTAACCGCCTCTACTCTTCTGAGAAGACTTAAGAGTAGAGGTCAGAACTTTGCTGTGAGGATTTGTTTGCAGATGCAAGAGCATTAGTAAGGTCAGCAGAAAGTCAGAAAGACTTGAAGATTTTCACTTGAAAGGTGACAGTGGCATGATATGATTTTTTTTTTTAATGTGATATCTTATTTTTACTCAACCGCTGGTGAAAGATGATGTAATTAAAACTCACTAATGTAGGTGCAGGTAAATTTTATTAGTGAAATGGTATGTGAAAAGCCATCACAGTATAATGTAAGGAATCTGGTATGAGCTACCAGGGCTAGCTCAAAAATGTAATTTTAATCTGATCAACCAAACAATATATCAGTGAGTCTTTTACACACACACACACACACTTATATACTTATATACACAAATATATACTCATATATAGTAACCCCCCGCATAATCGCGACTTCAGTCTCTTGCACATTTTTCCTTCGTCCGTCACGTCCCCTCGTGCTGGTTGTTTATGCTTGGGCAGCTCAGCACCGTGCCCAAATATTCGAGAACATTATTTATTTCTCCTTGACGCTTATTGGCTCCTGCCCTGTGATGCATCTCTGCATACCGGAATGTCCCGCATGGAGCGTCTCGAGTGTTCTCGTGTTTTTCATTTTGTTCTTCTTAAATAACTGTATTTTTATTACGATAAATTAATTTATTACTGTATTTACCCCGTTATACCAAAGAAAACGACAGCGCATACCAAAGAAAACACGCATGCATGCAAATTACAGTACAGTATATACTGGGGTAACATCGGCATTTTTCATTCTAGCACTGTGAAAGCAGTGAAAACAGTACAGTACGAATACAGGTTTACCTTTACATCGTATTTAAGGGTAAAGTATTAAGCTGAGAAATTAAAGTGTTTTGGGAGCATATTTAGGGTTTACACTATATATATATAAGTAATCTATGTGTAATTTTATGTATTGCTGTGTAACATTTCCTGTGGATATGTGTAAGTATTTTTTGTAAACATGGACATTCTTACCTGAGTCTCCTCCTGCACAGCACGATACTGCTCCTTCCATACAACCACCTTTGAGGCCTCATCCTTGCGCAGTGCTCGCTCCTTCTTCAGCTCAGGGCTCCAGAAGGTCTTGATGGAGCTCATGGATGAGCTGAGCTTGCTCTCCTTCACCTCCACCTCCTTCCTCAGGAGCTCGTTCTCCCTCAGCATCTCCTTCAGCTGTGCCTGGAGCTCCATGATGGTGTTGTCCCGGGCCTGGCGCAAGGAGTGTGGGACGGTGGAGGCGGTGTGGAGTTCGCTTCCGAAACCCATGGAGTCGGTGGACACAGCTGGCACCATGGCCATGTCAGGCGTGCTGCCCATGACCGTCCCACGCACACCGTAGGGGATGCTGCCACCAAAGCGCCCTGTGGCTGCACCGCTCTTGGGGATGTCAGAGGACGTGGCAAGGGCCACCTCATTATCACTCATGTACATGGGGCCGGATGTGGCGTAGGCAGCATTTAGGGACTGGATGTTCTCCATGGAGAGGGTCTTGCCTCCTGAGCCTCCAGGCCCGCCCCCGCTGCCCCCCATGCTGTTGGTGCGGCGGTGGCCCATACGGGGCGAGCGTGGCAGCCGAGGAGAGCGCCCCGAGTTGCCCTGATTACCCCGGCTCCCACCGTGATTGCCATCCATTTTGCTCACTGAGCGAGAGCTGCCGTACATTTTGACAGGCTTCAGGGTGGCGGAGATCCAAATTCTAACACAACACACAGACTAGCAGCTTTTAACAGACCGTCATTCTAGTCGCACGTAAAGGCGTGCCTCTTGCTTTTCTCTCCACACTAGGCTGACAGCTTTCCTCCACCAGGGAAAGGACGGACTGTCCGTGACTCTCTGTGATTAACGTGGAATACCTAATGTGACCTGCATGATAAAGAAAGAACAAAAAGGAAAGCCTTAGAATGACAGAATGCTATTAGTTATCTCTGGAGGATGCTTGACGGCACTGCCTCTCTCAAAGGACATGGGTCACACACTGTCATATGGGTCACTGAGAAAAAAAGAACCCACACCTGCGCTCCAGCTGGCATTCGTCCTCTGATCGGAGAAAGGAATGATTTCAAATACAGACCACTAAACCCTATCATAACACTGCTATTGCAATGAACAGGCCTAAACTGTAATAACCATTTAAACCAATACTGTCAGCATCAGCATCTTTATCAGCAGCAGCAGCAGTGACCCTTCTTTTAACTATTATTCAGTTTTTCATAAATAACATGAAATATCATACTCCATTTTTAGGTCACAGGAAACAGAATCCTTGACACACATCTATAAACCACCAAATGAAGACTATGTAGAGGAGAAAAGGTGGGGTTACACCACATTCACACTCCAGGCGTCTGAGCATTCACACTCCCAAGCATTTAATAAGCAGGACTATCGTAACAGAGAAGGAAAAGTCCACAGGCATCCCTTTAAAATAGACAAGGACATGACCAGCTTTTGCATTTTCAACGTTTTTCATCCTAATCTCGCCTTTACAGCACAGACAGCCTAGCTGCAATGGTTCAACGAGTATCCCCCTGCCCTGCTCCTCCATCGCACTGCTCTCACATCATACACACACACACCTCTTTATAAGAGCACTTCGTAAAAATTAGATTAATCAAACGACGATGCACGTTTGCATTAGAAATCGATTTCCCCTCGACGTGGGATGCGTGTCTATTTCATTCATCGTAATGTTAAGGAGGATTGGCAAAAAACGACTTACCATCTGTGGCTTTTTATTCTGTTTGCTCAAAGCGAAACGGCTCCTACAGCTACTTGTGCAAATAATGTTCGATTAAAAAATAATAATAATAATAATATTGAGAAGAAGAAATAGACGCCTATTTTGCTTTATATTGCTTCATCGTTTTTTTCCAATTTGCAGACATCACCACCTCCATCCTCCTGCCAAGGCTGGAAGGCTCGGGTGACGTCACGCCCACGCAGCCTCGCGCGCTCCCGATTCTCGTGCACTCGCATCTCAGAGCGCCATACTGTAGGAGAGAAGGTTCACACGCACTCTCACAGACACACACACGGCAGGATGTTCCCATTGAGCATCAGACACTGTTGACAAAAGGGTTTGGTTTAGGCTCCTTACTTCCAGTGAAAGTCATTCGTAATGCTTCAGCGTACCAAAACATGTTTGACAACGCTATGCTTCTTACTTTGTGGAAATAGTTTTGGTAAGATCCTTTTATATTCATTACTTCAATCCCATCCAACACCTTTGGAATTAACTGGGAAAGGAGGCTGGGAGCTCTTTTCATCCAACATCAGTGCCTGAGCTCATAAGCCTCATCTTGTGGAAAGTCTTGTGGGTGGAAGCTGTGAAAGCTGAAAACAGGGAACAACTCCATATTAAAGTATTTTACACAAACCTTGTATGTAAAAAATGCATTTGAGGGCAACATCATTAAAGCCCCTGTTGGTGTAATGGTCAGGCATCATAATTTTTTTTGTCCATATAGTGTACATACTGTTTAAATATGGATCATCAAAATGGACAAAGCTCAAAACAATAATTAGAAGAACACAAATAAATACAAAGACTATAGACAAATGCAAAAATCCATAGCAGAAAGAGAATGTAAATTAAAAACATTGTAAATTAAATACAGTCCTCTTCGGAACTGAGTGAAGAGTTCTCTTACAGGAGCTATAATAAAAAAGATCCGAAGGCTGTTAAAGGATGCTCTCACATTATCATATACACATGCAGGTGCTGAGAGGGCCATTTCTGAACATCTGAAATTTTAGGCCCTAAAGGAGGTCCTGCTTGGGTCTTCACTTTTCATTTTAATCTAAGCTTATTAAATGGTAAAGAAAAGCAATAGAGAGGGAGACAGTAAGAGAGAGTGGTCCATGTGTGTGTGTGTGTGTTTACTCACAGAGTCCCTTGTGACTTATGGTCCCTAGTGCTTATACCATTTATAGAAGGAAACAAGCCTCAGTCATAAAACATTTCTTTTTTGGGTATGTATTTTATGCCTATTCAATCTAGTGTTTGAAAAGGGACTTGGCATTGTATTTTTATGGAGTTAGTTCCCCCCTTTCCAGCTATAACAGCTACTACTCTTCTTGAAAGGCTTTCCACAAGATTTTGGAGATTCTGTGAGAATTTGTGTCCATTCATTCTGTAGAGCATTTATGAGGTCAGGTACTGATATTGTCAGGCACATTCCAGTCCATCCCAGAGGTGTTGGATCGGGTTGAGGTCAGGGCTCTGTGCGGCCAGTCAAGTTCAACCACACCAAACGCATTTAATCATATCTTTAAGAACCTTGTTTCTTGTGCTGGTCACCTCAAAGCTCTACTGGGGAACAGGCCTGCCACATTCCACCACCCATTTAATATTTTGAAAGCCTCCTGGTAGTATGGCTATACCAGCTTCCCTTCCTTAGTTCATTATTATTCCCACTGCCACACTCCTCCTACTGAAGCAGCTACAGATAAAAATGTACAGATTAATTCATGTATGAAGATATACATGTTCTCAATAAAATATATACGGATATTCTCAAAAAATTTTATGGCAGAAATTACATAGTTGTATAAGAAAATAATAAAAGTCGTTTTGCACATTTGCATTTTTCTACCATAATAAAAAAAATTATAATGAATAATCATCATTACAGCTTCAGAGCAAGGGGCATTTTAAGTTAATATATACTGGGGACCATCTCCATATTAAAGTCTACATATTTAAATACAGTGTCATTAAAGTCCCTGTTGGTATAATGGTCAGGCACCCCAGTACATTCATCCATATAGTGTAGCTACATGTCTTTTAAGCTTTATATTTTCAACAAAAAATGATATAAAACACTTGTACATTACACATTGTTTAAAGGTTTAACTACACTATATGGACCAGTATTGGCACAGGGGCTTTGACATATAATTCAAATATGTGGTCTTTAATACGGAGTTGGGTTCCCCTTTGTAGCTTAGCTTCCACTCTTTTCTGAAGGCTTTCCACAAGATTTTGGAGTGTTTCTGCGGGAATTTTTGCCAATTCATTCAGTAAAGCATTTATGAGGTCATATGAACTCGCCCAACCCTGTCTTCATGGAACTTGCTTTGTGCACTGCGGCACAGTCATCCTGAAATAGAAAAGGTTCTTCCTCAAACATTCCGCAAAGTTGCAAGCATGGTGTTGTCCATACTTTCTTGGTATAGTGAAACATTAAGATTGACCCTCTCTGGAGGTAAGTGTCCTAGCACAAAGTCTGAAAAACAGGTTTGTCCCCATACTTTTGTCCACATTCTGTGCGTCTCTGCTTTCTGTGAGGGGCCTGTTCTTCCAGTAGGGGGAGAACTGGGGTGACTGAGGTTATTGAGGTTGTTTTATTTGGGCTGGAGAGGAGGGGAGCATGCAGATTGGCTTGGTGGATGCTGCATCCAATTTCGAGGAGCTGGCTGTGGCATTTTTACACGGACATTCTATGAAACGACAGTTAAGGATCTATATGTCTGGGAGTCGGATGAAGGCCGGATTAATGCCAACGTCGGGGGCATAAACAAAAGCGGTTGTGCACCTTAAACGCTACATTTCGTCGTCTTGAACGCCTTATGATGGTACACAATAGCCCGCTTTTGGACCTAACACAAACGAGAAGCCCTGCTTGCAACTAAAACCCACCGAAAATAGGCAGAAGAAGGTGACTAAGGGTTGAAGGAGGAGAAGCTAAAACAAAAGGAGCAGTGAGTTCTCGCGAGATCTGCTGCGAGCGCGGAAGGAACGCGTGCCGACGTTCGAACTTTGTCTCTCCAAGCAACCGGACTGTACCAATTCTGCATTTTCTCTTGTTTTTAACAATTTTCTGGATTTAACTATTTTTTACGAACTAGACACCTTAAGCAGACGACTCAAACCACAGACACCTTGTTAGAGCTTCGTATTTCAACACGAATCTCTTCTCTTCAAGCAGGACGAAATTGAAGATGACGACGGTTCGTCTTTTGAAAAATTAACCTTTTTAAAATAATGTCTGTGTATGGTTTTACTGTGCGTTATAATTATTATTTGTTTTCATTCCGAAAGATAACGTAATTAGTGCACAGAAGCTGCCCAGGTGGCATTGGTCCAAGAATAATGTGTTAAAGCTAGCTAGCTGAAGTGCTAGCTGGACGTAGCCAGCCTATAGGAGCAGTCAGGCTGCCGGAGGGAGCGAAGGCAAGAATGCAGGTCGTTGATCGAAAACTGCCAACTTACAGCTTATATTTTCATGTTTTCATCGCTAAAAGAATTGATTATAAATGTAAACTGCTTCTTAATGAGAAGAACCAGCTTTATATAGCGCAGTTTATGAATGAGACGCAACTCGGAGTGCCTTACAACAAATTATGAAAGTTAAAATAATAAAGTAGTAGTATTAATAGTTTTTTATTCTGTTGGTTATGCCGATTCTTCTTTATCTACTCTCTTCCTCATTGCTGCCGTAACATTGTAAATTTCCCACCTGTGGGACTAATGAAGGCGTATCTTATCTTATTTGTCTCTTATCCACTAGTGCTCTCTTGCGTGCTAAAATATCGAGTTTGGAAATGAAGTAAAACTAAAAACTAAAGAGACGTGTTTTAAGACGCATCGACGAGTTTTGTTCAGTAATTCAGTGTAGAAGTGAATGTTTTGCTATCTTTTACACTTTAATTCTTGAATGTTAACCTGAACGTGTGTGTAAACTGCTGTGTTTCTGTATGAGACCTGTGTAAGGCCAAACCAGTGTGAAATGAACCCAGTCAGCTCGCTCTGACAGGCCCATGACTAAGGAGGCAGGATTACTGCTGTAGGGAGTATGGAGAAAGTAGGACACTGATATGTAGAAGTTTTGGTCTGTTAACCCTATAATGTTACGTTGAGGTTGGTGGATAATTAAATATCCTGTACTTGTTGTTATCTCTGTATTACATTAAAAGTTGCTACGTAGCTTTCTGATTTGACTGGACTTGCCAAAACATGATGAGTAATTTACAGCGAACTGGTTTATGTCATACCTAGTAATTTGGCTAGTAAGTCAATATGACACACTGGTTTTATTACAGTTTAAGGTGATTGGCTTTAAATAAAGGTTAAAGCTAGGTACTAAGCCAGCAAATCTGTCGACAGAATGTGTCTGAGCTGTTTCATTGGCCTACCGGCTGATTCACATGGCTTATTTGACAGGTGGGGAAGCACATGCCTGTGTTGACCTTTGCTATCTTGTAACTCATTGTAGTACAGTTATGGTGGTTTATTTTGCAAATGAAAGAGTTTTCTTTACTGATAAAGGAGTTGTAGTTTCCTGTCCTGTGTCCTACTTTCACAAAATGTAAATGAATATTGGTCATGCTTTTGTCTTTAAGTAGTTTCTATGAGGATTTCACTTGTGTGTGGAAAAATGTATCATTTACTTTATTTTGGGCATTTGATTGAAATAGTTTTTGCTTTTGTTACAGTGACAAGGAAGCTTGGGTCATACTTGACACCCCGTACAAACTGTGACTTGAAGGTGTTCATCAAATTTTACAGCAGGCGGTTGGTCTGCCATCTCGGATCACCTCTTATGTTGCACAAACGCTGCCTGTAGTTCCACAGACAATGGGTGACCTCAGTTTGAAAGGCCTTGTGTGTTATCAGTTTGTACTAGTCTATGAACGGATCCTATCCTACTTCATTCACAGTACCCTTCCAGTGCTTTCCAGAAACCCGCTGGTTTGTAAGAGCATTGACTTTATCTGAGCTACTGTTTTGGAGGGAGAGGAATCTCAAAGAAGCCTATCAGTCTTTTTCTCTTACCTTTGTGTGTGTATGGATGCAATATAGTCTTTGAATGTCTGCTCACTCAGAGTGGGTGAAGATATGTCTGAAATCCTTGAAGACAAAATGGTCAAGTTCCTCTCGCCCCCGTCTAAGAACACCAACAGTTCGAGTTCAGACACAATGTTAGGCGAACGGATCGGTCCCGAAGTCCGGCGCCGCCATCACACCATGGAACGAGAACAGCTGAAAGGAGAGCACCGTTTCTTCCGCCGCAGTGTGATTTGTGACTCTAATGCTACAGCTTTGGACCTTCCAAGCAAGGTCTGCGTTCTGGGGTCACCACCAGACTGCCCCACTGCCTCAACTGAACACGATGTTGGAGATACCAAGGCCGCAGCTGCTGTTGAGCTTCTTGTGACTGGTGGGGCAGTGGTGGCACAGGCAGAGGGTGCTGTCGATTCCATCCATGAAGAGGTGAAGAGGTCTGTTGTGTCAGCAAGTTGCGATGGGGGGACAACGCAGGTGCCTTCTCTGGCACCACGCAGCGGGATATCGGAGCAGGAGTCGGGCAGTAGTATAAGTGCAAAATGTGAAAAGGAGGAAGATGAGGAAGACAAAGAAAAGGCACGAGTAGAGGCAGAGCAACAACGTGAGGCAGAAAAGAAGGAACAAGAAGACATTGAAGAAGTCGAGACTAAAGCTGTTGGCACGTCGCCTGATGGTCGATTTTTGAAGTTTGATATTGAAATTGGACGTGGTTCATTCAAGACCGTTTATAAAGGACTGGATACAGAGACTACTGTGGAGGTGGCATGGTGTGAACTCCAGGTGAGATGTTTTTCTTTTCATTATAAAAAGGCATTTTTAACATAATGTCTTATGGTTCACCTTTTGCCTTTTAGGTTTGTATCTACAAGTGAGTGAGAGATAAAAAATTTAGCATAATGACACTGGAAACTAATGACACTGGATATTTATTACACACTTCAGGTTTTCTGAGATTTGTAAGCAAGTACAGAGGTTACACATGCTCTAAACCAAAAAAGCGTGTTTTGATGGGGTTTGTCATGATATCATCATGTCTTGTTTTTTGAGTTGAATGGGTTTCTATAAGAAATAGGAATCAAAAACTATTTCAGCATAGAAAAATGAATAAATGGGTTACAAGACTCAGAACTTGCAATGATTCCTTTGTATTTGCTCAAACAGTGGCAGAAGACTTGCTTTAGATTCCACAATTTATTTTCACTTTTACAGTCTACTATCTAAAATGAAAGTGTTGCGTGTTGAGGCTCATAGCTGGTACCTAGTAAACAGTTTCCCTTTTCTTTAGAAAGCTCCAGGTTGCTGTTGACAATTCTAACATCCTAACTCCTAATTCATTTAACATCCGAAATCCTAGGATTTTTAAAACTCGATGACTTTTACAGAGCAGTCATTATACAGTCATGTTGTATCATGTCGATTTGATTTGTAACCTTGAGTTCAACTTTGGAAAACTATAAACCAATCTGAAGACCTATTTCTCTGATAACAGTGCCAGAAGATGTTCTGCTGTACTCTGTGACAGGCAGAAATGAAATCTATCTGGCAGGAAAACAACACTAGGTTGTGACCCATTTCCCTAAAGCTTCTATTTGCCTTTATTGACATCCTGTTTCCTGTTTTGGAGGGGTTAGGAGAGGAAATCAACCAGGCACTTGTGAGAAATTTTGCTGTATGAATGTAGCTGCAACACGCTCGTGTACTTTTGAAAAAGTGGGTCAGATTTCCTGCCAAAGAATGTGTAATCTTCTGTGTGAGGAGCAGCTCTGCGGCCTGCTAAGGCTTGCCTCTGCCCTCTCCACCCCCACTGTTTCTGCTGTTGCCGAAAGATGGCAGGGCACGAGGTATGATCACGTGAGCAACATCTCTTCTGCAAACAGCCCTCAGGTCGAGCCAACTCGAGAACTGTGCTGAAACAAAAGCTGCAGTATCTCATTCACTCTTACTCTTTCACTCTCTTTCTCAGCGTTTCTTTCCTAAGTGCCACAGGCTCAGTTTCCTCACAGGGTCCTGTTCCTTGCACTCTCATAAATTCTACCTTTCCATTCGCATCCCCTGTCCCATCATTAATCTAAAAGGGCTGTTTTTTTCTTCATGGTTTTACTTCCATGCAGCAGTACTGGAGCAAATGCAGCCATCTGTTCCACAAGTGCGTGCACCACTTCTGCAATACACCAGGATATTCCCCTCCCACATTTGTTTTGTGTCTTACATGGCAAATACGTTTGAATAATAAATGTCACAGCACAAGAACAATTTTAGACAGGTTTCACTTCTTTCTTATTTTGAAGAAGTGACTTGTGTTTCTGAAGCACATGGAACTTCAACTGAATTTAACTGCTAAAAAAATCCCCATGTTTATATACAAGCAACATAAATTTGTGTCCCTTTTTCCCTCATTAAATATTCATTTGTAGCAACACTGTCTCTAGACAGGGTTCTTAGTATGCCTAACTGTCTAAGATTGTTTCTAAGTTTCTAATGAGGGTGATTCTAAGACAATTCCCTAAACAATTGAAATTTCTTATACGTTGGAAAATCAAGACACAAGAATAAATTACTGAAAGAGCATACTGTAGAAAATTGCCCTTTTTCCAAAGATTTTAATGCATTTTGGAAAGAGTGGAAATATGAAATGAGATGCACATTAGCATGTAGCCCTCAAACTTGTATGTAGACATCAAATTCCTTTCTTTGTACAAACTTGTGAGGAGGCCCTGAACGGGTGTAGAGCTTCATGAAGAGCTTTACATACTTTGCTGTGTGGGCTGTCACTCCACCTGCGAAACACTCCCACGGTTTCTGGCTTATTCCTACTGACCGCAGTGGGGGCTATGGGTGTTTGGAATTTTTAGGAATGGGTAGTAGTAGTAGTAGAGAGCAGAACTAGGTCAGTGTGTTAGGGTGACCTCCCTCTTTTCACCCCTCCCCTCCCAACAGCACTGCACATTTGCATTGTAAGGGTTTCCTGCTGGGCTTAACCCTTTAACTAAGTCTTTGTAATGATAGTAGAAGATGTGCCATCTTTAAAATAATGATGGATGTGTGCCTTTTAATATCAGTTTTGGTGTAGTGTCTTTGGAGGACCTCCAGGTTGTGGCAGGATGTTTCACATTCCAGCATGCCATGAATGTAGGTCATACTGGTGTAGATTAGAGTTGAAGCATTCTTTTAGAAGCATGTTTCTGCCATTCAGTGCTGAGCAAATTTGAGTGTGTTACATTGAAAGACACAATGACTTAAAAATGGTTTAGTAATTTGGACGGGATGTTTTTACTCATGACCCTTATCCACTTTATCTAGAGATAGACTGTAAATGTTTTAGTTGAGCAAGAGCAAGAAGATTGTAGATTTGTATCTGTACTTGTACGTTTACGGCATTTAGCAGACGCTTTTATCCAGAGCGACGTACATCGGTGCTTAAAGTAGTATGTGATCTATAGTCTGTTTCCAGGGTGTCCTACCTTTTTAGTCTTCTTTCCTTTAAACAAGTTATTTCAGATGAAAGGTTACTTTGAGATTTGTAACATTGTTAATTTATTTTAATTTGTAAGCCAAAATAGCAAACATATGGTAATTGTCTAGCTTTTTTAAGAAATGTGCCTTGCAGTTGTTCCAAGCTCCATGCAGTATGCTGTTGGTGCTTATAGATAGAATTGTGTAACCTCAGCAATAGTCAAATTGAAACAGTCTTGAAATAACTTTTCAGGACCGTAAATTGTCGAAGTCTGAGAGACAGCGCTTTAAAGAGGAAGCCGGCATGCTGAAGGGTCTGCAGCACCCCAACATAGTACGCTTCTATGATTCCTGGGAGTCCCCCTGCAAAGGAAAGAAGTGCATTGTGCTTGTAACCGAGCTTATGACCTCCGGAACCCTGAAGACGTAAGTGCTTAATTACGTCTTAATGATTTTCAAAAACTTTCCATTGTTTTTGATATCGCCACTTTAATGCTGATGCCACATGTACACATTTTTGGGGGGTAAATTATGCACCAAATTGCACATGTATACATGTACATAGCTGAAATGACAAAGTTCACTTTGGCTTGACACTGAGAGTGGTTTTCACACATTTGACGGCTCGATGCATTGCTTGCTGTGCCTTGCAGATATCTAAAGCGGTTTAAAGAGATGAAGATCAAAGTCCTGCGCAGTTGGTGCCGACAAATTCTGAAGGGGTTGCACTTCCTTCATACCAGGTCTCCTCCCATCATCCACCGCGACCTCAAATGTGACAACATCTTCATTACCGGCCCCACTGGATCTGTCAAGATTGGAGACCTGGGCCTCGCCACTCTCAAAAGGGCTTCTTTTGCCAAGAGTGTCATAGGTACGATCTTGCAAACCACCACATGCTAGCGTTGTGCGGGTTTTCCAGCAGGGGAAAGAAAATCCCTCTTGTTCTGAAGTTTCTTGCTCTTCCTCATCTGAGAGTGTTTAACAGTGTGGTGCGAAGGCAGACCACAGCATTTTGGTGAGCCCCCAAACCACAGCAAACCAGGGCCCCTGTTTTTTTGCGTTCTCTCTCTCTCTGTACTCAAGATTCTCCTCCCTTCCTTAGGTCAAAAATCAGTTTTGTCCTCACATTGTCCTCAGTGTTTTAAGAGGCGCTTATTTCAGGTGCTCCCAGAGAGTAAGTAGCTCCTTAACTCTCCTTTTGTCCGTGATGTGCGTAGTTGTATTGTGGCTTGTCTGCAGGCAAACCAGATCTGATCATGGCAAAAGGATAGCACGAAAGCTAGAGGTGAGCCCTGGGCTTTCAGGTACCATTCTGAATTATCTTTGTCCTGTGGTTTGGAGAATTTGTGGTCTGTTTCTTCAGTGAAACGTATGATGTTGATGCTAATAACTTGTCATTTCTTTCTCTCAAGGGTAGGTCCTCTATGTTTTGCCTTTTTATCTTTCAGTGTCTTAAGTTCACAGCTTTAACCTGTCTCCTCATCTCCCTCTCAGTTGTAGTACTAGGATCCTTTTATTATTTTGGGAATTTTTAGACTCTAACCTCAGATCTCCCCTTATTCTACTTTAAGGATTATTTAGTGTACTGCGGTACAGACAGTAAGTATGCAGAAAATGGGCCTGGTAAGTCATTCAGTACAATGTGACACATTACAATCAAAATCCATTCCAAATATGTTAAGTTTTTCTGTGTGAGGTCTTTGTTTGATGGGCAGCTTTCTTACCGATTAAGCGGGTGTGCAGAATCTTTCTGATTAGTCACTAGCTGTGGAATCTGCTGTGCCTAGGATTTTATTTCTTCCAGGTATAGCAGTAAGGTAGGTGTCTTTTAACGAGGTGTAGACACAGCAGATTCTAACAAAAACATCAGAATAGAAGGCCTTAATAGAAGTTATTTTCATAACTGAGTTCAGTTTACCCTGAGTTAGCCTTGGGCTATTGACTGACCATTGACTTTACTGCTAACTTTTCTTTGTAATCTTCTGTTTGGCTAACACCTCTGCCCTTATATCAGCTTGTTTAAATAATTTGAATGCTTTTTACTTAATATGCAGTCTCCCCATTTGCAGACTGAGTTTGAGTTCTTTGGTCAGTCCAGGCCTTGTGGTAGGTTCTGTGCTCCTAGCTTATTTTCATATTCCTGCTCTAAAGGCCTTACACAGAGAAACTTGGGCTTCTTATCAAGACAAGCTAACTGAGGATGGTTTTCCCCCTCCTCTTTTTTGTTGCTTTCTATCCCTTTTTGCTCTTCCCTCTCTACCTCTTTCTCTTCTCACAGGTTGGCAGAGTGGGCATCTTCAACACCACCACCTTCCTCTCTCTACTTCACAGGAGAGGGTGTAGTAGGGCAATGAGAGAGAGAGTTCTGAACCGTTCTTTTGATTTAAGGTACCCCTGAGTTCATGGCGCCTGAGATGTATGAGGAGAAGTATGACGAGTCAGTGGATGTCTATGCCTTTGGGATGTGTATGCTGGAGATGGCTACCTCTGAGTACCCGTACTCCGAGTGCCAGAATGCGGCACAGATCTATCGCAGAGTGACCAGCGTAAGTCCCCAACCCTGAGGGAGAAGGCCATGTGTGGTCATCCTTCTCCCCTCCTTCGCTCCGTTGTTTTATCTTCCCCCTTTTTGGCCTTGTGTGAGGCGTTTTCTTTGTTTTGTTTTGTTTTTTTACTGAGTGGTAAGTTGTGTGTTGGGAGTACAGTTTGAAGTTGAAGTCCTGGTTATTGGCTTGACTTTTGACTGGAGTAGTGCTTAATAATAAATAAGTCTGGGAAGTATTGTAATTATGGTAATGCAGAATTTACCTTTCTTATCTTTGTTCCTATAAAGTATAACAGTTGCACTATATGTTCTGCTCCTTAAAGTAGTACGGTTTAGAAATAGGTCCTGTGCACAAAAAATTATTTCAAACTAGAAATGTTATGTATGGTACTAACAGTGAAAGTAGTGACATGGCACAATAAGTATTAATGAGTTTTAGTTTCTCTACAGGCTCTGTATGATTTGGTTGTGTTGTGTGTTTGACTCTTGTAGGGGGTGAAGCCAGGAAGCTTCGATAAGGTCGCAATTCCTGAAGTCAAGGAAATAATTGAAGGTTGCATTCGTCAGAACAAGGACGAGAGGTTTGGTGTTGAGCTAAACTTTACTTTGAGGGCCACTATACTGTAATTGAGCTGGTAGCTCCATTATTAAACTACTAACTATGTGGGGTTTTTTTTTTTCTTCCCTGTGGGGGCGGGTGTGTGTTTTTCAGATATTCCATCAAGGACCTGTTGAACCACACTTTTTTCCAGGAAGAGACAGGTGTTCGTGTGGAGCTGGCTGAAGAGGATGATGGGGAGGTGGTTGCCATCAAGCTGTGGCTGCGTATTGAGGATGTTAAGAAGCTTAAAGGGAAATACAAGGATAACGAAGCCATTGAGTTCTCCTTTGATCTTCACAAAGACGTCCCAGAGGATGTGGCACAAGAGATGGTAGGGAAAATCAATATACTGTTCATTTGTTGCAGATATTCAGGCTGTATTAACATTTCTATTTGGTGAAGCCATTCTTTTACTAGATACCTTATTGGGGCTTCCCTCTGTTTCTTTTTCCTTACACTCCTCCTCCTTTCCTTTCCCAGGTTGATTCCGGCTATGTGTGTGAGGGAGACCATAAGACTATAGCCAAAGCTATAAAAGACCGTGTGGCTTTCATCTGGAGAAAGAGAGAACAGCGGCAGCTGGTGCGGGATGAACAGGAAAAGAGGAAGCAGGAAGAGGAGAAGGGACAGCAGGCTCAGGGTGAGCCCCCTCATCCTCAGTCCTCCACTGCGAAGCCCCCTGTGCCCGCTCTAGCACCAGTTCCCATGGAAACGGAAGAGCCAGAGGGGGACCAACACCAGCTGCAGCAGCCTGGGGTTCCTGCATCAAGTAAGCAGCATGGCAGGAATAGTTCAGTTTCCACAAGTGATGCTCCGATTGATCGCCCGATATTGGCTAAAAATAGCTTGATTGGTGAACCCTAAAAGCACCGATCAAAAAAGCCGATCACTTGACGTAAATTACTCGCGCAACTTTTTCACACGTGCAGCACAGTGCACAGGTAAACAACAGCAGAGCGGAGCTTACCAGTGGCAACATGAGTTCTCCCGTCTGGAAGTTTTTCAAAGTGTC
>JBBPDB010000032.1:8729454-8740781 GCA_037974465.1 Brachypetersius altus | reverse complement strand
AGCAAACTGCTAAGCTAGCTCAATATAGCTCGTTCTTGGTAACTACTGCATTAGAGTCACCCACATTACAGATGCACTTAGTTGACATGTTAATAAAAATGACTAGTTGGTTATTTTGGCAATTATGTTCATAATTGGAGGAATAGTTAACTAGCAAAGTTTACATTTCAAAACGCGCGCGGTCCCGCTAGAGGGCGCTTCTGCACAAAAGGGTTAAGGTTGTTGTTTTTATTTTTTTTCAACGTTACCTTTCTGATATCTGCTGACCTGATCTTCCTTCTCTAATGAGTGCATTGTGTAGCAATAAGAGCCTGTTAGCAGCAACCCTACAGAATTAAACATTCAGTAATAGTAACAGGCTTTTCACACAGTGAAATGCTTTGGCACTGGAAGGATATTTTTGGCAGCTTCCACTAAACCTTGGGTGGAACAAAAGGACCCAGTCTTGCACAATGAAAACATGGAGAGGAGATTGGGATTAAATGTACTAATTTGGACCTTAAATCAGCTATATAACATATTTAACCTGCTATTACTTCCTTTGTGGACCTATGTTCTGTATTATGACAAACCTTTGTGACTCATGTCAATTCAAAAATACTGGTATTTCCATACAGTGTGACACTTCTCCAGGATCACAGAGCATTTGGTCAAGGCATGCCATTTCAAATTTCTCCCATTGTTTTCCAACAGAGAACAAATGTGGCCAAATCAGAAACCACTACATCTCTAAGGTGTATTGCCGTTCTCATTCTCTCAAAACTAGGAAAAAAAAAACATTCATTAACTTCATTCTTCTCTTGTTTTCATCCCTTCCCCCGTCTTGCATGCTGGCTGTCAGATTTGGGCAAGCCAACTCAGCCCTCCTGTTTTTTCTCCACCTCCAAATGCTGAACAGCTCTATTTCTTATATCAGGCCTATCAGGTACACATAGTGCCAAGTATAGTTGTGTGTGTGTGTGTGTGTGTTTGAGTGAGAAAGCCCTTCCTTTTTAGTCCTCTTGTTTTTTGGGGGGTGGGAAGGCTTGAGGCTACAAAGACTCAGAAAATGAATGTAATGAATATGAATGTAACCCATCTTTACTCTTTTAATGCTTGTAGGTTGTGTATGTTTCAACAAGATTGTTTAAATGGTCAAAACAATCGTAAATTTGGAGTGGAAAATAAATTTATTTGGTCACCAGATGTATCCACAAAGAACAGGTTTTTGCTCCAGTCAAACAGAAGCACATCTAATGAACACTTGGTCATAGTGGTCATAGTCTTCAAAGAGCTAATTACTTACGTGTCCCTTTGTGTATACATGATGACTCATGATTTGGGGAAAATAAGCTACTTTGCAATCTTTTGTAAATAAAGTTTTTGTCATTGTTCACCACAGTCACTTCATAAAATACTGCTACTGAGCTATTGACCTCAAAAAAGAATGCAAATGTCTAGGTTAGATAAATGACTGTGATATCCACGAAAGAGTGCAAATCAGAGACGGACGCATCAGCAATGCAATTCAATTTCAGTACAGATACATTTTTCAGAACTGTACAGAAATTGTTACCCCCTTAGTGTGCTTGTATGATGAATTTGAGCTAAGTATGTGTTCATGCCTTTTTATTTCTACCAGACTCCTCCAAGTGTGTCTGAGGCTCTACCTCCAGATCAGGCTCAAGCACAGTCAGTACTGAATCTGCCATCTACAGAGAGGTTTGTTTGTTGAGTTTTATGTGTATTTAAAATTGTACGTGTAATATTTTTTTAAAAAATACTGTTAGTTCCTGCTAGCTTTCATTTATTAATATTTATAGGACTGTGGTTCTCAAACATGGTCCAGGAGTAATAGTACCCCTCATGTACATTGCTTTTCACCTCAGGAAAGGCTTGTCCATTATTTGCTTCACTCAGTGTGTTGAGAGTGGAGGAATGTGTAGGGCAGTGGTGCTCCAGAACCATGACTAAGAACCACTCTTCTATGAGAAACTGGCTTTTTGGGTGAAGTTTAGCCACTATTGTTTCTGTTTTTACTTCGTCTCAGTGGGCTGTCAGATGCAGCATCAGGGCTTAGCGATGGGAACGAGGGCAGACATGAGGCTCGCTCCATGAAGCGCCACCAGCGTCGCTCTGTCCGCAGCCGTTCACGTCATGACAAACTGGCCAAAGCCAAGCTCGTTGTACTCAATGTACGTACTCCATTAATGCTTGCCCTATAATTGATTGGTTTATACACCTGGGATCAGTACAGTAAAAAGGGGGTTTTAAAACCAACTGTTCAATAAATTCACAAAGGGAAATACTTTTACAATGAATGTATAAGAATTCCCAAACTTCTATTGATTTTATTTACTCTCCAATATGGTTTGAATCTTTCAGATTTCCAATATTGGTGACAGAGTGGCGGAATGCCAGTTGGAAACCCACAACAGGAAAATGGTGACATTTAAGTTTGACCTGGATGGAGACAACCCTGAAGAAATTGCACAGATCATGGTAATGTTTTTATTTTGCCCTCCAGTGCAAGACAGTCTAGTCCAACTTCACATCAGAAGTAGTTTTTCACAGAGTTTGGGGTAATTAATGCTTCACTTTGTGTATTAGGTCCAGAGTGACTTTATTTTGGAGAGTGAGCGTGAGTCCTTCATCGAGCAGGTGCGAGATGTTATAGACATGGCAGATGAGAAAGGAGAAGCCATAAAAGACAGTTATCCCCAGGTACTTGTCAGTCTTTCTTCAACAATGCCCTTTATACTACCGTACATGCAGGTGTTAATACTGATGATCATTATAGGTGACAAGTGACTCAAACCAGCAGTTGCCTGAGAGAGCAGCTCCTGATTTTCCTGGTAAGCGAGACTGAACTAAAATACTTTTTTTAGCTGATTTTGTTATATTGCAAGTCACAAAGTTGTTCCTTAATGTTGATTTCTCAGGTGGACCTCCAAGTCTGGCTGCACAGGTGGTGCACTCAGCAGGGCGGCGCTTCATTGTCAGCCCTGTGCCAGAACCACGACCACGGGAATCAGTTCGTGTCCCTCCCAGAGCTGATGCATCTTTTGGAGATGACCAGCCAGGTGGGTAATTCTCTCTAGCCGATGGCAGGAGGACCTTTAGTGCATGACTTATTCGGTTTTGTGTTTTGACAGTTCCTTTGTTTTTATTACATGAAGTGTGTGACCCTGTCCCGGCCACCAATATACAACAAGACCAAAGCAACATGGTGCCCAACACCAACCAACTTTCTGTGTTACCTACTCAAACTGGAGGACCAGTGGCTCAAACTGGATACCAGAGCACAGGGACAGTTGGTCAGAACACTTCCGTCACTGTCCCTGTAACAGTGGTAACCCAAGGCTCCACTTCTCCGCCTTCGGCTGCTCAGCTACCCAGAACAGGCAGGATGTCTCCGTCCCCTGCAGTATCAGAGCAGCCTGTTGGTCAGCGCCGCCCCTCACTGCCCACCCCAACTGCTTCTTACCAGCAGTCCGAGAGCAACGTCACTGTTACTCCACCTCATGGCGAACAACTGCCTGCTCTCTCAGTCTCACAGGTACAGCCTGGTCACTCCTCCACCCCCACGCCTCTGCCTGCAGCGGCACCCGGCCACTGTGGAGAGAGCGAAGGGGAAACCCAGGGAAAGTCACCAGGCATCGAAGACATCCATGCCTTGGAGAAGAAGCTACGATCACTTTTCCATGACCAGGGTTCTTCCTCGAACCCTTCGGTTCTACCTGATGGTTCCAGTGATGTGGCCCCCACCTCGTCACCCCCCAACACTATCAGCTCCCCTCCTTCTGGCCTGATTTCCAATGCAGGTCACATCCCGCCAGCCAGTTTGTCCCTGAGCTCAAGCGGACACTTTGTTCCTGGTACCTTTGCTTCTCAAAGTCAAGTAGGAACAGCTACTGTATATGTGCAAACTCCTCAGATGGATCCTAACATGCAAAGACAGCAGGTTGGCATCATAGCAGTTTTTGACTGTAAGAACTTTTTCTTGTTTGATAGTTTGCTTCACTGATTTTTAATCTTGTCCCACACAGACATCTGTGACTGAATCCCTTAATGGACAGAGTACAGAGAATATCCAGCCTGTGGCAACTCCAGATGGTGAAGGTGTTAAACTTGGACGATTCCAGGTAGGCTTAAATGTTTCTCCTGTTTGTTGGAGTATAACATTTCTAGAACAGTTGAAAAAGTTGACCGATAGATCAGAAGTTTGTACTTTTTAAACACTTATCTTTCCAGGTTTCTGTTGCTACTGATCAGGTCATAGATGGTCTTCCTGTTCAGAATACTATGACGACATCCAGCAACACCTCCTTATCATCATCCTCTTCGTCCTCATCACTCTCAAGCCCTGAAAACACTCTCCATAAGTCCCAAACTTTGCTAAAGACAGATTTTGGCCTCACCACTCAAGACTCCCTCCCTGCTTCTGCTACTACTACTTCTGCTACAATCGGCCGTTTTCAAGTGACCTCTAGCTCTGATGTTACAGTGGGACGGTTCTCAGTTAGTCCATCTGGGAAGGATGATGCCACCAAAAATACAGTGGAAGTACCAGACACCAGTCAGGATCTCCAGATGTCTCCTGCAAGCTATCAGTGTTTAAGCAGTGACAACGACTCTGAGCCAGAGGACGAAACCTTTAAGAAAGAGATCAGACAGCTGAGGGAGAGGTGGGACTTTTCCATTTATGTAGAGTGTGTTGTATTGTTTGTTTTTTTTTACTTTATTTAATTTTAGTAGAAATTTTGGATCTTTTTTCACTTTATCTTGACATTCTGTTCTGCAGACATATTAATGAGATCCAGGCCCTGCAGACGAAGCAGAACAAAGAGATTGAGGAACTATGTGCACGGATGGGCAAAAGACGCCCCCCTGTGGTTGCCCCCTCTGCTGTAGCCATTGCAGGAGGTCGGCGGAGGCCCACTAAAGGCAAGGGCAGCAAGTCCAGCCGCAGTGGTAGCAACCAAGGCAGCCCCCAGCAACAAGGTACCAAGTTACTTTCCCCAAAGACCCGTATCCCACACACCCACCCACACACACACACACGATAAAATCCCAGGTAAATAATTTCCTGTTGTTATAGGAAAACATGATTCACTCAGTCAGTCAGCTACAGGGACGATTCCAGCTCCACAAAGTACACCTGTTCAGGATGGTCAGTCAGAAGGTTAGTTTCATTAGATTTTTTTTTTTTTCCTTCGGTCACATACATTTTTTGTACACCAGTTAAGCTAATCTTAGGTCACTCTGCCTTCTTTACTTTAGATCCAGTCTAGACTTGATCTGTTATTCCATAATTTGTCAATCCATCGCCCTCCTCCCCCTCCCTCAACCTCAATGCATTCATAACTGTTATTTGCAATGACCAAGTACATTATAAATGCTGCTCTCATTTTTAGGGACTTCTATCGCAAGTAAAGCAGAGAACGGTTTAAGTCAAGCCACAAATCTTCCTCGAAAAGGCACATTTACAGATGAGCTCCACCAGCTGGTGGATGACTTTGCTCGGGATGCCATGAGCCAGGCACAGGTTAAGAAAAGTGGAAAGCAAAATGCACAAAGCCACGATGTAAGCAACACAAACCTTATTACATGTTATTCTTAATGCATTTAAGTATTTTCTATCGTTCATTTGACGTTGTAGTAGTCTTTAATAAGTACTGGATTATTCAAATGCTTCACTGCATTTGCCTGAGTAGAATGTCTGTCTGTCTTAGACAATGCCTCGCAAGTACTCTGCACCACAGCTCTGCTCCATGGGTGGTCAGGTGGCCGCCAACCCTGGTACTGGAAGGAAGGGTTCGCTAAACTTGACCTCACAATACAGCTACCCCTGTGCCCCTTACACCACGCCACAGTGGACAGGGCAAGCAGGACACGTTCAGGGCTTATTGCAGCCCACAGCGCCAAATCCTCTCCAGCAGGGCTTCCATATGGCCACAGTGCCTCACCAAGCAGGAAATAATGGTGGTGGAACCAACTTACGGACCACTCAGGCAAGTTAAGACACAAGGGCGCAGCACCACTGGCACTGGATTAGGAAACCCTCTATTGTGTACTGAAAACGCATGGTTGTTTTACCAAATGTAGACAAGGTCTAATCCTGGACTGTAAACTCTTTCAGTACAGGACTAGACTGAAAACCAGTAATGTTATAGTAGTACAGTGAATGAACAAACCTTTGAGGTTAAGAATATGGTGCTCCAGCCTTAGGATTTTATTTAAGAAAAATGTAAGCAGTCATTGGCTTGTTAGAACCTGAACACCTGGGACCTGTGCAGCAAGGCAAGAGGTTTTAAGGACCTAGGTTGTGTACAGAATGGCACAAGCAGGTTTGAAAGTTGAGACAAAACTCTGGCAGTTCTGTTATTGGTTAAACTAAAGTTCTGACCTTAAATGCTTAGCTTTGGTCTTTTTAGATGGAGATACAGGGATGTTATTCTTTGTCATATAAAAACATTCAGTGGTACACATCTAAAATGGTTAAACCGAACATTTTATTGAATTGAACTTTTGTCTACACTGAATTGCTTGAAACAGTTTAAGTTGAGGATTGACAGAGTTTGGACAGTAAATGCTGCCATCTCCTGTGTAGTAGGACAGCAATAAACAAGAGGGTTGATAGCATGGGGCAAGTAAGCCCTTGTTGATGGTAAAGTGGGATTATATGTTTAAATTATATGATATTACACAATCATGACTAAGGGACCCCCTTTGAGATTTTAAGCATGCTCGGTTTAAAAAAGTTTAATTGAAATGTTTGACAGCATTTGAATTGAAAGTACAAAGTTGTGCAATATATTGAAGGTTTAAAAAGCAGTGATTCAGCACTTGACAAACTTTACACCTTTTTTTCCATTATAAATATTTAGATAGCGGCTTTGTATTTGTGACTTTTTTTGACTATATGTTGTGTAGGCCTATATTCTATCCCTGTATTCTCTGAAAACATACTGTAATTGATGGATGTAACAAAGGCAGTGAGAGTGGTGTCTGGGATGGCAACAGTGTGTAGCACACTGGACTAAGTACATATGGGGTGCCTTTTTTCACATAAAGAGATGTTTTCAGATTGAGCCAGCCTTTATATTCCACCCATTATGTATTTACTTTAAATTGATCTTTTATGATCAGTGATGGCCATTACTGTATTGTTAGAATTGGCAGTAAAAAAAACATTCTCAAAGCTCAGTCCCTATAAATGTCACTTTAAAAAAAAATCCACAGTTTAAAGATTACAGTATTGCACATTAGTACTAATTTTTCTTTTTGCTCTAATACCACTCTGAAACATTAGTACCTAGCCACAAATAGTGCCATTCCCACACAGAAGTGACTTCCTCTCACCTCTGAAATGATCAGCTTGACTTCTCTAGAGAAGGAAAAATGTTACTGCAATGCAGATTATGCACCATTTTAAAAGGACGAACAGGCATGGGAGGTTAATGTTACTTTTGATACTTGAGTGCATGAATTTTCTAAATCCTGATTTTCATGAACCACTTTCTCACAAACGATGTTTAAAGTACCACTAGTTTCACAGATCACACACCCTGCTGTCTTCAATATTCTCAAAATTGCATGTTTTTATAAACACAATCTCATCTGTCAAAATAAATCTGCATTAAATGTGTTACAGAAAAACAGGCAATTCATATTGCTAATGTAGTCATTCTGAATTATTTTCGGGCCGGGTCTTTTTTGGTGACTCTTGATGGTTGTGAGTGTTAATCTTGTTAAAAAACTGTATATACAAAAGATGAATTAAACATTTTGGAAACAATGTTATTTGGACTTGTTTTTTGTTGTTTGACTGCACTGGTTAATTCAAGACAAGTCACCTGGTACTGCAGCACAGCAAAAGTAATATTTATAATTGAAATTCAGAGCTAGGCATTTGGAATGTTATACAACTCCAGGTTATCTTGGATAATTTACTATAAAGATACACTGTCCCAAGAAGAAACTTAATCCCATCAGCCCTATTTTTCTGCATTCACCACAAATCAAGCTACAGCAACCACTGGCCAGGTCTTATTTCAAAAACATAAAATCTGTTTCACATTATTCTCCAGCAGACAAAAGTGTCAGGTTTTCCTGCTGTAATGTAAATAATGAGACAAATTATCAATTTGATTGTCAGGTTAATGAAACAACCCCAACATGGAGAATTCTTAAAAAAAAAAAAAAAGTCCTATCCAGTCACATGACCTAAGTCCCCCTAAAAATCTCAAAGCTGTAATTTCCAACAACAGCTCTGCAACAAAGTGTTATTCAACTCTGCTCACTGATTTCCCCAAATCAGTTTCGTTTTTTAAAAGTATATATTATTGGAAATACTTTATTGTAAATGTATTCGTTCAGAGCTCCATTTGTTCAGCACGCATTTGACCGACATAAAAATAGGTTTATTAGCATATGTGCTTTTATGTACATGTAACAGAAAACAAGCAATAAAAAATTTAAACAAATAAACTGCCATATCTTCAAGGGTCCAGTTTCCTTTTCTTCATGTAATGTCCTTGTGTGTATGGACTCTGTTTACCACCTGATAAAAATTGAGAGTCTAAATGTATAAAGTGCCATAAATTAAGACATTAGTATGCAGCCGTACAGTGTGTCCTTACCTGTTCCTCTAGGCTGAGTAATCTGAACTGGTGGTTGGTATTGTGTATGCGGCTGCTGGCCCCGATGCTCCATTAGATCATGAGGCCGGACTGGAGGCCTGAGAGAAAGATAAAGGTCACATTAGAAACTTTACTGCAGTTTTGATATAGCCTAGGTTAAGACCGCATCCCTCTTTGCTATCTGTGTTGATAAACATGACCTTTTCACCCATTAGCTCTTACCAGCCAGATATTCCTCCTTCTTAGGTATCACTGCTTGTCCATTTGGTGTACTGTGGTTAAGTCTCAGAACTTTAAACAACAGAACTTTTCTCCAACTGCTGTGATTTTTTCACAAGAAATAAATCACTGGGTTTTTTTTCTACTTTATTAGGTCTCGTGGTGAGCTTCCTTGTATTGGTGTTTATTAAAGACCCTTTTTGGGGGCAATTTCTTTAACATTTAAATAAATAATGGGTGAACGGACTCTTTGTGTGCCTTTATGTACCCAAATAAGTGTTGTGCATTGTTTATGTCTTCAGTCTCTGAATGTGTAATTGGATGATGCAAATTATGATGCAATTATACAGAACCTACCTGCATAATATTTAAAATATAACATCCTATAACAGATATTCAATGATTTTACAATGCAACAAAAATATTAAACTTACTGAATTTCAAAATTAGTTTTTTAGTTTTAATACAAATTAAAAGTGTAGATTAAAAAGTAAATTAAAAATTAAAAATTTTTAACGTATAACTATGAGCAAGATAGAATAAAAAAATACACGCATGAACACGCTCAGTGGCCACTTTATTAGGTACACCTTGTAAGTAGCGGGCTGGACCCCCTTTTACTGTATACAATGACACAGAGATCCGGAAAAATGGAAGGTTGATTAGAGAAAAGCGTGTTCAGCAGGAGATCGCGTGTGCGCGTGTGTGTTTATAAACACACACACTCATTTTAAATATTGAAAGATAGTGGCGGCACCAAGCCGCTCCAGTTGTATTTTGCAGGGTGCGTTCTAGTTTCCGTGTTTTTTTGTCACCGATAAAAGGTTTAATGATGATTGGATGCTTGAAATCCGCCCATACTGCTTGAGGAATGCCCATTTTGTGCTGCAGAGACTAGTACTTGGGCCGGGGGCCGGGGGTTCTCGCATCAACCACACTCAATGAATCCGGCGAGCCTCAGCGCCTCACTTTATACTCTCAGTCCACAAAGCCGAGCTGTGGGCTGTGGGCTTCTCTAAAACCTACAACAGAACGCCGTCCTGCGGCTCCCGTGACCTTAGCGCTGCGGCGGAGACAGATGTAAAGATAGCAGAGATGCGCTGACCTTCACAAAACCGAAGATTCCTGAACAAATGACCTTTAGCCAGCAGCTTGGCTGAAGTGAATCAGCCGCTAAAGCATGATCAGAAAAAATCTCTGAAAATGACAAGTTATGTCATCCCATCCTGTCCTATTTTTACACGTATCGCTTTCAGTGTCCTCCCGGGCTGCCCTTTCATCCTGGCACGCTCCGGCTGTGGCCCAGTGCCCCCGTAATACCCCCCCGCTGCGGAGCGACAGTTCAGAGACACGAGGAGAGGGTGAACGGTGTAATGATAAGGCTCCATTCACAACCGCTGCAAATGAGAGCGCCAGCCGCCGCCTCTCCTGCTCACACTGTGTTTCAGCGCGAGGCCTAATAACTGAATGGGCTGAATCTGAATCAGCATCACATTTCTTCAAGCGGCCACATCATTACCTCCGGGCGGAGCGCTCTGCTCCATTCGGCTCCTCAATGTAGTCATCACACCTCCTGCACCACTCACTGAACCGTCACTGAGCCGTCACTGAACCGTCACTGAGCCGTCACTGAACCGTCACTGAGCCGTCACTGAACCGTCACTGAACCATTGCTGAAACGTCACTGAACCATCACTGAACCGTCAATGCACCATCGCTGAACCGTCACCGAACCATCACTGAACCATCACTGAACCATCACTGAACCATTGCTGAACCGTCACTGAACAATTGCTGAACCATCACTGAAACATCACTGAACCATTGCTGAACCGTCACTGAACAATTGCTGAACCATCACTGAAAAGTCACGGAACCATCACTAAACAATTGCTGAACCATCACTGAACCGTCACTGAACCATCACTGAACAACTGCTGAACCATCACTGAACCGTCACTGAACCATCAATGAACAATCGCTGAACCATCACTGAACCATCACTGAACCGTCACTGAACCGTCACTGAACCATCGCTGAACCATCACTAAACCGTCACTGAACCATCACTGAACCGTCACTGAACCATCACTGAACCATCGCTAAACCGTCACTGAACCATCACTGAACCATCACTGAACCATTGCTGAACCGTCACTGACCCATCACTGAACAATCGCTGAACCATCACTGAACCATCGCTGAACCGTCACTGAATCATCACTGAACCATCACTGAACCATTGCTGAACCATCACTGAACAATCGCTGAACCATCACTGACCCATCACTGACCCATCACTGAACAATCACTGAACAATCGCTGAACCATCACTGAACCATCACTGAACCATTGCTGAACCGTCACTGAACAATTGCTGAACATCACTGAACCGTAGCTAAAAATTGCTGAACCGTCACTGAACCATCACTGAACCGTTATTGAACCGTCGCTGAAAATCGCTGAACCGTCACTGAACCATCA
>JBBPDB010000032.1:8703738-8727127 GCA_037974465.1 Brachypetersius altus | reverse complement strand
TTGTTGATGGCTATTAGGTATTCCTTGTTGAGGATGCAGTTTCCAAGAGCATTTCCAAAGCACCTTCAAGAAATAACAAAATAAAGAAATAAATAAAATGCAGACACAATTCCCACACTAATGCACTTCCTAAAATATACTTTCATGTTTAAGAGTTGCTAAAAAAATCTCCTTCCTAACAATAACGAAATGTACGTTCAGAAACGACAATTACTTCAGTGCTCTTTTCAGTCCATCTGTGACGGCCTCTTTTCTTGCCTTCTCCAGCGACAGGGCCTTGGACTTCAGGCCCTCACTCACTCCATAACCTACATCTTCATGGAAGGAGCCATCCTGTGAAAAACACCCCTCACTAAATAAAAATGCCATTTATAGATAAGATGGAACAATTTGACCAAGTTATTTGACAAAAGAGCTCACCTTTAGTTGAACTTTCACAAATGCACTGACCCCAACATAAAATTTCCCATTAATCAGGTCCACAAAATCTGCACAGAGTGAATAAAATAAATTCAGGCCAGGGAATAACAGTATAATAGCATTTTTGAACAGAGAAAAAAAATGCAACAAAACAATCTTGTGACCAGATCAGCAGAACTCTCCCTATATTCAGTGAGCATCTACTCTCCTAATGCATTATCTTTCTATTTGTACTACTCCTACATAGTACTTTAGTACTTAGAACTGTCCTCTGGTTCTCATTTGGTCAAATATGTCGGCCAAATTAATGCAATGTAATCATAATTAGTCATATTTTAACAATGATGTGCAATGTTGTTAAAAAGTGCATGTGACAACAGTACAGAAATAGAACATGAAAAATATTTTTTAGTCCCTTTGCACAACAGAAGAGAACATTTTTTATCTAATAATCAGTATTAAGTACCTACTTTTAGCCCACTGTTCAGTTTTTACCAACAGTAAAGCTGTTAATAAGACTGCAATTACTGGATTATTGTGATATTACATTATTGTGAGAATACTCAAGTGACAACTTATTTCATATCTGCACATTTTATAGCACAGCCAAGTGTGATGCACCGCTTTAGATTGTACTTACCGACACTTTGTTGTGAAATTGAGTGAGCCCAGCCATTGTACCCAAACATTTCATTGGCCAAGCTGATCACTTTGTGACCTTCAATGTAACACACCTGCAAACATACAAATTCTCAGGTTTTAGCTTCAACAAGTCCAAAACATTCTCTACAAACTGGACAAAAGCACAACATAAAACAGACAACTTGCCTTTTGGCCCCCTCCGGCCTGTCTGGTGCTGATGTACTCCGGCCCGAGTCTCTGTCGAAGAGCATTCTGAATCGCCTGGTACTCCTCTGCAGTGTAATTGTACTGAAAAATCACCATCATGATCATCATAATCAGTACTAACCAATTTACAAACCAGGCAGTAAAAAGTACAATATGAAACATGGATTACAAGGAAAAAGAGTCGAAAGTATTTAGACATCATCTAATTCACTGATTTCTGCATGTTGTCACACAGGATCTTGTCTAGACTAAACCATACAGACCAGCATTTCCTCTCTCCAGTCTTATAGTCCACCTGTTTTGTATCAATAGTCCTGAACAAATGGCATCTGGTAGAAAATTTTAAATCAAATTCGCAAAGCATATTTGCAGTGAAATGCACTTACAATTTTCAGACTATCATCATATCCATACCTGTCCAAAGCACATGCTGGGTGTCTGGGACTGGGTTCTGTCCTCTTGTCTCTCACTGTTATGCTCCATTATGCAGCTGCTGGATTTGTCACTGGCCAGTCCGTTTGGCTGTTGAGACCAGTTTTTCTTTGAGCAGAAGATTGCAGCTTTTTCTCTGAACGGTCACATTCTGTACACTGTATAGACGTGCATTAACTTCTCATGCCTTAACTTCACCTACCTGAATTCCCCAGTCGGCTTTAATTTACATTCCACAGATTTTCATTCATCCTGAAATAAAGCACATTTCGTGAAGTCCAGCTAACTTCAGCTCCAGTTTTTCAGCTCGTCCGCCAACATGTCTGCCTTCTTGGTTTATCACCAGAACACAAAGTTTGAGTAAAAAAGGGTTTTAGTGTTTAAAAGTAATACAAATACACGGTCGAGTCAAATTTCAACTTCCCGCGTCGAGCAAAGAACGGCACCATGTTTGAGTCACGTGACCATCCCATTGTACGTCATACGTCATATGCTAATTTTGAAGGCGTACCTAAAATACGCATGTCTGTATTATATTACACTACATTACATTACATTATATTATATTAGAATTTGTTGTCTCTACTATACTTCCAATGGATCTTACTTGACTTGCTGTGTATTAAGACAGTTTCAATACTGTGTTTTCAGTGAAAAAAAATATAATCATGAGAAATATTCCCCATTTTTGAGAAATGTCGTCTGTGTGAATGAGGATTACCTCCAGTCTGCCAGGCTTCCTGACAGATGGGATGGAAACTGGACTGGACATGAATGGACCCCCTACTGAGAATTGCAAAATTTAGGTCAAAAATGTTGTGGCCTGATTTCGTTACAGCATTAAAGGCAAAGGAAGAAGCACATCCCACATACTAAATCCAGATCACGCCTTGTCTTTTATTATCCGCAAACACTATTTTTTTTTTCATTTAAAATATATATATTTAATCGTTGTCATTTATTTGGACATGATTTGTAGAGCCAATAAAGAAATCCTAATATTTCTACTTTTTGTGTTTTCATGTGCGTCCTTCTAAGCAGTCCTTCTATTAGAATTTATTACCTCCAATGATATTACTGCATTGTTATATTACACATGTATTGTATCTAATAGTATCCTATAGGGTTTCTACAACTGTATTATAAGATTCATATAGGAATCCTATAGAAATTCCTCTTCTATTACTATGGTGCTCAGTGAGCACTGGCCGTATTGTAAGTCACTTTGGATAAAAGTGTCTGCCAAATGAATGTAAGATAAATAAAGATGTTTGTTGCCTCATGTGTACTGAAGATTCATTTTTGAGTTAGGGTTCAACACATCCAGATGTGCCTGTTACTTTCATGTGAACCCATTGCTGACAGCTAAAGGGTACAAAGGCTATTAGTACTTTGCTGCATTCTCTGGAGTTATAGAGCTCCAGTAAGTACATATAGAATGAGTTTGGGTGGTGTTTGTGATCCAAAACTAAACATTCAACATCAGTACCTCACTAATGTTCTCATGGCTGAATGCAGTCTAATCCTCACAGCAATACTGTAAAATCTGAGTAGACGTGTTATCTTAGAGCAGATATACTTCCTTTTAAAAATCTGCAAAATTAGAAGACTCACGACTATTCTTTCTTTACAGTGGAGGCGACAGGAACCAGGAGTCATGATGTCTACATATTGTACATATTTCTATTTTATTTGCTTCCCATAATAACCAGTAAATCTATGCACATTTTTCTTAAATGTATTGCTGACAATGTTAAAAAAATCTTTATTTTTGGAACTATTTTGCCTTAAAAGACCCTACATGTGCTCCTGCATCATAAAATGTAGTTTTTGTTAAACAAATGTAAAACATCTTTGGCATATTTTAGAGGAAATGCATAATACTTTCTGTGAGGCTATCATTAAACTCCATTCACCACTGAATGCAGGTGGGTGAAGACTTTTTGTGGTGTTTAGTGTGGATTTTATCAGCCCTGCAATAGTGGAAAAGTCTTATCATATGAACATCACTACTTATGACAGTATTACTCATATACTACTGATCTCTGCTGCAAACAATAACAAATAATGTAACATATTCCTAACCATCTGTGTTGTTGATATTTCAAATAACTGTAAGTCACATCTATAGTGCACTATATGGACAAAAGTATTAAACTTTAAGGACATTGCATTCAAATACACAGACTTTAATACAAAGTTGGTCCACTTTGCAGCTCTAACAGCGTTGGCTCTTCTTGGAAGTATTTCCACAAGACTTTGGAGTTTCTATGGGAATTAGTGCCCATTCATTATGTGGAGCATTTTTGAGGTCAGGTACTGATGTTGGACGAGAAGGCCTGGCTCACAATCTCTATTCCGGTTCATCCCAAAGGTGTTGGATGGGGTTGAGGTCAGGGCTCTGTGGGGGCCAGTCTCTTCTTCCACACCGAACTTGTGTGCTGGAATAAAAAAGGGCCTCATTCAAGCACTGTGTCCACAAAGTGGGAAGCTTAGTGTCTTGGTTTGCTGAAGCATTAAGATTGCCCTTCAGTGGAAGGATGTCTTAAAAACTCATATAGTGATCATATAGTATAGTATAGTGTTTTAAACATGTAGTTTTTTATTCGACTGATTTTTATTGGATTTTATTTTAACATTATATTTGTATTGCTATTGCCTGTCGGTGTGTGCCTGAACAGTCATACGCATAATTAATGTCCTCCAGGATTATATAAAATGTTGTTATTCTGATGACTGCGTCGTGTTGTTTGGGCTCTGAGGGTCCGAGCAGTCAGTCTGGTGTGTGTCTGACAGTCTGGCAGCCAGGCGGAGCAGGAGGGGCGAGCAGGAGCTGGAGCAGAGGAATGATGGACGTTTAGAGCCCACCCTGATGCCCATGAATTAGTGCCATTTCACTGGGAAACAGGAAGGTGTGCTGGGGAACCAGGAGCCACGCATCGTCTTGCATGCATTCCTCGCATTTTTAAATGTTTTCTTTTTCAAAGTTAACGCAGCCACGACACGGAGTTTACGCACGGAGCACATGATGGTGAGTTCGAGACTGTGTGTTGTAAATGTCTGCTCCCTATTGTAAAACCTTACAATTATCCTAACACCCTCTTCTAGACATTCCCCTCGTTTATAGCTTGGCTGCTATCTGTTTTTGTTGTTTTTGCCACTGAAGTACACGGAGTACCAGCCGAACCAGGTGAAGGTGGGGATGCATTACTAGAAAAGAAAGAATGAAAGGAACCAAAAACGTGGACAGGCCCAATCTTTGTTCGTTTAAAGCTGTATATTCGATTGGAGAGAAGAAAAGGCACGAGTGGAAAAACAATGCGAGTCATATCCTTCCTCTCCAAGGCAGCTGAAGTTCTCATTCGCCTCCTGATTCCAGTATGCAGGTCCACCTTAAGAACAGTGTAGTGGCGATGCTGGTGTCTGCACAGACGCCTCCATGGAGAAGGGGCACATTTTAAGGTGGAGCAGAACAATTGGAGTGAAGAAGCTGGTGCAATAGGGAGTCAACTTTAGCCACGTTCCTCTCCAAGTAGGAACTAGTGGGAGTTTAGTGCCTGGCTTTGTGCCTGACCACGTTTAAGACGCAGCCACAGTTGCAGCTCCCCAAAATAAAACCTGACATGCGCTGGCACGCCGAGGAGGAACAAAAGGAAACTGGGGAGATCTGTTTTCGCTGAAACAGAAAAGTGAGCTTATGAAGTAGCACCACATATCTGAAGACTCCTGAAGCTGTTTTCCCGTGGGTGTTGTTTCGTGCCTGTTTTAATTGTAAGTATTGTGCGTCTGCTGTGGAGGCTGGTGACTGATGCAAGAGTCTTTGTTTGGATCCGTTTGTGTTGAACGGTGAGTGACCGGACACGGCCAGCAGAGGGCGCTCTTTAAATTGGATTTCAAATGGAAGCGAACTTAACGGCACCCCTCACACCTAAACACACCCGTAATATACACATGACATAGACGAAAGTATTGGGACACACCTGTTTTCAAGGGGTTGGTCCTTACTTCTAGTGAAGGGCTTACTCTTAATGCTTCAGCATACCAAGGCCTCTTGGATAACGCCATGCTTCCAACTGTGTCCACAAGTTTGGGGAGGAACTGTCCATAAAGACCTGGTTGGACGGAAGAACTTGTTTGACTGACTTACACAGAGTCCTGAACTCAACCCCATCTAACACCTTTATGATGAACTGGAATGGAGATTGTGAGCCAGACCTTTTAGTCCAACATCAGTGTCTGGCCTCATAAATGCTCTATGGGCACAAATGTCCCACAGAAACATCACAATCTTGTGGAAAGCCTACCAAGGAAAGTGGAAGCTGTTATAGTTGAAAGATGTGTGTCATTACACTGTTGGTGTAATGGTCAGACGTCCCAAAACTTTTGTCCATATTGTGTAGATTGTATATAGCTGTAATTATTGGTGGGTTGGCATTTTTTTTTTTTTCAGGACAAGAGATTGTGATGCTGCCTGTCCTTACACAAAAATCTCTATAAACAATGCAAACAATCAACATGACACTCTCAAATGCCTAGTTTTAATTATTGACAGTGTTTTCCATGAAAAACAGCAGATTATTTATTTAAATCAAAGTTAATCGGCTAATTTCTACTCTCAGAGGGATTTTTTGGCTTGTCTCTGTGGACAGCGATATGCCTTGTGAATTCACGTCATCAAATTGTGATTGTTGTTTATGTTCTGTTCTCAGCAGCTTCCTTCAGGACGTTCTGAGTAAAAGTGGGAAGCATTCTTGTCTTCAATAAAAATGCTGGAAGAATTAAGTGGGACACACTCTAGACCACCCACCCCCAAATCAGCCTCTTTCAGTTTCTCTGCCCTGGCATCCCTGCCACACTGCCTACACATGGACGGGAGCAGTCACCCCATCAGGAGGTGAGATTACTTATTCATCTGTCTGCAGATTCCTCTCCAGCAGGGTCCTCAGAGCAGGATTTTCACTCCAGAATAATTTCTTTCCCAAATATATAGAGTTTACAAACTCTGTTTCTGTGAATACTGAGCCACACTTTGATTTTTGACTACTGAATAGGACAAGGATCACAAATTCTCATTAAATATCGCAGCCATTTATTGCTGGTCCATGTATTCACAGCTGCATAGAGTAAAGAATACAACAGTTTCTTTGGAAACATTTTATCTGCTCCCTGTTTTGTTGCTCTGAAATCCTGTATTGAGTTTCCACAGGTTGAACAAACCCAGTTAGACTCTCCTAAATCAAAAAAAGTCTTATTCCCACCCATATATTATTCAGCCATATAATGTAGAACCAACGTTCATACATAGTACAGTGCACAGTACAGTATAATATATATTATATGTTTACTGTCATATTAACTTTATACACAGTACACGAAACAATGTTCCTTGAGGACTGTGGTGCAACACAAAGAACAAAAACAAACACCACGAAGAGCAAAAACACAAACTCCATGAAGAGCAAAAACAGAACAACATTGACTACACAAGTGCAGGCAAGACAGGACTAAAACTGCAGAGACATGTTCAGCATCTCACATTGTAGGGAATGAAGTATTCATAATAGTAGTAGTAGTAATAATAATAATAATAATATAATAACAATAATAATTACAATCATCGTCATAACATGTATTGTTGTGCAGCAGAACTTCCACCCATTGTGAAGTCTAGAACCCGGAATCAGGACGGAGGAATCAATAGAAATGTAGAAGTCAACGAGTACAGATCAGCTTGATGGAAAGTTTTGCTCGACTATTTCAGGCTCGTGTCAATATTACAGAGGACTTGCTGTCAGATGTACAGTCCAGCATGTGGGACATGGCTATTGAATGGAAATGAAATTTCAGTGTGTCATTTTCATACACTGTCGGAATAAAAGGGTACTGGACGGGTAAATGTTCCCCCTTTCAAAACGCAGCCTGATCTTTAATGTTCAGCTTTAAATGAACTTAAAAAGTACACTATGTTCTCTTTCAGAGGGAAAGGGGGGTGTTGTACCTTTTCATTACTTTGTTTTATAATAAAAGGCCTGGAGTAAAGACAGGTTGTGTGGAGCCAATGTAATCTGTTTCTCTTATGAAATACTGTGTAAAAGTCTTAGGCTCCTGTGCAAACCGTTTAAAGCCATTTATCTGAGCAGCGAGGGACACTCTGCCAGCAAATACACAAAATAACATTCAAATAAATCCAAGCAAGCAAGAAAGCATTAAATAATACCAAGATTTGTTTTTGTTTGTTAAAAGTACTTGAAGTTTTGTGAGCTGGTTAGAAGAACACAGGTTTCACCTCAGTGCTTTCAGCCTTTGCATGGATTTGTGAAACTCCAGCAGCTCCTGGTTTTATCTAATGAAGTATTGATTGAGCTGAAGGTATTTGTGGTATTTGCTGAGAGCTACACTGTAATACTGAGCTTCCACGAGGAGAGGTTTGGAAATGATTACGCAAACACATAGATATACATAAAATCACAATTTACTATTAATGCTATTTGTATATATTCTATTAGCTTTTAATAACATACTTCTCGGCTAAACAGGTTTTAAATAGGATTTCTTCAGGTGCCTAAGGCTTTTGCACGGTACTGCATGTTCCCTTATTAAGTACTGAAACAATTTATTCTTCTTAATGGAGCTTTAATATTGCATGGCGCAATGGAACGTATTCTGCTCACTGGACCTTTCGCTAATGAAAACAGTGTAACTAAAGTAAATAATTCAGAAGATAAGTGATGCCTCATACTAAGCAGCCCTGCTGTCCAGAACCTGATCAGCGTGTTAGGAGCTTCTCTGGCATGTGGTTGCGTGGACATTTTTTTTCTCTTGCCAGTGTTTTTTTTGAAGTGCATTCCTGAGCTGAGAGAATTCTCTTATCAGAATCGAACAGAATGAGGTCCCAACTAGCATTACGCTGCCGGCCTGTCTTACGTCACTCCGGCTTTCACCGGCCACGTTCTGTGAATTCCCACTGTCCCAAACAACTGAAAGAGAGGAAGACATGCTGATAGAGTCGGGGGGCTGTCTGGCCATTCAGAGCATTTGGAGTAAAAGTATCTGGCTATTAGTCTATACATGGGTGGAGTTCTTTATGGCTGTTGTGGGGGGATTCCTAATAGCTGCTTGTATTTGAAGAGTGCATGCTGTGTGTTAAGAGAACATTATGAAAATGCAAAAGAGGATAACAACATAAAATATTGCCTATGAAAAAAGGAACATAACACCCCTTAAATTAAAACGCAACAATGAAAACTGAACAAAAAAAACTTAATTAACAAAGGAAATAACACGTCCCCAAACTTTTGATGGACATTTGTTGTACACTTATGTGTTGTAAATTAAGTATGGCTTCTTTTTTTCTTTTCTTTTGAAAGGGTGGGTGTGTATATAAAAAAAATTTATAAATAAATGTGTGTGTGAGTTTACACATACACATATATACAAAATGCATGTTTGTGTGTGTTAAAGAAAGAGGATGTACAAAAAAGGAGTTAAGTGTGAAGAGGAAGGAAATGGATTTCTCAAGAAAAACGTTTCTGACCAGACTTCAGCCTCTTCTTCCATTTCACTCTCCCACTATACACACACACACACACACACACACTCTCTCTCTCACACACTCCATGGGTCATGTTCGCTCCTCCTTTTCTCAGACTCGGCTCAGGACTAACTGCTGTTACCTTGTTTTTTCTGTTGTGATCATGAGGACTCTGTACCGGTTGAAGTTGGTCAGTTCTCCGAACCTGAGCCAGCTGGGCAAGAGTGAGAAGGCTTCACTAGAAGAGCAAGGCTCAGGGCCTAACGCCACATGGAACAGGTGAATATTCAGTGGAGTGCCTGTTATAATTTAGAAGGTAGTTATTAAACAAATCCAGTGGATCTGAATGGTTCCAATGAGTAGCTTGACAGCACGTAATTGCTGTCATGATAAAACCTTGTATCTAATCACCACCAGCGAGGCTTGAGAAGATATCGTTTGTGATGCTTTGGAAGTGTTCAAAGTGCATCAGGTAAATGATTGTAGCATTGTCTTAAGAAAACCTGTAAAATAACTTTAGTTTACTCTCTCCGAAGATCTGTACAGTATCTAAATTTGAAGCCATTTCTATTGGTCCATTCATCATGAAATGAATGCACATGATGGCTTTCAAATAAAACAACAAAGGTCTTCATATGGCAATGACCGTGTTCTAAGGAGTGTATGGCCTAATGAGATGGAATGTGTTTTTGTTTATTGCAGCATTCACAATGCAGTTATTGGAGTTTTCCAAAAGAAAGGGTTGGCTGACAATGAGCTGTACACATTAAATGAAGGCGTAAGGTGAGTCAAAACAGCTAAACCGCAATCATTCTTTCCAGGCATTGCTTTGGTAACTCATTAGTCTTCGGTCAGTCGAGGGGTCAGCTGCTTTTCAGATGAGTCAAATGTGATTTATGTGGTAATTTCACTCGGATGGGTGTTAGCTGGACCTAAACCAAGAGTTTTGTCAGCTTCACGACTGCCAGCTAACTCCAGATTCACTTCACTGTCCCACATTATGGCAAAATTGCCTTGGGCATCTTCTATGCTACACTCATATAGAAAACATCGACACATAAAAGAGAGGTTAAGACAAGACCGACACACAAAAAAGCTACAACCTAAAAGGATAGCTGTAGGCTTAACAGTACACTTTTTGTACTGTTGTTTTTCATGCCAGCACATGTGTTTCCTTTCTCCATATTCCTGTACGGTGTTGGGAATAAAATCAGAATAAAATCCAACTGTGGAACATTAGAGAGAAAATAGATTAGAATAGTAATGTTTCTATATCAGTTCTCTACTGTACAAAGTATTTAAGCTATTCCTGACTGAAAAACAATGTGCTATCATCATGTTTAATATCATCTTTATAATAATGATAGAAACTTCATTATCCTTGTTTCTCCCTTCATTCAGGCAGCTGCTGAAAACTGAACTGGGCTCTTTTTTCACAGAGTACTTGCAGGTAAGGGAGCATGACCAAACTTGTGTGTGGACTGAAACAGTGGATTGATTGTTACTGAATGTCTCTTTTCCTCTCTCGTCTTTCCTCTTTCTTCAGAACCAGCTGCTGACTAAAGGCATGGTCATTCTGAGGGACAAAATACGATTCTATGAAGGTGAACGGCGAACGGCTTGGAGAGCGCGCTCTTCAGTAACAGCATTGAAACTGTATCAGACCATTGATAATGATCCCCAAAAGCCCCAAAATCTTATCAGTAGAATTTATAATTTATACTTCGTAATTCGTATGAGTTGTGCGCTCCGATCCGTGATTTATTTATCTCATTTACAGAAGCAGCAGTAAGTCATCCTGTGAGTAAGCCAGCAGGAAAACGCTGTCAGAACCAGCATGTTTTTTTTTATCCTTAATATTAGTTGAATGTTTAATCATCATGAGCTTTCTTCACACTGAGATTTTAACACACTGGTACGTTTGCTCTGATAGACTTGTTTTATTAATCACTGCATGAAATAGCCACAAAGTTCTCATTTTTCAAAGATGGGCATGTAGGGAGAATTGAGGGTCGGAGCTCAAAGAAACAAACAAACCCTTCACAAAAACAAGCTCTGATGAGAAAGATGGCATAAGTGTTAATGTGGCATTTTTCAGAACTTGACTTTTATAAAACTCTGTATGTTTTATAATAATAATAATAATAATAATAATAATAATAATTCATTTCTATTCATTTACATATTGTCCTGATTTAAGAATTTTTCTTTCTAGAAAAACAGGTTTACTGTGAGTTCAGCTGTAAATGCCAGGATCAGACTGACTTTAAACGTATTCGATTATAACCTAGAATTCCTGTTTTTTCTCAGGTCAGAAATTACTCGACTCGCTGGCTGAGACGTGGGACTTCTTCTTCTGTGACGTTCTCTCCATGCTGCAGGCCATCTTTCACCCAGTCCAGGTAGCTGCTGCATTTGTCCTACTTCCTGCGTCTCTATGTCCACTGTTTTGCCATTAAGATATGTTTATTCTGTTTATCGTCAAAGTGCTGCCAGCTGTGTCCACACTTTGCCCATGGTGTGGCAAAAACATCACTGTTTGCTGATTAGTTCCCAATAAGTATCTGGGCTGCGGGACATGGATGGAATTCATGATTACAACTAGATGCATTTCAGCAAGAAAATGTGAGGCGTGATTGCATGGTTGCTAAAACACCCAAAAAACATTGGTTTTATGGGCCAAAAAGGAATATTCCGATTCCCTTCATTCAGTGCCTGCTATCTTACTCCTCAACTACCGAGTGGATGTTAACCTGCTGTCTCTTAGTGAGCTGTTCATGGTTAAGTACGTCCTTTTATAACTGGCGTGAGCTTTAGTGTCTTGAAGTCTGTTTATGAGTCTGCTGTGTGATTTTTCGACGTTTGTTTCTCTGCATTTTGTCCCCTTCTGGGTGCCAGAGCCATGATGTCACAGACTCTCTCTCTGGCACACATTTTTAAGGAGACTTGACAATCCGCTCTCTCTCTCCATTCATTAAAAAGGCGACTCGACCACAAAAATTGTTTTTTTAAATGAGCAGTACTTGACCTTAAAGGGCCTGTGGAGTTTATTGCTCACAATACACATGATTCAACCAATGGACTAATTAATAAGACCCTCCTGAACTAGTCGCTTGAACATGTATGCTGCAGTGGCCCCTACTGGTGTTCAAATGAGATAGATTTAAACATCTACAGTTGCAATGCGCTGCATGAGAGTGCAATGCTCAATTCTTATTGGGCTATTATATCAAGTTAGAAAAAATAAAATGACTTTGCTTTCGATTATTAGGTTATTTCTGAACCATTTGAAGCATTTCATTTTATTAAATGTTTTATTAGACTATTTTTAGCCTTCGTTTCCTAGCACAGTGAAGCTGTGAGAATCAGTCATAGATGTTTACTGGGGAGAGAGGAACATGTTTCAAACACAAGCCATTTAAGTCAAACTGAGCGACCACTGGGATGTGATGGGGTGGAAATTACATGCCCTTTTTACATGATGTATGGCTCTCCTGAATGCCATACTGAAACTGAACAGACTCACAGGGCTCTTAGTGGCTGTGACTTGTTGAGAGCAGTTACAGCTAAAGACATCTGTAACAGTCTGGAACAATAAAAAACAAGCAAAAAAGGCTCAATACATCTCTGAAACATATAAAACCCAGCAAGAAAGTCTTGATAAATCTCCAAAACACAAAAAACCAAACCAAAATACCTCAAACATACCATGCCAAAATAGTTGAGTTTACAAAGTCATTTTATGTTCTTTGGCCATTGCTATTTGAAAAAAATGGTATATTGGAATACATTCTTTGTGTAAATATTCCTGCCCTTGTGCTTGGGTGCTCCAGACTTACACAGAGAGGAGGAGAGGAGAATCTCTAGAAAGTAAACAGATCCTCCAATAATGTATAAAGTCTAAATGTCTGAGTGATTCAGTTCTTATAGTGGTGTTAGAATTGTGATTTCAATCCATAATCACCTTGATCCCTAAGTAATATATAGTTAGGTTGTTTGTTGTTGTTGTTAAACTGTATATGTGGTCCTAGAGCTGTGGTTCCCAACCTTTTTTCCTTATAGCCCTCCCCGCCTGTGTCCAAGACAAGCCAGGCCCCACAACCCCAACTCCTACCTGCATAGACGCAGAAAAACAATGAAGTGATTCATTACAAACTTTTATTTGCAAAAAATAAACAGTGGTTGTAGGTTTTTGTTCTTATACTCTTATACACACACACACACACACACACACACACACACACACACACACCTTTATGTTTCTCAGACATTGGCATTTTGTGGATTTAATGTCTACAAATAATTTTGGTAACCTCAGTGCAAACAAAATTGTGCGCACCCCCTGCAATCTCTAGCTCACCCCTACAGGGGGATCCAGACCCCAGGTTGGGAACCACTGTCCTGGAGGAATGTTATTTCATTGTGTATATGGCTGAAATGACAATCAACCTTCTTGACCTGACTTGGTGATTCAGGGGAAGGAGCCGTCGGTGCGGCAGCTGGCTCTGCTGCTCTTCCGGAACACCATCACTCTGAACATGAAACTGGAAGAGGCTCTGTCCAGACCGAGGGCTCGTGTCCCTCCATCTATTGTCCAGATGCTTCTGGTTTTACAGGTACAGACTAGGCGTGTAAACATGTGACATTACAGTGATTCAGTTCAGTTACAGGAAAAGATTCAGAGCATCATAAAGTGTCAAATTTGCCCCAGTTATCTTTGATCACATGAGAATATATTTTAAAAATACAATAAAAACACAAACTGACTGGAGCAGCTACATACAAAGTAGTACAGTCAATTCATTTTTTAGACAAAATTGTTAGACAAATGAACACATAATTTATTATTGGCTGAATGTAATAATTGAATATAGTAAACATTACAAAATCAATGCAGTGTTTTTGCTCCACTGGTAAAATAGAATGACTTTGCTGTTGACATTATTTCAGAACCATTTGAAGCATTTTATTAAATTAGGCTATTAAGCTATATTTAGTCTCAATTCCCTCGCTGTAGTGTAGCATAGAATCAGAGTCATATCTGTTTAATGGTAGATAACTCAGTGAAAACTATCCTGTGCTCTCTAGCTGCATTATATGGACAAAAGTATTGGGACACCCCTGTTTTTCAGGCTTTGTGCTTGGCTCCAGTGAAGGTCAGTCTTAATGCTTCACCATACCAAGACATTTTGGACAACGCCGACACAGTTTGAGGGGAAGATCCTTATCTATTCCCGCATGACTATGTGCACAAGGCAAGGTCTGTAAAGACATGGCTGGAAGATCTTGACTGGCCCGCACAGAGCCCTGACCTCAACTAGGGTGGCCAGATATGAGCTTGTGAAAAAGAGGACACCACTAGCGTGGATCCACTAGTGCGAATGGAAGTGAATAGGAGTGTAGGATAATAACTAGTTTATGAGAGATGCCCGTGACGTGACGAATGTTTAGGCAGCTCTAAAACCCAATGTCTTGTCTTCCCAATCTGGTCACCCTACCTCAACCCCATCCAACACCAGGCCTCATAAATGCTCTACAGAATGAATGGACACAAATTCCCACAGAAACACTCTAAAATCTTGTGGAAAGCCTTCCAAGAGGAGTGGAAGCTGTTAGAGCTGCAACTCCACATTAAAGTCTTTGTAAAGTCCCTGTTGTGTAATGGTCAGGTGTCCCAATACTTTTTCCCATACTTTGTTGGAGTGTGTATGCCTGGATCCTCATGCTGTGCTTTATGGTCTGTGCTGTGCAGGGCGTTCACGAGTCCAGAGGTGTGACGGAGGAGTATGTGAAGTTGGAGTCACTCATTCAGAAGGTGGTGTCTCCTTACCTAGGCACACAGGGGCTCTGCTCACATGACTGCGATTCCACTGACTGCTCCTGTGTTATCGGTGAGAGCACTGTTAAAGGGTTTTTTGTGTGATGTCTCTTTCTCCTTGAAGAACTGTTTAATGTATAGCTCTTTAAAGAAATATTCTTGTAAATCAGATTTGTGCATAAACCTGCTGCTACTCAGATGCACAATTTCTTAATGGGTTTAAATCTTTAACATATATTTTATTATTATGTGCAGTAGTCTTACCATGTCACTATGTCAGTATTACGTATGTACTACTGATCTTAGTTATTTACAATAACAGGTTCGATATAGGTTTTTCAGACACGCCTCATCTCGATTACAAAAACTGTCCTTTGGGGGACTAAAAGGAAGTAATAATGTCATTAACTGGTTTACCACATTTTAACCTGGTCAAAGGTTTCACTTAGTTGTTCCTCTTTTCAGTTCCATTCATTGAAAAATATGGTTAGTTTTTCTTCCCTGTATTGTTTCTAATCCCTGATTTCCAGTACAGAATAACTTACTTTATTGCCATTTCAGCTATATATATACATGCCGACGAGACAGCATGGTTTCAGATACAGAGTGAAAAAGGACACATAGAGTACATGTATATAAATAAATTCTAAACTAAAAGTAAAAATGTGCAGTTTGGTACAAGGTACATTTTTAAAATCCAAAATAATTTCAGCAGTCAGGTGGAATGCAACAATACTATATGTTATAATAAATGAATATATGTATAATAAGTATACATTCAGTCTAATGAAACATACATAAACTCTTAGGCAATGTCCAAGAACAAGTGTAACATGGGAGTATTTTATTTGCATGTAGCTGCATGCGCTTCATAGAAAAGTAATGTGTAAAGCGTAAGGTATGAGTTGAGTCAGTTCACAGTTCAGGTATGCGTGTGTTGAGGAGTCTAATGGTTTATGGAAAAAAGCTCCTACACAGTCAACTTTTATGCTGTGATACCATTTACCAGAGTGAGGAGTCCATGTGAGGAGACGCACATGATGCAGGGGGGTATAAAAAGGGATTCTTATAAATCTCACATCAGTGTTTCATTACTCACTCTCACAGAAAAGCGTCTGCAGTGGTGCTGGTCCAAGCCTGGAGACGTGCCTACTGTTAACCCAGTGGTTCGCTCAAAAAGCTACAACATCCCGATGCTCACCCCCGTGGCTGAATACGATTGTGAGGCCAGCTCAGTGGGCAGCGTAGGCATCCGGCGGCACTCAGCCTGCGAGGTCATCTCCTGCATGGAGCAGCAGGGCTACTCCTCCCTTTCTGTCGGCATAGAAACCAGCTCCACCCCCCAGCTCTCTCTGGACCATGACCTCACCTTAACCGGAGTGATCAGAGGAGCCGCCGGACAGCCCCCTCTCATCTCGCCTGCCATCTTTGTCCATAACCCTGCAGGGCCCCTACACTCTGTCCCTCAGCCCTCCAACTCCGACGCTGAGAAGGTCGTCTCCTCGCCCACTAGCTGCTCCTCCAGTCCGGAAACTATCGTGATGCAGGGTGTCGATTCTCTGGAGTCGGACCAGGATGGTATATTCATTGACTTCTCCCACTGTCGCTCTGACTCTTTCGGCACCAGCCGGAAGACCAGCTGACTTTAATCGCAAGGTGCAAAGCAATGAATGTCATTAGCTACGGCTTCGTAGCTCCACAAATCCTGAATGAACTCAAGAACTTGACAGTTCTCAAAATGGATTTGTCAAGAAAATAATATAAATAAGGTATTTTCTCTAAATTGTTATTGGAGATGAACTCTGTATCCAAACTTCTGCTGCCACCCTCAGTTTGAAACAAGACCCAGATTGTGTTGGAGGGATCTTTTTTTTTAAGCTGTTGCTTTTATAGGACTTACTCTACCAGTGGAAGTACTGTATGTTTATGGGCTATTTCTAACTACCGTTTTCATAGGTACGGGCCGCCACATGGAGAGCCTAATTTTGTTAAACCGCTCTCCATGTATAAATAAGACCTGAATGTGAAATGTTATGTCTGTGATTGTTTTGGACTTTGATACACAATTTTCATTTCATTCATTCTTAAGGCTGTGAACATCAATCAGGTACAGGTTGTAGTATTTTGGGGACCTGAGTGTCTTTCCGCAGATTAAGGTAAAAAGATGAATGATACAAAAGGACCATCTTCATGTCCATGGCTTTTTGAAGAGGACCTGTTTCGCATGCTGGTGTTTAAAGAAAATCTTGCACTCAAGCCTTTATTGTAAGTTTTAGCTGCACTATTGCAAAGAGAAAAGGGAAAAGAACTGTATGGCAAAATGTAAAGTTTCAGTTCAGTCCCTTGTGAAGTTTCAGGTCAGTAAATCAATTTTGTAGTTTAATTTAGATAACTGATTTTAGCTACCACTGCTTTGATTTACACGACAAATATTAATGCTTTGTGTAAAATATTAATTATTAATATAGAATTTTGAATCTGTTTGATCATTTGTTCTCCTATTCACTTTTTAAAGCCATCTCTGTGCAACTGTGGGCAATACAGGATACTAAAATGTTTGATTTTTCAAAGTAAATTTGGGCCAGTGCACCCAACACCAATTCCCTTATGAACTATTAGCTGATAAACTATAGACATAGAAACCAACTGGGAGCAATATGAATCAATTGATTTCCTCCAAGCCACACACTAGATACTAGAAAAGATAGAAAAGACTGGGTTTATATTGCCCACCTCTTGGGGAAAATGTGAACCATATTCTGATTGTAAATAAATTATTTAATTTCAATAATTTGTTGTTGGAGCTTTTAGGCCATATGTATTAAAAGGAAATCATAGGGCTCTGTAGATTTATAGGCACATTTGGAAAGTTTTTTACCCTTTATTTTATTTAATTTTTTTAGCAGTGTAGTTGGCGAAGTTAAAGATTTGTACTTTTTAATATATTTCATTTTATTTTAGATAACTGTGTTGGAATATTTTAATGAAACGATCCTTGTTGGCATCCATGTGTGATCCTGGACAACCATTAAAATCATGTTTTTCTTTTGCACTAAAAAGGCTTCAGTTTGGTATTGGTAGTGTTTCATAAACATGGAGGTACACTATATGGACAAGTATTGGAATTACTGACCATTCCACCAACAACAACTTAAATGAAACTGCTTTCAAATATATAGACTTTAATATGGAGTTGGTCCCCTCTTTGCAGCTCTAACAGCTTCCACCCTTTCAATTTTCTGTGGGAATTTGTGTCCATTTATTCTGTAGAGCATTTATAGTTTGCTACTATTGAACAGATATGACTCATTCTCACTGCTACACTGTAGTTTTGAAATTAATACTAAACATAGCTTAATAACATGTTAAAAGCATTTAAAATGCTTACATCGTTCAGAAATAATGTCAACAGCAAACTCGTTCTGTTTTACTAGTGGAGCAAAAACACTGCATTGATTTTGGAATGGTTATTCAATTATTACAACTTTCATTCAATAATAATAATTAAAGCATGTGTTCATTTGTCTAAAAATGTTTTATGTAAAATACTATAATATAATCACAAAATACTTCTGTATATGTTAAATGACAGAAAGATGTACTTTCTGGACTATATAAGGTGGAATTACGAGGAAAAATAAAACTCCTGGTTGAGCCCAGGCCGTTTCCATGACAGTGACGTAGGCACCGGCCGGCTGATCCAATATTCAGTGTTGTGGGGGGACACTGTCCAATAATATTAGAGACAATAACCCCCTTCAGACCGTCGATGTTAAATACTATAGAATCTAAAGTTTATATGTTTTACCGTATAACCAATAGAAGCTTCCAATGTGGTATATTTGAGCTAAAACCACTTTAATGATATGTCTGTGCCTCTCATCCAGATTTGAACAGAAGCAGACAAAGGCCACCGGAAGTGAGTCCTCAGAGTTACAATGGTCAGGCAGGGACTGCTTTAAATCCGTCTCTCGCTCAAAAACAGCATTTTTAACGTTTCGGGCTAAAACAAAGTTGGTGTGTCGTTTTTTTCGTGAACGTTTAGTACGAAGAAGGCTTTGGTTGGCCGAAAATGCTTTATTTGAACTTTGCACGGACGCGTCGGGACGGCTGAGGAACGCTAGCCTGTGTGTTAGCTAAAGCTAGCTAGCCGAGCTAACTTACACGTCACGCCAAAAAACAAGTTTTTTATGAAGGTAAAGTCGCCCATATGGGTGTCCCTCCTGCTCCCGTTGGCGAAATGCCTCACTTATGAGGACTAAATTGGTCAGGGGAGGTTTTATTGTTTGTTTTTCTAGAGCAGCGTAGTAAAGTTGGGTTAGCCGGCTGGCTAATTTTTTAGCGAGTTCGTCGCGACGCGGCTGAAAATGGAGACGCACGTCTCGCACCTCTTCCCGGAGATTTTAGCCATGATTTTCAGCTACCTGGACGTTAAGGGCAAAGGCAGGGTGGCCCAGGTGTGCGTGGCCTGGAGAGACGCATCCTACCACAAGTCCGTCTGGAGGGGAGTGGAGGCAAAACTTCACCTGAGACGAGCCAACCCGTCTTTATTCCCCAGCCTCCAGACCCGGGGCATCAAAAAAGTGCAGATCCTGAGCCTCAGACGCAGCCTCAGCTACGTTATCCAGGGCATGCCAAACATAGAGAGCCTTAATTTGAGTGGATGCTACAATTTAACAGACAATGGCCTTGGCCACGCGTTCGTGCAGGATATACCATGCCTGCGGATCCTCAACCTGAGCCTCTGCAAGCAGATCACGGACTCCAGTCTGGGCAGGATCGCACAGTATCTCAAGAACCTGGAGTTCCTGGAACTTGGAGGTTGCAGCAACATCACCAACACAGGGCTGCTCCTCATCGCGTGGGGCTTGCACAGGCTAAAGAGTCTGAACCTTCGCAGCTGCAGGCATGTGTCTGATGTGGGTATTGGTCACCTGGCCGGCATGACCCGCAGTGCAGCAGAGGGCTGTCTTAGTCTGGAGCATCTCACCCTGCAAGACTGCCAGAAACTGACTGACCTATCCCTCAAGCACATCTCCAAGGGCTTGGGCAAGCTGAAAGTCTTAAATCTCAGCTTCTGTGGTGGCATCTCAGATGCTGGCATGATCCATCTGTCACACATGACTCAGTTGTGGACCCTCAACCTGCGCTCATGCGACAATATCAGCGACACAGGTATCATGCACCTTTCCATGGGCTCTCTCAGGTTGTTCGGACTGGATGTGTCGTTCTGTGACAAAGTGGGAGACCAGAGCCTGGCCTACATTGCTCAGGGCCTTTACCAGCTCAAATCTCTGTCACTGTGCTCGTGTCACATAAGCGACGACGGGATCAACAGGATGGTGCGGCAGATGCATGAACTGAAGACCCTCAACATCGGACAGTGTGTGCGCATCACAGACAAGGGCCTCGAACTCATTGCTGATCATCTGACCCAGCTGACTGGGATTGATCTGTATGGATGCACCAAGATCACTAAGAGGGGACTAGAGCGGATAACGCAGCTCCCATGCCTTAAAGTGCTGAACTTGGGTCTGTGGCAAATGACTGAGGGGGAAAGAGTTAGATGATACCTGGTCAGGCATTACACCTTAGTTTGTACTACCTCATTTAATATTGCCACCTTGTTTTTTTTTTTTTGTTTTTTTTTCTTAAACATAGAAATGTGAAGGAACTTTAAATAGTCAAGTGCCATGCAATATGATCACTGAACATCTTTTGATATATTGTTTAAAATTATATATTTCTTTTTCAATTAGCAAATGGTTAGTCAATTATTTTAGGGCCTCTTAATGAGCTGTTCTTCAGAAATATATCCCATCCTCTGTCTGGCTTGATTATACTGACAAGAACCACTTGTCAGTGCCTTAAAAGTATTAACCTCAACCTGCTTTTTAAAAACGTATGTTTCAAGTCAATGTTTCACCATGATTTTGGAGGGGGGGAAACAAACGTTCCTTAGTTTGTATAGTTCTTCCTTAGTAAAATGGACATATGCAATTTGAAACTTTGTAAAAAGAATATATATGTATATGGTCAATTCATGTGTAAGATAATGTCTGGGATGTTTATTTTCCTAAGCTGAATAATTAAAAATGTTTTTGAAATCTGTTGTTTATCATTTCCATTATGAAGTTGGGAGAGTGATGCCATGGGTGTCAGAAATATTTGCTCTTTTTGTGTTTTATTGCAAACAAACAAACAAACCATTTTTGATATGAGGCTAAATACTGACTTATGTCCACTCTATCTTCTTATACAGTTATGCTCTGAATAAGCTTTAACATTTTAAGGTCAAAGTTAATCATGTGTGACTTATGTTATTAATAATTCACATTATATATTTGGTAGGTTTAGTTTACAAATCATCACATAAATACTCGGTTCAATCAAGAAGAAACAGTGGTACTTCATAAGCCCTGTGCCTAGTTTTAAAAAAGTTGCGTCTCATGTATGTACAGTTTACATTATGAATATCATAGTGTGGCCAGATTCTGAATGTTTTGAGACTTAAACAGGTACTTCGCCTGCTGCTAGAGGTCTTACCACTTTCTCATTTGAATGTTTTTTGGGTTCTACCAAATACCCAATATCTAAACTTTTAAAGAAACAGGTTTAAAGGGTTCAAGGATTCCAAATTATGAGCTACACCAGTGGTAAGAGAGATCCAGTCACGCCTTTAAGCCCAGGAGAGTTTTCAGAATGCAATAACAGAAGATTTCTGGATCATGAACTCATAACTATTCCATATCCAGTGTTGTGCACAATCTGGTTGAAATCCGATGGATCAGGATGTAAAAGCTGTAAAAGGTTTCTGTTTTTCCACACATTCTAAGGGATGTGGCCTTAATTAACAAAGGAATCAATTACATTCTTTGTTACCACAGGATACTGACCTGAGTACAGAGCTGTACTTGATGCATTAGGTCAAAGTATCCAGGATCTGTATTCATAATATATTACTGTTTCAAACTGCTAATGTAAACAGACAACAAAGGATCTCACTGGTCCAAATGTACTTTATCCCAGACTGAATATGTTTCCAAATCAAACCTATCATGTGTCTCATCTGTTCCCTAATAGTCTTAAATAGTTAAATATCTGTCACACTGGCAAGCTGTTCTTGTTTTGGTAACAGGCAGCTTTAGTCACATCTACACAACCTTTGAAAAACTCAAAAGATAAACAAGCTCACATACAACATCTGTGCTTGTGCTTTGGTTCCCTTGTTTTAGTGGGTGTCCTCCACTGTGGGCAGTTTTCATGTTTTCCCCTTTCCATTGCATTTGATTTAAATCATAGTAATCAATTTCCATGACGAATGAGGCGTGTTCCTCTCTAGAAGTAATACTTGAAGATAAGAATGGAGCAAGACACAGCACTCCTAGCCTCAGGCATTTTATGAATACCGACCCAGAACATACTGGGATTTTTCATGATCCCTTATTAATACAAAATGCAAGCAGGCTTTGACTGTGATAGCCCAGGTTGTTTTATCTGGCCATGCGAATGTTTTTGTACTTGCACGTCAGCAGCTGTTTAAAGGTGTTCTTGAAGGTTACGTTGCACAAAGCGTAGCAGGCCGGGTTCACTGTGCTATTGATGTAGCAGAGCCAGTAGCCCATGACCCACATGAAGTTGGGGATGCAAGTGGAGCAGAAGGTGTTGATCAACACCATGACATTGTAAGGAGTCCATGTGATCACAAAGGCCAATAGGATGGCCATGATGGTCCTTGTAACCTTCCTCTCTCTGGAGGAGCCACTCTTTCTCTTCTTCTTGTGCTGAGGTTGGAGGATGAGGGCCACCATACTCTGCCTTTCCTTATGATGGTTGCTCTTCTGATTTGTATTGACGGGTTCGTAGTTTTCATCTCCGCTCTTTCTGGCTGGAGTTCCGAAGCAAGTCAGTTTGGCCCAGCTCACTTTCACTTGGGATGATTCTTTCTTTTTTGTGCCCTTGATGTCACCATTAGTTTCTATGGAAACCGCCTCCTCATCTCTCTGATTGGACGAGGCCAAAACGCTGCCAGATGTGGAGTCATTTTCGCTCTCTCTCTCTTCGCCTGAGGAAAGAGTAATAATGGTTAAAACATATATTTCTGTATTATTGTCAAATGATTATCTTTGCAGGAACAGGTTCAATGGAATTGGAATGTTTTACTCAAAACATATATATACAGTGGCTTGCAAAAGTATTTGGCCCCCTTGAACTTTTCCATATTTTGTCACAAACATGAATCTATTTTATTGGAATTCCACATGAAAGACCAATACAAAGTGGTGTACACTTGAGAAGTGGAACAAAAATCATACATGATTCCACACATTTTTTACAAA
>JBBPDB010000032.1:8674739-8703403 GCA_037974465.1 Brachypetersius altus | reverse complement strand
ACATACATATCCATCAGAAATCTGGTTTGAATCCATCAGACCTTCATTAAATCAGGAGCTGCTGACTGAATTTTATGAATCCAAACAATGGCTGGAGGAACCAAGGAGTCTGGAACCAAACCTGTGTTCTCCTCATCGGCTCACAAAAATCTACTTTTACAAAAACACGAATCCTGATACTTTTTACTGCTTTCTTGTCCATTTCTTGTTTCCATTCATTCTAATGTTAACTTTGCTGTCAGAAATAGATTTAAACAATAGGTATCCAAGACATATCTAAACTATAAAAACATGCTGTTCGATATATATATTTTTAGTTAAAAAGAAAAAACATTTTGTGTAACAGCACCTCAGGCTTTATTCTGTTATTTCAACATTATTAATGGGCATCATGTCTGTGGCATGTGATGTAGATGTAAAGATGTCAGATATGAGTGAGCTGAGTCAGATGTTCAAACACCAGAAAAGCAATAAGATCACACTGTGACAGCCTAATGAGAGCACTTTATATCTAAAACACTTTGATGAAACTGAAACTTGCAAATAGCAGTGACAGTTTAATAATAATATTGTATGTGTTGAATAGTACCGTATATCTGATTACTGAATTTAAACACATTTCAGAGCTTCATAACTCTCTTTACCTGTAGTTGCATCTGAACCACTTCGCTGTCCTCGGTTCACCATGTCCTCTACTCTCTGGTTTTGTGTCCCTCCGTTACGCTCCGTGATGGACGCAGGTTGAACCTTGGCCTCCTGGTCGGTGCCGGGCGCCTTCCGGCTTTCTCTTCTCCGGATGCGGCTGCGACTGGCTCTGGAAACCTGCCAGTACAGCACGCTCATGATGACCACGGGCAGGTAGAAGGCAGCAATGGCTGTGCCAAAAGTGACTGCAGCGTTGGAGAAGAACTGAATTTGGCATTCGTTTTTGTCCACAGTGCGCTCGCCCACGATAAACTGCCAGAATAGGATGGCAGGAGCCCACAAAATGAAAGACAACACCCAGGCCGCTGCAATCATCAAACCTGCCATTTTGGTGGTCCTCTTGATGGGATAGGTGAGTGGCTTGGTGACACAGAAGTACCTGTCAAAGCTGATGATGAGGAGGTTCATCACAGAGGCGTTGCTCGCTACGTAATCTAGGGCCAACCACAGGTCACACACAAGGGGCCCTAGAGGCCAATGGCCAATCACGATGTAGGCCGTGTAAAGGTTCATGGAGAAGATGCCAATGATCAGGTCAGCACATGCTAAGCTGAAGAGAAAGTAATTATTCACGGTCTGGAGGTTCTTGTTGACCTTGATGGAGACAATGACGAGAACATTACCGATAATCGTGATCAGACTCAAAGAACTCAGTCCCAGAATGAGGAGCACCATCTCAACCGGTGTAAAATAATGTTCCACAGGGCTCGTCACATTGCCCACAGCAAGGCTCCTGTTGGGCATCTCCATCTTCTCTGGGTGTTGAGGACTCCTCATCAGGACCTTAAGTACAGAACACAGACACATCATCATATATAATATCACTGAATCTTATATATGTATATTTCTAAAGAGAGGAAGAGAGAGTGTGTGTGTGTGCGTGTGCGTGTGCGTGTGTGTGTGTGAGAGAGAGAGAGAGAAAGAGAGAGAGAGAGAGAGAGAGAGACAGAGCATCTAATCTATTTGCCAAACATTCTTTTCAAACAAAGACAGGGTGACACTGAATTTAATTCCATTCTGCACAGTGTGGCGCCAGCTTGCTATCAAGAAAGAGACCAGGCATTTTTGTGTGTGTGTGTGTGTGTGTGTGTGTGTGTGTGTGTGTGTGTGAGAGAGAGAGAGAGAGAGAGAGAGAGAGACACGCTTGGAACACAAAGGAAATGTTAATGGTGTACAAACAAGTGCAGTAATTGATAAACACAGTATGTTCACAAAAGTATTTTAAAACGTAAGCTTCAGATGCACTGATTAACTTCTGCAGTTTTTCATGCAAGCATATAGACTTTATTAAATATTACAAATATTTAATATTTGCGCTGTTTAACACTCTGCTGTCCACTGAGTTAGTCAAACTAGAATTAATGAGTGTTTTAATGGCTTGATGCTCACAGGTTAGAGCTGTTAAGTGTGGTTTTCCCTGTAGAAATGTTGAGCGGCCTGTTCATCATCATACTTTGTGTTCTATACTTGACAGACAGCATATGATAAAGTGGCCCAATTTGTGTGTGTGTGTTTGTGTGTGTGTGTGTGTGTGTTTATTTTCATACTGTTTCAGGACAAAAAACATACAGAACATATTTAACCATCAAAATGTTTTTTTCCTGTTTTTTCTTTACAAAATGTTTATGTTGTAATTGCAGAAGTAAACCCATTTCGTTTTGGTTACTGGGGTCAAAGTTAGGGTTAAGTTTAGGGTTAGGCCTACAAAAGTATTATTACATGTCAATAGTGTTACATATAGATGCTCGTTCAGACAAGCACCTGATTCAATTTTTCAATATACCCGAAAAGCTTTTCTGTAGAAGAACATCTGAAATTGGACTTTTTCTGAGCAACATTTTTAGATGGATTCATATCTGATTCTGGTTGGATTTCATTAACATGTTACGCAATTTGATCAGTCAAATTGGATTTCATGTGTTTTGTGAGGGGCAGTTCTGGCCATCAGACTGTTGTGCTCAGGGCTGGACTGGGACAAAAAATCTTGCCGGGCATTTTGAGACCGGCCCACCGGGGGGCAGGGGGTTGGGTGCTAACGGGCATACGCGCCGGTGTCCCTCTCGATATCGTTCTTTCGTGGGGAGGGGGTTGTGCTGACGCGATTCCACGCCCACCGGGGCCACTCTCGCTGTCGTAATTCGGGGATTCCGCGCCGGCCCAAATTTACCATCTGCACGGTATGCCCGATGACTAGTCCAGCTCTGGCTGTGCTGCATGTGACATGTAGTGTTACAGATTAAACATGCAGAGTGGAAGCTTTTAGAGTGTGTTTTTTAAGAATTTTAACTTTAATAGTAACCTTTTATCTAACTGCTGTCCAGATCATCCCACTCAAATGTCATGTCTTGTTCAAGCTGTAGTTGCTAAAAATACTCGTGTGAAATACAGAATGATGGCTTTGTTACTTGGCACTTGGCTGACACCCTTATCCCGAGTGACTTACAGTCATTAGTTACAGGAACAGTCCTCCTGGAGACACTGAGGGTAAAGTGTCTTGCTCAAGGACACAGTGGTACGAAGTGGGGGTTTGAACCTGCAACTTTGTGGTAATTGAGTTTACAGGCAAGTGTTTTACCCACTGGGATACCACCACCCTACTCATTAAAGAACAGTACACATTTCAGCTCATTTTTTGGGAGGTTTTACTTCTCCCTAGAGTCACAGACTCACTTTCTTTGGCAACTGGTGTGGATATGTGCGCAAACATGATTACAGTGTGACCGTACAAACTGAATCATCAAAAACTCTAAAAGCAAATGAGATTTTCCCTGCGGTGAAGAGCACCGCAGCTGAGCCCTGGCATATTTGGTCTGTGTGAAAGTCATGTACTGTAATGAAATGGAAATGTAATATCATATATTAACATTAACCACAATTCACCCCAATACAAAGGTTTTGTTTTCCTTTAATTTGTGTTTGAAATTGATTATCTCTAGAACAGGGGTTGACAACTTTTAACACTCGAAGAGCCATTTGGACCCAGTTTCCACAAAAGAGAAAACACTGGGAGACATAAATCCTTTTGATGTCTAAAATGAAGATAACACTGCATATATTATTTTTTTACTTATATGCTATGTATAAAGCTAGGCTAGTGTGTTGCTTGTGAAATTTTATTTATTCAAATTTATTCACATTCAGAAACACAAAAAATTAAACACATTGTATTTTGATGTTACGAAATCACAATAATCTTCAAATTTTGAAAAACAATAAAAAAAACAATCAATTAATATAAAATACACTTAAACCTAGAATGGCTGGCAGCATCAATTGATGTAATTTAATCAGGTTCAGAATCGCGTCTATTGGCCTACTGGAGAAGCAACCATGCTCTGTAAGAGACATATGGTTGTGGTGTAGGCACATGCACACACATATTTTTACATGTTGTTATTGTTTTATACTGTTGTGCTTGAGAGAGACCATTGGCCGGAATCAAATTCCTTGTGTTCACTCACATACTTGCCGATTCTGGACACTTGCTGTGTCTACTGGCTGCTGTTTGCATGGATGTATGCCGGCAGCCTGCAGGACTAAATGCCCAAACAAACTGCAGCAAACTGGGCACTGCATCAATTGACGCACGCAGCCATTATAGGTATAGCCAATTAGCTACCATTCTAGTGTTAAATTACTATTTTTTCCCCAAAGCCACAGGTAGCCACAACATAAGGTTTAAAAAGCTGCATACGGCTCCAGAGCCATGGGTTGCCGACCCCTGCTCTAGAAGGTCTTCTGAGTTTTAAGGATGAAAATGTGTTTCCATTCAACAATGTCTTTAAGTGGCATGTCCTCCTTGTATCATTCTACTAATAATATTTTATTATTGTTATAACATTTGGGAGTTTGTGGGTTAAGTCCTCTGGATAAACTGTGCTGTCTTTAACGCCAGCCTCCTAAAAGGCTCCAAATATACAGCTAAAAAAGGGACTTCTGCATATCAGAGGGACGTTTCGATGTTAGATGGGTGGCCAAAGGAATTACTTACTAAGCCTTTAAAACAATTGGCGTATCTGTTTCTGTTTTAATGGCTGGGAAGTAATTAAGACAGGCCTTAAGTTTTAATTACATATCACTGCTAAGAACTACATAAAGTGCCCACTGTGTGTGTATATATATTGTATAAATAGCTCAGAAATATATATATAGATATACATATCATATATGGGCAGTCTTATATTATACTGTTATATTGTAAAGTTTTTATAGGTTATATAGTTTAGATTTTCCTTTGTTCAGTGTACTGCTGCTATAATCATGCAAACTGAAAGACTAGAAAAAAACATCTTATCTCACAATAAAGTTCTCACATCGTAGACACTCATTGACAGTAGGAATCCCCCATATCTAAAAGGTTGAACTACATTATGCCAATCCACCTTAATATTAGAACTACCTGCAAAATTTTGGGAAGGTCCCCCTCATGCTCCCAAAACCACTCTGACCCTTTGAGACACAAACTTCACAAGATCTCTGAAGGTGTAATGTGGTATCTGGCACCAAGGCGTTAGCATCAGATCCTTTAGGTCCCATAAGTTGCAAGGTAGGGCCTCCATGGATTTGAAGAGTTTGACCACCTCATCCCACATGCGCTTGCATACAAAATCTGGAGGAAAAGTCAACACCTATTTCTTGTGTTCCTCTAGCTACCGAACAATTTTGCAGAATTTAGCACATTTGGACTTTAACTCACCAAAAGTCTCACACACCATTCCACAGCATTGAAGCTTCACTGGATTCCTATGGTTGCTTTCATAATGTTTAAAACTCTATCAAACAGCCAAAAATGGTACCTACCAGCATTCATCAGACCACTGGTCACAGCTCACCCTCAGAGCATCAAGCACTGGCCTGACCCACCTCTTCTCAGTTTTGACACCCCAGTGGTGGAGGAACGTCCTTTGCCTGTTAGAACTGCTGAGACCCTCACTGTCTTCAAATAACAACATAAGACCCACCTCTTTACTGAGCATTTAAGAGTGGCCTCCATAGCTTTGAAGAGTTTGTCCAGCGCTTTCCACTTCGCTCCTCACACACATGACTGAGATTTAGTTCACTGGTTGTTCTTCTTGAACCACTTTTGGTAGGTACTAACAACTCCATACCAGGAACACCCCACAAGACATGCCTTTTCCTGACATTCAGTCATTTGGCCATCATGGTTTGGCTCTTGTCAAAGCTGCTCACGACTATTTTTTCTGCATCCATCTCAGCTCTGTCACGAACTTTAAGGGAGTACATAAAATGATCCAAGCAGCGGAACACTGCACCAGATCAGCTGTACTGTTTCTGCAGAACATTTATACCAGGAGATGCAGGACCAGAGCGACCAGGATCATTACAGACACATCGCACATCAGTAACTGTTCAAGAGTATTATGGTTCAGGAGGAGCTTCTATCCTCTGTCCATAAGACTCCTTACTCAAGACATGCCATCACAATTTTAAACCATTCATTAAAACACAAGTGAACTCTGAACTCTCTACCTCACTGTTTCAAACCTGCTGTTTGTTATTTGTGTCTATATGCATCAATAGCAACCAGCACAATGCACTTCACAGTACATAACCTATTCATTCGCACTTCAGATTTGATTACTTGATTACACTTGTTTATTTTTCTCCATATTTTTATATATTATATATATGACTTTAATTAGTTGTAATCATATTGCACAGCGCCACAGATATTTTGGGGACACACAGTGTACTTCTATAACTGTGTATCTGATAAATAAAAAATTGTGAATCTTGAATCCAGTGCCACTGTAACAATATATCAATTTCACCAGTCTATGGCTTTAATGCTGATCAGAACATGACATGTTCTGAAACTGCATTAACATTAATGTTTACGGCATTTATCCTACCCACTAGGGCACCACCACCCTAACTATAACAAACTTGCGTGAGCACAGGCAGGATTATCAGAGGTTTGAACGTTCTCAGGATGAAATCAGCTCCACATATTCATGCTTGTCTGTGTATGGTATCTAAATCTCTGAAAGGTAAATAGTGAAATACCAGGCCCGTGGAGATAGAGACAGCGCTCATAATATTATGGTGAGCTACTGTGAAATGACACTGGTATGTGAATTAGGTCTGTCATCTTGCTGGAGCACTTAGTGTCTGGCTGTCATTTTAAAGTGAGAGTGATAACGCAGCTCCTTGTTTCAACATTTACTAATGTATAATTTATCCCCCCCTTACCTACAGCCACGCTGATGCTTTGTAGTCGTTCCCAGGATGAACTTAATGCCAGCGTTAATGGAAAGCACTCATTGAAAACAAATGTTCAGATGTTCAGGTGGAGGAAACTTTTTCTGGAAGCGAAAAGGTTGAGACTCACAGTTCAGGCCAGCATTTAAAATACACATTCACATCTTTAATTCAAACCAAGTTGGGTTTTCCTGCATGCTCCTTTTTCTCCACTCATGCAATACGCTCAGACAGACACACAGTTATGTGAGAAATATCTTGTTGATGTGGCAAAGAACAGCAATATGAGAACAGGTTATAAAATTTGTACTCTACGTTAATGTGCTAGTGTGTTTGTGTCCGCGCGCGCGCGTGTGTGTGTACGCCCCTTAATAAATACTATATGGCTTCCTTAAAGACTGTAGTTTCAGCTTCTGTTATAAAAGCAATAACTCTGTAATAAAGCATCTTGGGTAATGATGACAGTTAATTGGAAAACCATAGTAACAGTAAACTCCATGGTAACAGTAACTGCCCCAGTCCAAAAGCCATGGCCATATAAAAAGTAAAAAGTAGTAAAAAGTGCACTAAACGAGGCATTGATCATAATTGTGTGTGTATATATATATCGTATCTTTCTAAAGATACTGTACATGACTGTTCTTCTCTCTTGCTCTCTCGCTCTATGTATGTATTTACATAAAATATATCCATTTAACAAAAAGGTCTTGAAGTAAATCAGATACAAAGATATATTTAATTACACTTCTTATGAAGGCTAAAAGACTAGTAGGTCAGAACAGAGAGGATGAGATATGACAGACCTGGTTAGATTAGATTTGATATAAGAGACACTTGCTTTATTAGTCACTCTGACTCTGTTCTTCTGTCTAGGGAGGTTCTGGACACGAGACCAGCACCCGAACACCTTCTGAAACACACAGTTTGTACCCGCTGACCACGTACCTTCTCTCACCCTGTGTCACCTACTGTCCCTCCATTCCATCCCAGTCCGGGTGAAAGCAGACCAGGTGAGCTCTTGCGCTGTGAGGCTCGCACTCTGTGCTGCAGCTGTGTGTGGTGTTAATGGTGAACAGATTGCCCTCGGGCAGGAGAGAGAGACAAACACACACACACACTTTGCTTGGGGGCGTAGACATACAGCTGCACAGTTAGTCATAACTCCAGTGTTTTTTTCCTCTCGTGTTGAGGAACAGTGTGATAAATCTAAGTCGAGTAAACGCAGTAATGTGTGTTCTCCAGAGGACAGAGGAGTAAATAGTGCAGGAGAGGACAGAAGACCCTTCCACTGAGTTCAATGTTCTTTTAAAACCATTCTACACCAGGCTACATCTGTGGCGAATAGAATTAGCTGTTTTTTCCCTCTTTTTTGCAGTTAATTTCAGCTTATTCTGGTTCAGCTTTACATCTAGCTCTCATTTCTGAGCTTTGTTAATCCATTTTTTAACCAAAATGACCAGTGATGAAAGGAGAAGAATAAGGCCTCAAACTTCAGTTTTCATGCTAGTGTGTGAACTATTCATACTTGAGTTTTCAAAGCCTGATATTCATTCATGCTCTTCTTGTGATTATTTTGGTTTTTAAACCAAAAAAAAAAAGCTGGGCTTTTTACCATGCTAGTTTGTGTTGTCTTGTAATAAGCATCTAGCAAAAAAAAACCCTGCAATCTGAATTTGTCATTATTTGTAGTAATACATTGTTGATATATGATGATCATGTTTAAGACCATTTAAGAAACCTAAAGCATATAATTTCCTTAAAAAATACCATTAGGGCAGTATATACAAACATGCAACACTTCTAATGATAAAAAAAACTAACTCATATGCAACATACTGTACTTTTTTAATGCCTTGAAATGTATGAAGGAAAAAAGTAATGTTCCTCAAACTTACAGAGGATCAACCACACTGTAAAAATGATACCTGTTGAATGTTGGGTATAGAAGCATGACAAGTCAAATGCTTTATAGGACCAAAAAGGGCTCTTTTTGTGTTAAAAGTCATGGAGCATCCTTGGGTACTATTTCATCTATATATACTGAGCTTCAGCCGGTGGCCTGGTGGTTTGGGAGACTCCCAGTGGCACCTCTGAGGTACTGTTGAGCAAAACACCATCCCCACACACTGCTCCCTGCATGCTGCTTCACTCAGGTGAGTGGGTTAAATGCAGAGGACAAATTTCACACTGTGTGCTGTGTGCATTTGACACTTTGCTTGCTTAAAACTCACAGAATATATATTATCAGTGCTTGAGTTTCTGTACAGACTGTGCTTTGTTTTTTTGTCCCTGTGTAAAAACTTTAATTCATCTCTGAAGGTGAGCCTGGAAATTCTTCCATGTGCTTTCCTTTTGGCTTTCTTTGCATCTCTTGCCAAATTTTGACACCGAAGCAATTTCTGATGCCGTGGTGTCTGTGATGGGTCACAGGCCTGTTTTCGCACTACAGTCATGCCGTACACTGGGGGATTATAAAAGTCCTGCTATGTTTTACTGTCCACAAAGACACTGTCCTTGAACAACATGCATCTGTAAACCTCTGTTTGTGGAGATCTTGACCAGACCAGTTCTAGCTAAGGAAAGACTTGGCTAAACATAGCCAGGCTGGCTCACGGTCATGCAGCCGAAAAAGTTGTCCCATTGTAAACTTGTAGAGCTGGTGTGTGTTTATATGTGTTTATTTCATCCAGAGATATGGATGTTGATGAGAAGTGGGAGAGAAATTCCTCTGTGGTTTGATTTAAGGCTTGTCCTCCTTCACGTGGGCCTCGAATCTCCAGCAAACACAATGGGACGACATTGTGATCAAGGTGGTCACCGCTCAAGGGGTGTTCATTTCCCCATCATTCAAGCAAAGACAAGATCAACAAAAGGCCACTCATGAATCTCTCATTGGTAAAGATGGGGTGAAGCCATGCTGAAGCATGCCAGCTGCACAATGGAAAATTTGTCAAAGTGCGCTGTCCAAACACCTCATTACAAGAGCTGAGACACAAGGCAGGGTCCTACTTTCCATTAACAAATTGCTCACTGTGTCCTTGGAGTGTCTTGGGGCCTCAGACCAGCAGCGAGGGATTAAAATGCCAGGCCCCTCACATTGAAGCATTGAGACAAACACTCTGCAGGGGTACAGGGTTAAAGAGCAGACTGATGGGTGCCTTTTTGAAGATGCACAACTGGCACTTATATGGTTATTTAAAGTGACGCTCCAAACTGAAAAATGTAACCATCACTACACCTTTTGTAAACCTTCCAGCTGACTCCCACATGTGGTGCCTCAAGACTCGAGGGAGTGAGACATTCTGCTTTAAAGACTCTCTTCAGTTGGTGTATCTTGAGGTTAGTAGAAACTTTTTGAGGAAGCATTTTGAGGGGCTGTTTAAAATGTTTCTTTTTCTTACTTTTTCCTTCCATTAATCTGAATGTCAAGCTGTTTTTACTGGTTTCAGTGGTTTTCTTCATGGTCGCGGGAGGACTCTCAATGGTTGTACGATACATTGGTGCAGTGCATGCTGGGTATTGTAGTTAGAAAAGGAAGAAAAGAAACAGAATGGATGCAATGTAGTGAATTGACAATCTGATGAGCCTAATAGATCAAATTCTCACTACAGAAATGACATATTCTGTAGTGAGAACACTTATTAAAAGCTTGTTTTAGGCTGGAAAGGCCATTTAGAGTAGGGAACAAATCTCCTGCATCAGTGAATAAAATAAATCTGAAAAATAGCTTTTTCACAAATGAAGACTATTTTGCCTCACAATGCACTGCATGTACTTCTTTGCCATGAATGGATTTAAAAAACTGAGTTGAGCCCAAATTCTTATCTTTAAACTGTCATGAAACAATGTCTTAAACATCGTCTTATAGTGTGTGATGAAGCTTTTAGTGGTATTAATCTTTCTACACAAACACTGTTCTATGGAATGGATCGCTTCAAAAAACACTTTGAATAACTTCTGTCTACATATTAACGCTTTTTAAGTGCAATAATTAACATCAAAATATTAAATATCCTATTTTAAAGAATGAAGAACAAATCTCTATTTCAGCTGGTCACTCTGTGAAGGTTGTATTTGAAACATTTATTGTGTGGGTTCTTATGAAATTAAATGTCCTGATTACATCTCATGTCTATCATACATTTTATAGTTCTCTAAAAATATGAAAACAGTGGTTTCAGATGTATTAACAAGTTTCACAAGAGTTGCTGTTGAGTGTTTTATTATCTGTTTCTGTGAAAATGAAACATAGACTGTTTATAGAGTCTTCAAAAGCAATTCAAGCAATGTAGGGTCCAAAAGTTGGAGATTACTTCCAAATATTTTTCACAGGCATCAAAAATGCAAACATTTAGCCAGATGACACTTATTTGTATGTTAATTAAAACAAAGACAAATCATTTTATGCACAGGAGGCTGCTCCACTTTATTATACATTGTTAAAAACCATCCTAAACAAGCCTAGAATAAAGTGCAGACATATGTAGTCAGTATGAGTCAGTCATCAGGCTGTGATAAAAGAGCTACATAATATCGTTCACCCCTTAGCCCATGCAGTCCCAGTCCATATAGGCATTCATTTAGTTTGTTGTTTTTGCGATGTCCCAAAACCAACTCATTTGTAAATACACACTTATTTATCTAATAGCAATTTATCTCCACCCATTTTGCATGTCATTATAAGGAGAGTTTCAGACAACATTGTACAATGCAGGGATCATTTTCATGAATCACTGATTCAAATCTTACAAGATATAATATCAGAACATCAGTCTTAAATCCAATAACAATAGCAAACAGACATCAGCAAAAAAAATCAGATAAAAAGTAGTAAAAAGAGAAGTTGAAAGTGAAGAGAAGTCATGTGAAAATGAAATATAATATGCTTTGTGCCTAAAGCCTTAGAAATGTTATACGTTAACCTCAAGGAAAAACTAAAACAAAGGGATAAGTGACTGAGAGTGATTGCAATACAGGGACATTCAAATATTATGGATCAAATAATGATGTATACAATTTAATAAGAAAATAAATCTATAAATAAATCTGTTGTAAACATCACAACACCTGGTTCCTATGAACACCTTTAAAAGAATTAATCCAGTAATTATAATAACTGAATTATACAGAATTCTTACTTCATCTCAGAATTTCTCTCTAAACCACTGAAGTGAGCAGATACACTGTATCACTGTCAGACGTCCCAATACTTTTGTCCATATAGTGTCTGGTTCAAAATTGGTAGAATTCCCTTTGACAAATAAAGCCGCCTCAGGTTGTTTTCCTCGCGTTTAACCACAGTGTGGCGCTATTGAACAAGACACCGTTCAGGCCCACCGGCTGAGTCACACATTTTCCTGAAATGGATCAGTGTGATTTCTAAAAATTCCTTTACAGATATTTCAGATGAGGTGGAATACGAACACATAGCCTGTGAAGTATTCCTGATTGAAAGACTTGGATTTTAAATGGTTTCTTTCCAGGTGAAAAAAATTGAATTATAAGGAAACACAATGAAGCTCTTAAAAACTCGTACTCAATTAACATTCATATTATATAAAATGAGTGCTACAAAGCTATAACAGCTTCCACTCTTCTTGGAAGCCTTTCCACAAGATGTTGGCCCATTCATTCTGTATGAGGCAAAGCACTGATGTTGGATGAGAAGGCCTGACTCACAATCTTTATTGCAGATGGGGTTAAGGTCAGGCTCTGTGTGGCCAGTCAAGTTCCTCCACACTGAACTCATCCATCCATGGAGGTTGCTTTGTGCACTGGGACACAGTCATGCTGCAACAGAAAAGGTTCTTCTCCAAACTGCGTCCACAAAGTTGTAAGTATGGTGTTGTTCAAATAATAAGAGGCCTGGGATAAAGAGGGGTGTCCCAATACTTTCGTCTGTATAGTGTATAATCAGTGGTGACTCTTTAAGTGCAGCTCAAGTAGTGACACTCAAACGTTGTGTGAGAGGACATAAATATCTTGATCTGCACTTAAAGAGACACATTGTACTATTACCATTAACTATTACCTCACTTTCATATTAAGTCTACATCACTGGGTCTAATAATGGCAGCTGTTAAGTACCTGACACAGTTTCTAATGTCATCATACATTCATACACCAGAATACCTCATGTTAATTAGAGAAAACCTAATTTAAATATATCAGGTTTGAAGTAAGTAAATGTAGGCTAGGTAGAAATGTAGGTCTTGTGTGATGCGGGAACATCTTGCTTCATATTAGCTTATATCTTCCCAGACGACACTTCTTTGTCTGTTTGGATGTGACACTTCATATAAAGGGCGTGTCACAGAGTCACGGGTGCAATCTATCATCACAATACCGACCCATGACTCCTAGAGTACAAGCCAGCCACCCTTCTGCTCCATTGTGGTTCTTTAGTAAAATGCACCTGCCGTTGGGCATATAGGAAAACTTCACTCCCTGGTTTGCATACTTACCCCATTTAAAATGTAAATTGCATGTAAAATGACAAGGCCGGTGATGATGAGAATATTTCCACGGCCTCTGGACGAGAACGCCTTTTGATAGGGTTTATGGTTTTATGGCATCCGTGTGATTCTTCAGAATCTGAATGTATTTGAATTTGTTAAGCCTGGGGCCCAGAATGTCTAGGCGAGAAGCTTCACTTTGCTATGCAGTGGCATCAGTTGACTTTCAAGCAGCACTTTTTAAATGAGTGTTCAGAGTATTAGCAGATAAATAGTTCATTTCATGCTTATAAAGGTGTCTTCGTTATCTTCATATCCAGCATATTCACTTTTTTGGGATTACCTCTTCAGCAGTGGCTCATTAGCCGTACATGGCTTTTTAAGATGATTGTTGCTTTTTCGTGACAGTGGCAAAAATACTGAATTTAGCCACAGATGCACTCTACACTTTGCAATTATTCCACAGAACAAGCTCTAGTTATGATGAGTCTCTGGGTCTGATACTTGTACTAGATTGAGGTAGTTAGTTTACTGATTGAGTGATTATTTTGTTGAATCAACTTTCAACTGAATCCTTCTGCTGGATTTTGGGTTTGTCTGCTAAAACATATTTTGTGGTATGCAATGAATTTGAATAGGTAGTGTGGGTTACCATTAGAGGACCACCCATAACACTTACATATTCAGACCAGATGTGAACTTCCTAACCCCAGCCTGAGCACCAACCAGCAAAGGGCCCTGACACAAACTGACCCACATAAGACGCGCTTGAACATGCACAAGCTAGTTCGGGCCTATGCAATCAGCAAGAGGGATCATATACAAGCTGCTTTTCCAGTTTGCTTTTCTTGTCTAGAAGCATTTAGACCATTTTTACTTGCAGAAGTAAAATATTTTAAGACATTTCATTTCAGCCAGGAGGGGGTAATGGGACGGCAGACCACTACACCAACATGACACTGGTTTCCGTCCAGGTCAAATGAATGGCTCTTTTTAATGGCAAACATTATCAAGCTCTTGTGAACTCTTTCTCAGTTCTCAATGCATTGTCCCATATTCTACATAATGCAATCAATTTTACCTATCAAAAAATGTAACCTGACTCGGACAGCTTTGCACAAGAATTCCGATGTGCATGGACTGCTGGTCTCATGCACAAATGGCAAATAAAAAATCTTTAATCTATATGGAAAAAAGTATTGGGGCTTTAATGACATTGCATTCAAGCAAATAGACTTTAAAATGGAATTGGTCCTCCGGGACCACAATAAGGTGGAACAGAACCCTTTAAGGTGGAACCTAAAATTCAAAAAAAGGCCCTGGCGAATAGGAGACATTCGTGTAGCGCCCCCTTCAGGGCAGATGAGTGTATGAAAGAACAGGAAGAGGGCAGAGTCACTCCTGAACGCAGCAGGGGAGAGAGGGCAGCTCGACGTTTGGTTGGAAGTTTATTTTCTGAATTTCTGTCCGCTTTATATGTTCATTTTCGATCTGAACATGAACAGAAAGGGCTAGAGGTTGTTTCTAGTTCGCATTCTCCGAGTTGGAAAACTTCTTTTTGCTGTTATTAATCTACAGAGCCAGCTCTACACCACCACTTTTGTGAAAGAGAGTTTGGGCGTGTGGCTCGTTCACTGGAACAACTTGTGCATGTTTCTTTTTTGAGCTTTTTTCTTGCATCATTTGAAAAAGGAGACCTTTGTAAAAAAAAATGGGGTGCACCTTAAGCTCGGAGGATAAAGTGGCTCAGGAAAGGAGTAAAATGATCGACAGGAATTTGAGGGACGATGGAGAGAAGGCTGCCAGGGAGGTCAAGCTGCTTCTGCTGGGTGAGTTTTAAGCTGCTCCCCTAACGGAATGGCCCAGGGCTAACTTCACTAACTTCCATTTTTGACAGCTTTCGTCTGTAATTACACACTTTGGCTGTTTAATCGTAGTTACACTCTTTTAAGACAGCCTTGCGAATTTCTCTTCACTTCGGAAATGAGTAAATATTGCCATTTGTGGCCTATATTAAGCCAAAATATGTGGTTGTCATGAAACGTTTTCAGACTCACATTATAGACTATTTACACCACTCTGAGATGTTTAATCTTGGAAAAATAAAGGTGTTGGTCCCTTCCAGCGTGTAGGTGTATAGAATGGGCATCCAGATTCTTTGTTTTTTTTATTAATTTGGAAGATAAACCCAGGTCATCCAGGAAAAGGAGCCTGCCTGATGCGATCGTGGTGGAGGGGACGGGGCTCCACTATAGGGACTCCATTTTAAGAGAGGGAACAAAAACACGATTTTTCACATTAAAACCACGAATAAATGAGATTTGAGATGTTAAACGGATGTTCGGGAGGAGTACTTTCAATAAATTGTTTGGCTGTGCGTTCATGGTTGGTTAAATCAAGTATTTTTGTCGTTTTAAGTGAAAAAAAAATATGAAGGAAGTGTTGAGAAGGTACCATGTCGTCACTTGGTTACGTTTAGTCATTGACGAAGCTAGAGTTAGCTGTATTGTCAACAACAAAACCACAATTTAAAGCTGTAAACAACCTAAATAAACTTTTGACCGAGTGTATATTAAACCGTTTACCTTGTGTTACACAAATAAGCTAATCAAGCAGCCATACTAATTAAAACGAATGGTTCTTTTGCCTCCAAACCTAAGCTAACGGGCTAACTAACGTTAGCCTCCTGGCCAATTCAGTGCATCTCATTTTGCTTAACTGTATTATGAGTTTGATAGTTATAAAGATCATATATGATTTTATATGGATTTAATATAGTATTGGATGATAGATGTCATGCAAGCACGTCAGCCAACTTTCTAGGGGTTTTGCTATATGAATTGGCTAGCTTTTCTGCTAAGTGGCTAATTTTGTGTGGGGATTTCTTTTGGTCCTCACTTCAATTAAGGCTGTTTTCCAGTAGATGAAGATAATATTGAAGTATACTTGTGTCTGGTCGAGTTGGACCACTGTTTCTCACATTTTAGACTTTTGCCTGTTCCAAACACCTAAATCAAGTCAATAGCTGTTTACACACTGAAGAAAGTGTTTGGCTTCAGTATCGGGCTGGGTTGGTTATTTAGGATTTTACATTGTTGGTAATACAGTTTGGTTTGGGTAGCGTCATGTAAGGGTATAAATACCAGAAAAGGTATTTCACAGTAGCTAAACATCTACAGTAGGTGAGTTGTATTTCAGGTTGCCTTTTTGTTAAACTTGTAACTACTGCACCCACTTCTATAAAACATGTTCAATTTGTAATGTAAGTAAGTGTAAAGTGTCCATTTATCAAACTTTAAAACACCACAGCATGATCAAGTTCTCTGCATTTAAACCGTTCACCAAGCGAAGCAGCAAGCTGCCAGGAACACTTCCTCTGGGGAGCAGTGAGTGATTATGCCTTCCTCAAGGGCACCTCAGTGGTGCCACTAACAGTCGTTGGATTCAAACCCACAACCTTCTGATTGCAGGGGCACTAGTCCACCAGCTGTCCCATCAACCCTTTCTCTCAGTCTCTTTCCCACTCATGGGTTTCACTTTAGTCATAGAAATTAAACTAATATAAACCAGTCAAACTTCTGTTTTATTCTTATATATTTTTTTATACCTGTTTATTGAAATTTGCGCTTGCTGTGATGGTTATGTTGGCTGTATTCGGTCAAGAGACCACAGAGATTAGTTCAAAAGAAGAGCTTCTTCCAGACTATCAGAATGGCATTAAATGACTTGTGTTGCAAAGGAAAAAGTAAAGCTGCTCACAAACAGGTGTCACATCACTGGTATCTTAAATCTTACCAGCTGGAAGCTTGTTTTGTCGTGCTTTTGGGAATAATTTTAATTTGCCAATTAGGCAGATACACACATGCCCCATAGGAGCTGATTAATAGCCAACCACTGGATTAAATTAAATGCTGCCTTAAAGTTTTTTGGTTTCACGTTTTGTGGGTTTCAATGTACATGTTTTATGTGAGCAAAGAGAGAAAACTGAAGCACCAGGTATATGATGCTGAGGGCATCATGTTATGAGACGGGCTGATTTATTTCATTGAGAGTCATCTGACTTTCAGCCTTCAGGGCCAAAATACAAATTGGTGCTTTATACTTTAACAGATTGGCTACTTTTACAAGGGTAAATTGCAAGTGTCAGAGCATGTAAATAAACATCTGTGACTCTCAAGGCTTGGAGAATGACGATGATTAAAGACAGAAAAAAAAACAGTAGCAGTACTTTACCTTGATTATTTTTGTAAAGTTATAAAATAACCAAATGACATATGCTCCCCAGCAGAAGTGAAGATGAATTACGTTTACACCAGTTCATAAAAAATAATTAAAAACAAGTGTTACTAGTACAAAAAAAATTATTCACCATCAATGATCAGAGGTTAATTGCAGATTAGAAATCTCATATAATAGAAACATCTGTATTTTACAGATTATTTTACAGCTTAGAGGTGTCGAGTGCCCGTCAACAAGCTGTTTACACAGCTGGACCTTTTTGTTACTTGGTAATTGAGCATTACAGAATTATAGCAAGATGTTTTAAGCCTTTTGGTCAGGATGTGCTTTGGCAGCTGTCGGTCAGTTTACCCTCAGACTGCCCTCCAGCGTCTCCCAGGCATCGGGTTGTTGCCTAGGAACCAAATAACCAGTTCAAATTACCACGCTGTAAAAGTGGCAGGTGGAACAGGCCAAACAAAAGGTGAAACTAGTGCTCCAGGAATCAAGTTCACATGGAGATACGGCCTGCTGTGCAGCACAGTTTGTACTTTAGAGTAGTATTTGTAATATGTATTGCCATTCTACTTTGGGCCTTGAGGATGTTTTAAGATGCATTCATAATGAGCAGGATGTGGTCAGGCAAATTGGGACTTGAAAACCCAGACTATTTTTGGTTTTACAGCTATTTTTCAACGATACATATAAAGATATGATAAGGTTCACTGATGGCAAAAAATATAGCCATATTTGCACAACAGTCAAAGTAATTTGACTCCACAATGTCCTTTTTTGCATAAAACAATGGTTTTATGCAAAAAAGGACATTGTGGAGTCATTGTGGAGGGTCACACACATTGTTTGGTTTTGCGTTTTTTTTTTTTTTTTGTTGCAATTGTTATGCAGATATTTTGATCAATCAGTAGAATTCCCCTTTTAGTTGTCTTTTGCCATGTGAGATATCTAGGAAGCTGAATGATCTTTTATTAACCCACCACCCATCACCACAACCTACAGTTGTACGTTCAGGTCAGTTTTGTCATAACATAGCTTATTAGCAACATCGGTATGTGAAATGAATTGGAGAGTAAATTATGAAGGCGGTTCCAGGAATACACATTTTATCAGTCGGTAATTTCTCTGTTCGTTATTCGGTCTTATCAGCCTGTGCTTAAACTGACATAAAGAGACATAGTATCAGTGAGAATTTCCTGGCCAGATGCCTCTCAGTCTTCAGCTGTTGACTTTTCTTGGCTGGCGCACAATAATGAAGAACTGCGTAGCTGGATTCCAAGGACTTTTCCTACAAAATACCAAGCGCTGTAATGGAAATTGATTTGAATCAGTTTTTCTGTCACTACAGACATTTCAGCATCTTTGATAAACATATTTCTTGTTTTTGCCGTTCATCATATCCATCTTATTCCCTGATGCCCCCTGAACAAATGCTGTTTTTGTGCTTTCATGTACGGTTTTAATTGACCTACCTATGGGAGTGGATGAGATGGTAAAAATTACATTTTCACAATATGCTTCATATTTTTTTGACATCTGATAAGTTGAAATAGAACCACATAAAAATAACACTTTCAGACTATGAGAACAGTTGATCTTTATCTCTGCACTAAGTCAGTCCTGGAATAGTCCTAGTCCTGGAAATCTGCCACCCCGAAGAGCTCAGCTCCAACACACCTGGCTTTAATATTCAGATGTTCCCAAAGGCCTTCATTACCTGGATCAGGAGTAGAGTTGAAGCTAAAATCTGCTGGGTGGTAGGTCCTCAGGACCAGGATGGACACTCCTGCCATAAAACAGCATAAATATTTATACCCCTTTGATGACCGACACAGCTTTTGATCATTTTTCAAAGTGGTAAGTGAATCAGTAAGTCAGACGATGAATGGAACATTATGTCAGTTCAGCATTGAGTTAAATCCAGTTGATTTTTCAAAGCGCAGCTTATCTCTGTTGACAAAATTGCTTGTTTTCTTGTCATTTTAGGTTTCCCGATTTAACTTTTTGTTACTTCCCCTCTGTTCCCCCTGAGACTGAATGACTGCAGGGTGTGAACAAATTAACGTCCTGGGCCATTGACGACAGCGGCTCATTTCTCAGCTGTGCTCAGTACTCTCGTGGCTGTGCCTCTGAGCCCTTGTGTTTGGAGCTGTTGTGTGTTGGGCCATATGTGTGAGGTGCTGAGTTTGCCTAATTACTGCTGTTTGTGCTCAGGGACTCTCAGAGAAAGTGCAGCAGGGCCCCTCAGGCCGTCCCCAAAAAGCCGCTCAGGGAGGAGCTCTGACTAATTGAAACATACTCAGCTGGCTCTGAGATCTGCTGAAAGTGGAAAAATTGTGTGGGGGGCATTTTGCTGCTTTTTGTGTCGGCCTTAAAGTTCCACATGAGCAACTAAAACAGCATTTGTTGTTGCTTAGTACAGTAGTAAGCCTTCAGATAAGCCTTCAGTCTAACTCCGTTTCCTCCGCCTCTGCTGCTCTGTTTTGTCTGTCCTGCATCGTCTCGAATGCAGTCTGGAAAGTTTGCAAAGATTTTAGACTGCAGGTATCTTGTGTAAAGTCACATGTCTGAATCTGGGGTGCAGCTGAGTATCCACCCTTGTTTGGAGGAAACGTTGAGGTTTTCTTCTCTCCACTATTTCCTGTGAGGACTGTCTTTGCAATGCTTGCAAACGTCTTGCTTCAGCATGATGTTGAAATGTCATGTGATACATACAGAATGACATGGACGCCATTTAAAAACATGACACAACCCAAGTACATGACTCGGTGCAGCCTCCCTGTTCACATCTGATTAGTCAGATTGAAACCTTAGTCTATTTAATTAATAAATTGACTAATTAGGCTCAATGTTGTTTCTTTTCCAATACAGATGATTAGTTTTAGTTAAGCACTGCTTTATTAACTATGTCCCCAATAGATTTTTTATTGTGATATTTGTAGTATTTTATTTTATTAGCTTTCTCATGTCACGCATGGTTTCCATAAATTCATCTAATGCTCAGACAAGACTTGTTCAAATTATCAGTGTCTGACAGTGTTTTCCATTGTTCTCCCAGAATGTGTTTTAGAGACGCTGACCATGCTTTATTTCCTCCTTAGCCGATAAATGTATGGATACTTTGTAGTCATATTTTCAGTCTGGCACTAAACAGGGTCATGGAGTTTGAGAATGCTCTGGAACTGTAATTTAAAGCGCAGAAAATTCCTGGGCTGAGTCACTTTTCGAGCTGAATGGACTGTGACCTGTGGCATCTATCAGGCATGCATAATCTGGTTATAGAGATTTGTTTGTAATCCCATTGTAGCCAGGTTGGGATTAATTAATCCATTCAAACTAATGCTCCCTTGCCGTTGCTCATGTTGTGTGGCCAGTGGTGTATATATACTGTGACTAACATGGTTTAAATTCTCTGGTTATTGCGTAATTTTTAATGACTTAATTTGCAGAATTGACGTGCTTATGGGGATTCCCACCTGCTTACAAAGAATGACCATAAGTTTCACTTCCCTTCATTTCTCTAACCTTCTACACCATTTTCTATTTGTGGAGGTGTTGCAGAGCTTATGTTTGGGTTGCAAACATTGCATTAGCTGTCTCTTGCTATTAATTTATTATTGTAGATTTTATTTGACTGAGAGGCTTCATGTTTTTAGCTGTAATCCTGTGTCTCAAGTGTCCAAGCCAAGCAAACCATCTTCAGCCTTGGAAAAGGAGAAGGTAGGGTATGAGGAAAGCTAATATGTCATATGACTGACTTCTGTCTTCTCTCATTTTGCGCAGGTGCCGGTGAATCAGGCAAGAGCACAATTGTCAAACAGATGAAGTAAGTCACATGCTTTCTGCACACCAACCTGTTTCATGCAAACGCAGATTTCTTTGTGTGTGAATGTTCTTGATAGCACATGTAGTCTTGCTGACTTCTTCCCCTCCCCTTCTCAAGAATCATCCATGAGGCAGGCTACTCGGAGGAGGAGTGCAAGCAGTACAAGGCTGTGGTGTACAGCAACACCATCCAGTCCATCATTGCCATCATCAGGGCCATGGGCCGCCTGAAGATCGACTTCTCTGACCCCGCCCGCGCTGTAAGTACTGCTGTTATTGCAGAGGATGGGAGGGGAACTTTTATGTTTGACAACTGTGATTGTTTTGGTCGTTATTGGCCTTTTGACTGTGTGCGTTTTCCTGTATTGCAGGATGATGCGAGGCAGTTGTTCGTGCTGGCAGGCTCGGCTGAAGAGGGTTACATGACTGCAGAACTGGCCGGAATCATTCAGCGTTTGTGGAAGGATGGAGGAGTGCAGGCCTGCTTCTGTCGCTCTCGGGAGTACCAGCTCAACGACTCCGCTTCATAGTGGGTGTTACTCATTCTTTTTGTCTTTATTCCATTGTATAGAGGCAAAATTCCCAGAAAGAGAACTATTGTAGTTTGACATGATCTGGCCCTGTGCATACAAAATGTAGTGTTTTGTATTTAGGGCCCCTTGCTGTGCAGTTTTCAAGTATTCTTTCCTTTGCACACCTGATCCAGCTCATGAAGTAATTATCTAATGTGCTGCCAGGACTGGAGTCGATACCCTCAGCTCTTAACACAAGGTCCAACTAATTGGCTCATTAATAAGCTCTTCCTGGACTGAAGTGGTTGTGTTTGAGCAGGAAACAGCAGTGTGCAGAACAACTGGACATCAGGAGAAATGTTGTGAACTAGTGGTTTAAATTACTTCACTGGGTTTTGTCTCTAAAGAGCAGGTCACGTAATCTTTGAATGAAGTGCCGTACCCTTGCAGGGGTTATGAATACATGATTTTCAAGATAGGAATTTGCATTAGGATTTGTTTGTAGAAACTACGCATCAGTTAAATACATCTGTTAACACTGTAGCTGTTAAAAACAAATTCTCTAAGAAACACTTCAACCATGACAGTGGAACACTGTCTTTGCTTATCTGTCGGCATATCCTTAGAGCGGAAAGACAGATCTTTTAAAGTGGAAAAATTGAGAAAATTAACCAGTGTCTTTTTAAAACGAGCACTAAAATCGGCGAACCAATAGTGTTCTCTCTTGTAAATAAAATTCCAATTCAACAGACCTAAAGTAAACTCACTTTATAGAAACAAATGCATGATTCTACCCTTATATTGAAATGGCTTTCAGCTTCAGCAGGAAGAACCAAAACAAATTTGCACATTCATAGAACACACGTTTTCCTTTCGGTCACTGTAACCATTGTGATGTAAAGTTCATATTGGCTGAACTCTGCATAGCTCTGGTCATATATTACACGGCTTGGCTCCTATAAAGATTCTCAAATACAGAATTTGTTCTTTGTACCATTTTCTAAAATATATGTCAAGATGAAATTCCATACAAACTCAAATGTATTTTGCAGCAAGGGGTGCTATAAGCTGCTTTTTAATACCAACTCACTTTCCTTCAGACAATTGTTACAGCAGACCAGCACGAAGTCTCTTCCAGATCTTCATTACTCGAGCAAACATATATGATATGTCATTGCCTCTTCATATCAGTAGGCAGAGTAAAGCAGCACACACTCCTATTGTCCATCTGTTTTACTCCTACAGTCATAGTTCTCGTGTACATATTATCTGCTATCGCCCCCTTGAGTACAGAGGGTTTTCGCTTGGCTTGATGTTATGCTTTGACTTGATGTTGCATTTGAAATTGGTTTATATGATTCTAGTTTGACTGCTTATTCCTTTACTGAATCAACAGCTGCTTAATCTTGTCTTTTCTGTCGCTACTGACCTTTTAATTGCGAAGTGAAATGTTTATTTTCTGTCTGTAGAGATCATGATGATCAAGATTCAAATATACTTTATGCAAATTCTCCAAAATGCAAATAATGTGGATGCATGTTCCGAAGTATGATGTGAGACAACCTCACCTTTGCATGTGATATGCAGGATCATGGGGTACCTTCTCTCTCTAGGACTTTCCGTTCCAAGACTGTGCATGGTGGAAACGTATCATTTTCAGATCTAGCCTTATCTGTCTTTCGTTTGTCTAACTTTGCCTGGCCTTGGATTTTACGTCAACACCTTGGAAATACCATGAATGAAAGAACCAAGAAATGTTCAGTATGGTCACAACATGAGCAGAAATACCTGCTGCCATACCTGTGACCCATGAGGGCTAAGCACCCTTTAATGTTCCTACTCTTTAAAGATCGATAACTTTGTACTGTTCATCTGTTCCTAGCTACTTGAACGATCTGGACAGGATATCGAGCGCCGCTTATGTCCCCACTCAGCAGGACGTGCTGAGAACCAGAGTGAAGACCACTGGCATTGTGGAGACCCACTTCACCTTCAAGGATCTTCACTTTAAGTGAGCATCTCCATTATCTTAACCTTTTCACCATCATAGATTACAGAAGAAAGAACACTGTGGTATTTTCTCTTGCATTTCAGTTTTTTTGTTGTCACTGTAGGCTTATTGTGTGCACAGAGAATGAGCTGTCTGTTTATGGTATGCATATTTATTTTGGAATTTGTTTGTTGCCTCTAGGACATGCCTGTGTGTCTGCAGTTGTGTCTGCTGTTAACTTCCCATATGTTTATGTCTGTGCTTCAAAACAGTACCTTATTTGCATTCATAGGCTTGGAGTGTGTCGATGGGACGTTTTCATTCATGTTTCTGGTCTTTAATTAGACCAGAACTAGAACATTGATCAAAGATCCCAACCATTCAGTCAATAGAATAAGAATAGTAAATACATTTAAAAAAAAAAACCATTTGTTAACTTAGGGCTACTGTATTAGCTTGAGGCTAATATTAGCTTGTAGCTATAGCTAAAAGTAAACACTTTGCAAATGTGCACATGTCTCCATTTTTAGTTCATTAGAACACTGCATATCAGAAAATATCAGAAAACATTTGAAACAGTTATATTTCAGTCACTCCTTTTTTGCAGTATGAAGAAACAGACACCATTGTGGAATAGCAATGAAATCTGATTTTTTTACAGAATATGTATAAATGTTTTAGTATAATTAAAATAAATATAATACAGGAATATTGTGCTGGAGATCAGCTCTCCAGGACTGGAAGGGAAGAATCCTGCACTTTATTTTCCAGTAGACTTCTAAGAATATTTAGGAAAATACAGGTCTGGTGCCATTATTTAGTTGCCATGATATTATAAACTGGATGATGGCCAGGTACTTTCTTAATCTTCCAAAACGACACCCATCAAAGCTTAGGACTGGATAATTTTTTTTTTTATTATCTTAAATGTTGACACTGATTTAAAATTCCAGATGACATGTACTGTATGATTCACATCAGCGCACACTGACCCCACATCTCATGTGGGTGTTATGGAATCCCCAGAGAGAATCACTTCCTGTGCTATTTCTAGGAAGCCACTGTCCTTTCTGCTAGTTCCTTTAGTATGTTTTCTTCAGTATTATGTTTAGTTGCATGTTAATGTGAATGTTGTTCTATTTAAGTGCTTTTTAAATGCATTAACTCTCTTCTCACAGGATGTTTGATGTGGGTGGTCAGAGATCAGAGAGGAAGAAATGGATCCACTGTTTTGAGGGGGTGACCGCCATTATCTTCTGCGTGTCTCTGAGCGACTACGACCTGGTCCTGGCTGAGGATGAGGAAATGGTACGTCACTTTGGCATGCTTCCCCAGTCACACCACCGACTCTACCTGCTGCCTCTACCATGTGACATTTTCTTGCAGTTGCTGTTCTGATTTTCTCTGTTCTTGTTTTTTCTTTCTTTTTTTTCCCCAGAACCGCATGCATGAGAGTATGAAGCTGTTCGACAGCATTTGCAACAATAAGTGGTTCACTGAGACATCAATCATCCTCTTTCTTAATAAGAAGGATCTCTTTGAGGAGAAGATCAAAAGAAGTCCCCTCACCATCTGCTACCCAGAATATGCTGGTATGCGCACCATCAGTGTTGTTTATTGTTGTTGGAGCAACGGGTGGCCTAGCAGTTAGGGAACTGCTCCTGTGATCACAAGGTAGTGGGTTCAAATCCCAGGACTGCTAGTGGCACCACTGAGATACCCTTGACTAAGGTGCTCCCTTGGTGAAAGGGTAAATGCAGAGAAAGAATTTCACATTGTTCACACTGTGTTCTGTTGTGTGGTGCAGTCATGAGTGACTGTAAGGGGCCACTTCTACAAAATCTAAAGTGTATTATGCAAATTACTCATTACACCAGGTCCATGTATGCACATAGTGTTGATAGGACTTCTAAGTAGAGTGGAATGTAATCAGACTGTATGCTAAATCAGATTATTTATGAATGGTTTCAGCTGCTACTGTGTGCTGTTATGTTGAGATGCATATTATGAAAAGTTGGTTGTGATCATGCCTAGGTCTGTTGTGATGAATCAATTAAACTTGGCTAAAATAATCACTGACATTTACCTTCCTGATAAGTTCCTAAAAATGTTATTTATTTATTTTTTGAAGGCTCCAACACATACGAGGAGGCAGCTGCCTATATCCAGTGTCAGTTTGAGGACCTGAATAAGAGGAAGGACACCAAAGAGATCTACACCCACTTCACTTGCGCCACAGACACAAAGAATGTGCAGTTCGTCTTTGATGCTGTGACTGACGTCATCATCAAGAACAACCTGAAGGACTGTGGACTGTTTTAGAGCTTGCCTTCACACGGTGAGCGAAAATTGATTATGACTGGTTTATCTTGTGTGAAGCAATGAAGCTTGAAATAACTGCATGCAAGTCTAAATATAGTAGCTTTGTTCTCAAACCAGTGTGGTCTGACTTTCTGTGGTATTTGTTTTTTTTTTTGTTTGTTTTTTGTCTGTCTCTGTCTCTCAGTGAGGTGAGAATGGGAAGACATGACATCCTTGGGAGAAGCAGGGCTGGAGGTCAACTACAAACATGATGCGTTACGTAAACATTTTATTTATGTTCTCTGAACATTTTTAAATGATGTTTTAGGAAAAAGAAACCTTTTTGTGTAAAATATTTGTACAACTGTAATTGTTGGAATTTTTCACTGTTTTTGAAATAATTTACAGGTCCTTTTTTGAAGGGTATTTTTTCACTCAAGGTTTTTTGGGGAACATTTTTCTCTTTCTCACTTTGTATTTCTTTCTCTCTCCCTCTCTTTCTCGATTGCTCTGTCTCTCTTGCTCTCTCTCTTTCTTTCTTACCCTTTATCTCTTTCTCGCTGCTATCGATCTGTCTGCTCCTCTAGATATAAAGGTACATGTGCCTTGCATGTTTCCAGTTAAAAGTTGCCGTGCTTGAGTTTGTCATCAAAGTTGTTCAAACGTAGCTGTAGTTGTTATGTAATCACTCTCCTAACGTGAATGTTTTTGTAGGCACGACCCAGTTCATAGATTTTTTTTTTTTTTTTGGGGGGGGGGGTTTCTGTTAGACCAAACACAAACAGCTAACAAAAATTGGGATACGTGTGAAGCCTGACTGGTTAGATTAGGTTAGAGAGCTTCCTTCATGTGCAGCCCTAGCAGCCAGACGGGCTCTTCCAGAGCAGCTCTCATTCCACAGGATTTGCATGCGCCATGATGAACTCGCCTGTAGTTTGTATGATGACTAATGACCAAGATGCACACTCAGAATGAAAATAACTAGGAGAATGAAGAAACAGTTTCACTTTTGACAGTCAACACCATTTCAAAGGGGAATGTTTCAATAAAATCTGTAGATCTTATTCCACATGGATTATGGAAATGTTGACATGGAGATGGGCATTTTATTGATCAAAGGGATTTGTTTTTTGTTTTTTTTGCTGTTTTTGTTTTATTTTCTTTTCCCTATTGTCTTTTAAAAGGGACCAAATGGTTTTTCCTCATCATTCTGTAGCAAACAAGCACCCATATCATTCTCATGAGACTATTCAACTGCCTGTACTTGTTAATTTTGGTAGAAAACATGAATGATGTGATATGCCAGACATTCTCACAGTTATTTATGACAAATTTGAATGGTTTTATGCATCATGTCCCTCACTCTGTTCTCATTGGTTGGGAACATACATTGACTAATATCCACTATTTTGCTAATAAAAAGTGCTGTGATTAAATCATGGCATATTGAAATAGAAGTTTGTGTGCGTTTGGTGTTTACCCCTTCTTTGTTGTGTAACTGAGCTGGTCATATTTGTCTTTCTTTAAGAGTGAAAAGCGAGTAAGCCTCCTTTTAATTTTTAAAGCTCTGCGGCCAACCAGGTCAGTAGAGATCCGATACTGAAATTGAAATCTTCGGTAACAGGCAATCACTTCAAAAAGGAGCTGTTTCTAATTGAACCCGTTTCCTAAAAGTAGGCTGGTACCACACAGGAAGTAATACAATTATAGGATTGGATCAGAAATCCCCTGCCCACACACATTCACTCACTCCAGTCCTATATCCAGTCATGTATTTTCACTTATTTCAATGCAGTATCAGGTTTTTGCCATCTCTAGTCTGTGTGTGTATACCAAGACACGTATGTTGATGCTTTGTGCACATGTAATCTCGAGGAACCTGTTTTGTCTCATTAATGTATGCTTGCATGGCTATAATAGTGCAAGTCTTTTGTCTGCCAATTTGTAAGCCTGCACCTGTGGAGTAGAGTGTTTTCTTTAGTTGACTGAAAAGTTTTGTTTCTAAACACACTAAAAACCTGACTGGTTAGTTTTAAGTGAGTATGACCAACTATTGTGCCACACTGCCCTCTACTGGTGACTATTAACGTGTGGCTTTGTCTTCATTCTGCTAGTGGCAGCAAAGTGAAGTACCTGGAGAAAGCCTCAAAGACTGTTAAACAGGTACATTGTAGGTCTTCATTATATTTTATTGGAAATTCCCTGGCTTGCTGTGAGCTTGAGTTAATCAGAAAACAGTTTTTCCACGTTAGTCAATTGGTCTGATTTGTCATTTTAGAATAATTGTCTTGTAACTGTGCAATTATAGTCTTGTAATATGCAACTTCTTCCTTAGTTTTTTGTCTGTGGGACATTAGCTTTCCAGGATTTGGTGATATTGGGGGAGTATTTTTTTTTGTGTGGGGGGGGGGGGGGGGGGGG